>OY294042.1:236189-836189 GCA_958510855.1 Rhagonycha lutea
AAAATCGGAAAAGGTCGATTATCTCGAAAACGGTAAGAGATATCGCAAAAATAATGGAATTTTCGATCCCCTATCGGAATACACCCGGTAAATCTATGCTTCCAAATATAAAAAACAAGTGCTGAATGTCCTAAATTGAAAAAAAAAAAATCTTAAAAAATTTTGTGTATTTTGAGAGCCAAAAAGACTAAAATCGGAAAATGTCGATTATCTCGAAAACGGTAAGAGATATCGCAAAAATAATGGATTTTTCGATCCCCTATCGGAATACACCCGGTAAATCTATGCAAATTTTGTGTATTTTGAGTGCCAAAAAGACTAAAATCGGAAAAGGTCGATTATCTCGAAAACGGTAAGAGATATCGCAAAAATAATGGAATTTTCGATCCCCTATCGGAATACACCCGGTAAATCTATGCTTCCAAATATAAAAAACAAGTGCTGAATGTCCTAAATTGAAAAAAAAAAAAAATCTTAAAAAATTTTGTGTATTTTGAGAGCCAAAAAGACTAAAATCGGAAAATGTCGATTATCTCGAAAACGGTAAGAGATATCGCAAAAATAATGGATTTTTCGATCCCCTATCGGAATACACCCGGTAAATCTATGCAAATTTTGTGTATTTTGAGTGCCAAAAAGACTAAAATCGGAAAAGGTCGATTATCTCGAAAACGGTAAGAGATATCGCAAAAATAATGGAATTTTCGATCCCCTATCGGAATACACCCGGTAAATCTATGCTTCCAAATATAAAAAACAAGTGCTGAATGTCCTAAATTGAAAAAAAAAAAAATCTTAAAAAATTTTGTGTATTTTGAGAGCCAAAAAGACTAAAATCGGAAAATGTCGATTATCTCGAAAACGGTAAGAGATATCGCAAAAATAATGGATTTTTCGATCCCCTATCGGAATACACCCGGTAAATCTATGCAAATTTTGTATATTTTGAGTGCCAAAAAGACTAAAATCGGAAAAGGTCGATTATCTCGAAAACGGTAAGAGATATCGCAAAAATAATGGAATTTTCGATCCCCTATCGGAACACACCCGGTAAATCTATGCTTCCAAATATAAAAAACAAGTGCTGAATGTCCTAAATTGAAAAAAAAAAAAATCTTAAAAAATTTTGTGTATTTTGAGAGCCAAAAAGACTAAAATCGGAAAATGTCGATTATCTCGAAAACGGTAAGAGATATCGCAAAAATAATGGATTTTTCGATCCCCTATCGGAATACACCCGGTAAATCTATGCAAATTTTGTGTATTTTGAGTGCCAAAAAGACTAAAATCGGAAAAGGTCGATTATCTCGAAAACGGTAAGAGATATCGCAAAAATAATGGAATTTTCGATCCCCTATCGGAATACACCCGGTAAATCTATGCTTCCAAATATAAAAAACAAGTGCTGAATGTCCTAAATTGAAAAAAAAAAAAATCTTAAAAAATTTTGTGTATCTTGAGAGCCAAAAAGACTAAAATCGGAAAATGTCGATTATCTCGAAAACGGTAAGAGATATCGCAAAAATAATGGATTTTTCGATCCCCTATCGGAATACACCCGCTAAATCTATGCAAATTTTGTGTATTTTGAGTGCCAAAAAGACTAAAATCGGAAAAGGTCGATTATCTCGAAAACGGTAAGAGATATCGCAAAAATAATGGAATTTTCGATCCCCTATCGGAATACACCCGGTAAATCTATGCTTCCAAATATAAAAAACAAGTGCTGAATGTCCTAAATTGAAAAAAAAAAAATCTTAAAAAATTTTGTGTATTTTGAGAGCCAAAAAGACTAAAATCGGAAAATGTCGATTATCTCGAAAACGGTAAGAGATATCGCAAAAATAATGGATTTTTCGATCCCCTATCGGAATACACCCGGTAAATCTATGCAAATTTTGTGTATTTTGAGTGCCAAAAAGACTAAAATCGGAAAAGGTCGATTATCTCGAAAACGGTAAGAGATATCGCAAAAATAATGGAATTTCGATCCCCTATCGGAATACACCCGGTAAATCTATGCTTCCAAATATAAAAAACAAGTGCTGAATGTCCTAAATTGAAAAAAAAAAAAATCTTAAAAAAATTTTGTGTATTTTGAGAGCCAAAAAGACTAAAATCGGAAAGGTCGATTATCTCGAAAACGGTAAGAGATATCGCAAAAATAATGGAATTTTCGATCCCCTATCGGAATACACCCGGTAAATCTATGCTTCCAAATATAAAAAACAAGTGCTGAATGTCCTAAATTGAAAAAAAAAAAAATCTTAAAAAATTTTGTGTATTTTGAGAGCCAAAAAGACTAAAATCGGAAAATGTCGATTATCTCGAAAACGGTAAGAGATATCGCAAAAATAATGGATTTTTCGATCCCCTATCGGAATACACCCGGTAAATCTATGCAAATTTTGTGTATTTTGAGTGCCAAAAAGACTAAAATCGGAAAAGGTCGATTATCTCGAAAACGGTAAGAGATATCGCAAAAATAATGGAATTTTCGATCCCCTATCGGAATACACCCGGTAAATCTATGCTTCCAAATATAAAAAACAAGTGCTGAATGTCCTAAATTGAAAAAAAAAAAATCTTAAAAAATTTTGTGTATTTTGAGAGCCAAAAAGACTAAAATCGGAAAATGTCGATTATCTCGAAAACGGTAAGAGATATCGCAAAAATAATGGATTTTTCGATCCCCTATCGGAATACACCCGGTAAATCTATGCAAATTTTGTGTATTTTGAGTGCCAAAAAGACTAAAATCGGAAAAGGTCGATTATCTCGAAAACGGTAAGAGATATCGCAAAAATAATGGAATTTTCGATCCCCTATCGGAATACACCCGGTAAATCTATGCTTCCAAATATAAAAAACAAGTGCTGAATGTCCTAAATTGAAAAAAAAAAAATCTTAAAAAATTTTGTGTATTTTGAGAGCCAAAAAGACTAAAATCGGAAAATGTCGATTATCTCGAAAACGGTAAGAGATATCGCAAAAATAATGGATTTTTCGATCCCCTATCGGAATACACCCGCTAAATCTATGCAAATTTTGTGTATTTTGAGTGCCAAAAAGACTAAAATCGGAAAAGGTCGATTATCTCGAAAACGGTAAGAGATATCGCAAAAATAATGGAATTTTCGATCCCCTATCGGAATACACCCGGTAAATCTATGCTTCCAAATATAAAAAACAAGTGCTGAATGTCCTAAATTGAAAAAAAAAAAATCTTAAAAAATTTTGTGTATTTTGAGAGCCAAAAAGACTAAAATCGGAAAATGTCGATTATCTCGAAAACGGTAAGAGATATCGCAAAAATAATGGATTTTTCGATCCCCTATCGGAATACACCCGGTAAATCTATGCAAATTTTGTGTATTTTGAGTGCCAAAAAGACTAAAATCGGAAAAGGTCGATTATCTCGAAAACGGTAAGAGATATCGCAAAAATAATGGAATTTTCGATCCCCTATCGGAATACACCCGGTAAATCTATGCTTCCAAATATAAAAAACAAGTGCTGAATGTCCTAAATTGAAAAAAAAAAAAATCTTAAAAAATTTTGTGTATTTTGAGAGCCAAAAAGACTAAAATCGGAAAAGGTCGATTATCTCGAAAACGGTAAGAGATATCGCAAAAATAATGGAATTTTCGATCCCCTATCGGAATACACCCGGTAAATCTATGCTTCCAAATATAAAAAACAAGTGCTGAATGTCCTAAATTGAAAAAAAAAAAAATCTTAAAAAATTTTGTGTATTTTGAGAGCCAAAAAGACTAAAATCGGAAAATGTCGATTATCTCGAAAACGGTAAGAGATATCGCAAAAATAATGGATTTTTCGATCCCCTATCGGAATACACCCGGTAAATCTATGCAAATTTTGTGTATTTTGAGTGCCAAAAAGACTAAAATCGGAAAAGGTCGATTATCTCGAAAACGGTAAGAGATATCGCAAAAATAATGGAATTTTCGATCCCCTATCGGAATACACCCGGTAAATCTATGCTTCCAAATATAAAAAACAAGTGCTGAATGTCCTAAATTGAAAAAAAAAAAAATCTTAAAAAATTTTGTGTATCTTGAGAGCCAAAAAGACTAAAATCGGAAAATGTCGATTATCTCGAAAACGGTAAGAGATATCGCAAAAATAATGGATTTTTCGATCCCCTATCGGAATACACCCGCTAAATCTATGCAAATTTTGTGTATTTTGAGTGCCAAAAAGACTAAAATCGGAAAAGGTCGATTATCTCGAAAACGGTAAGAGATATCGCAAAAATAATGGAATTTTCGATCCCCTATCGGAATACACCCGGTAAATCTATGCTTCCAAATATAAAAAACAAGTGCTGAATGTCCTAAATTGAAAAAAAAAAAAATCTTAAAAAATTTTGTGTATTTTGAGAGCCAAAAAGACTAAAATCGGAAAATGTCGATTATCTCGAAAACGGTAAGAGATATCGCAAAAATAATGGATTTTTCGATCCCCTATCGGAATACACCCGGTAAATCTATGCAAATTTTGTGTATTTTGAGTGCCAAAAAGACTAAAATCGGAAAAGGTCGATTATCTCGAAAACGGTAAGAGATATCGCAAAAATAATGGAATTTTCGATCCCCTATCGGAATACACCCGGTAAATCTATGCTTCCAAATATAAAAAACAAGTGCTGAATGTCCTAAATTGAAAAAAAAAAAAATCTTAAAAAATTTTGTGTATTTTGAGAGCCAAAAAGACTAAAATCGGAAAAGGTCGATTATCTCGAAAACGGTAAGAGATATCGCAAAAATAATGGAATTTTCGATCCCCTATCGGAATACACCCGGTAAATCTATGCTTCCAAATATAAAAAACAAGTGCTGAATGTCCTAAATTGAAAAAAAAAAAAATCTTAAAAAATTTTGTGTATTTTGAGAGCCAAAAAGACTAAAATCGGAAAATGTCGATTATCTCGAAAACGGTAAGAGATATCGCAAAAATAATGGATTTTTCGATCCCCTATCGGAATACACCCGGTAAATCTATGCAAATTTTGTGTATTTTGAGTGCCAAAAAGACTAAAATCGGAAAAGGTCGATTATCTCGAAAACGGTAAGAGATATCGCAAAAATAATGGAATTTTCGATCCCCTATCGGAATACACCCGGTAAATCTATGCTTCCAAATATAAAAAACAAGTGCTGAATGTCCTAAATTGAAAAAAAAAAAAATCTTAAAAAATTTTGTGTATTTTGAGAGCCAAAAAGACTAAAATCGGAAAATGTCGATTATCTCGAAAACGGTAAGAGATATCGCAAAAATAATGGATTTTTCGATCCCCTATCGGAATACACCCGGTAAATCTATGCAAATTTTGTGTATTTTGAGTGCCAAAAAGACTAAAATCGGAAAAGGTCGATTATCTCGAAAACGGTAAGAGATATCGCAAAAATAATGGAATTTTCGATCCCCTATCGGAATACACCCGGTAAATCTATGCTTCCAAATATAAAAAACAAGTGCTGAATGTCCTAAATTGAAAAAAAAAAAAATCTTAAAAAATTTTGTGTATTTTGAGAGCCAAAAAGACTAAAATCGGAAAATGTCGATTATCTCGAAAACGGTAAGAGATATCGCAAAAATAATGGATTTTTCGATCCCCTATCGGAATACACCCGCTAAATCTATGCAAATTTTGTGTATTTTGAGTGCCAAAAAGACTAAAATCGGAAAAGGTCGATTATCTCGAAAACGGTAAGAGATATCGCAAAAATAATGGAATTTTCGATCCCCTATCGGAATACACCCGGTAAATCTATGCTTCCAAATATAAAAAACAAGTGCTGAATGTCCTAAATTGAAAAAAAAAAAAATCTTAAAAAATTTTGTGTATTTTGAGAGCCAAAAAGACTAAAATCGGAAAATGTCGATTATCTCGAAAACGGTAAGAGATATCGCAAAAATAATGGATTTTTCGATCCCCTATCGGAATACACCCGGTAAATCTATGCAAATTTTGTGTATTTTGAGTGCCAAAAAGACTAAAATCGGAAAAGGTCGATTATCTCGAAAACGGTAAGAGATATCGCAAAAATAATGGAATTTTCGATCCCCTATCGGAATACACCCGGTAAATCTATGCTTCCAAATATAAAAAACAAGTGCTGAATGTCCTAAATTGAAAAAAAAAAAAATCTTAAAAAATTTTGTGTATTTTGAGAGCCAAAAAGACTAAAATCGGAAAAGGTCGATTATCTCGAAAACGGTAAGAGATATCGCAAAAATAATGGAATTTTCGATCCCCTATCGGAATACACCCGGTAAATCTATGCTTCCAAATATAAAAAACAAGTGCTGAATGTCCTAAATTGAAAAAAAAAAAAATCTTAAAAAATTTTGTGTATTTTGAGAGCCAAAAAGACTAAAATCGGAAAATGTCGATTATCTCGAAAACGGTAAGAGATATCGCAAAAATAATGGATTTTTCGATCCCCTATCGGAATACACCCGGTAAATCTATGCAAATTTTGTGTATTTTGAGTGCCAAAAAGACTAAAATCGGAAAAGGTCGATTATCTCGAAAACGGTAAGAGATATCGCAAAAATAATGGAATTTTCGATCCCCTATCGGAATACACCCGGTAAATCTATGCTTCCAAATATAAAAAACAAGTGCTGAATGTCCTAAATTGAAAAAAAAAAAAATCTTAAAAAATTTTGTGTATTTTGAGAGCCAAAAAGACTAAAATCGGAAAATGTCGATTATCTCGAAAACGGTAAGAGATATCGCAAAAATAATGGATTTTTCGATCCCCTATCGGAATACACCCGGTAAATCTATGCAAATTTTGTGTATTTTGAGTGCCAAAAAGACTAAAATCGGAAAAGGTCGATTATCTCGAAAACGGTAAGAGATATCGCAAAAATAATGGAATTTTCGATCCCCTATCGGAATACACCCGGTAAATCTATGCTTCCAAATATAAAAAACAAGTGCTGAATGTCCTAAATTGAAAAAAAAAAAAATCTTAAAAAATTTTGTGTATTTTGAGAGCCAAAAAGACTAAAATCGGAAAATGTCGATTATCTCGAAAACGGTAAGAGATATCGCAAAAATAATGGATTTTTCGATCCCCTATCGGAATACACCCGGTAAATCTATGCAAATTTTGTGTATTTTGAGTGCCAAAAAGACTAAAATCGGAAAAGGTCGATTATCTCGAAAACGGTAAGAGATATCGCAAAAATAATGGAATTTTCGATCCCCTATCGGAATACACCCGGTAAATCTATGCTTCCAAATATAAAAAACAAGTGCTGAATGTCCTAAATTGAAAAAAAAAAAATCTTAAAAAATTTTGTGTATTTTGAGAGCCAAAAAGACTAAAATCGGAAAATGTCGATTATCTCGAAAACGGTAAGAGATATCGCAAAAATAATGGATTTTTCGATCCCCTATCGGAATACACCCGGTAAATCTATGCAAATTTTGTGTATTTTGAGTGCCAAAAAGACTAAAATCGGAAAAGGTCGATTATCTCGAAAACGGTAAGAGATATCGCAAAAATAATGGAATTTTCGATCCCCTATCGGAATACACCCGGTAAACCTATGCTTCCAAATATAAAAAACAAGTGCTGAATGTCCTAAATTGAAAAAAAAAAATCTTAAAAAATTTTGTGTATTTTGAGAGCCAAAAAGACTAAAATCGGAAAATGTCGATTATCTCGAAAACGGTAAGAGATATCGCAAAAATAATGGATTTTTCGATCCCCTATCGGAATACACCCGGTAAATCTATGCAAATTTTGTGTATTTTGAGTGCCAAAAAGACTAAAATCGGAAAAGGTCGATTATCTCGAAAACTGTACGAGATATCGCAAAAATAATGGATTTTTCGTTCCCCTATCGGAATACACCCGGTAAATCTATGCAAATTTTGTGTATTTTGAGTGCCAAAAAGACTAAAATCGGAAAATGTCGATTATCTCGAAAACGGTAAGAGATATCGCAAAAATAATGGATTTTTCGATCCCCTATCGGAATACACCCGGTAAATCTATGCTTCCAAATATAAAAAACAAGTGCTGAATGTCCTAAATTGAAAAAAAAAAAATCTTAAAAAATTTTGTGTATCTTGAGAGCCAAAAAGACTAAAATCGGAAAATGTCGATTATCTCGAAAACGGTAAGAGATATCGCAAAAATAATGGATTTTTCGATCCCCTATCGGAATACACCCGGTAAATCTATGCAAATTTTGTGTATTTTGAGTGCCAAAAAGACTAAAATCGGAAAAGATCGATTATCTCGAAAACGGTAAGAGATATCGCAAAAATAATGGAATTTTCGATCCCCTATCGGAATACACCCGGTAAATCTATGCTTCCAAATATAAAAAACAAGTGCTGAATGTCCTAAATTGAAAAAAAAAAAAATCTTAAAAAATTTTGTGTATTTTGAGAGCCAAGAAGACTAAAATCGGAAAATGTCGATTATCTCGAAAACGGTAAGAGATATCGCAAAAATAATGGATTTTTCGATCCCCTATCGGAATACACCCGGTAAATCTATGCAAATTTTGTGTATTTTGAGTGCCAAAAAGACTAAAATCGGAAAAGGTCGATTATCTCGAAAACGGTAAGAGATATCGCAAAAATAATGGAATTTTCGATCCCCTATCGGAATACACCCGGTAAATCTATGCTTCCAAATATAAAAAACAAGTGCTGAATGTCCTAAATTGAAAAAAAAAAAAATCTTAAAAAATTTTGTGTATTTTGAGAGCCAAAAAGACTAAAATCGGAAAATGTCGATTATCTCGAAAACGGTAAGAGATATCGCAAAAATAATGGATTTTTCGATCCCCTATCGGAATACACCCGCTAAATCTATGCAAATTTTGTGTATTTTGAGTGCCAAAAAGACTAAAATCGGAAAAGGTCGATTATCTCGAAAACGGTAAGAGATATCGCAAAAATAATGGAATTTTCGATCCCCTATCGGAATACACCCGGTAAATCTATGCTTCCAAATATAAAAAACAAGTGCTGAATGTCCTAAATTGAAAAAAAAAAAATCTTAAAAAATTTTGTGTATTTTGAGAGCCAAAAAGACTAAAATCGGAAAATGTCGATTATCTCGAAAACGGTAAGAGATATCGCAAAAATAATGGATTTTTCGATCCCCTATCGGAATACACCCGGTAAATCTATGCAAATTTTGTGTATTTTGAGTGCCAAAAAGACTAAAATCGGAAAAGGTCGATTATCTCGAAAACGGTAAGAGATATCGCAAAAATAATGGAATTTTCGATCCCCTATCGGAATACACCCGGTAAATCTATGCTTCCAAATATAAAAAACAAGTGCTGAATGTCCTAAATTGAAAAAAAAAAAAATCTTAAAAAATTTTGTGTATTTTGAGAGCCAAAAAGACTAAAATCGGAAAATGTCGATTATCTCGAAAACGGTAAGAGATATCGCAAAAATAATGGATTTTTCGATCCCCTATCGGAATACACCCGGTAAATCTATGCAAATTTTGTGTATTTTGAGTGCCAAAAAGACTAAAATCGGAAAAGGTCGATTATCTCGAAAACGGTAAGAGATATCGCAAAAATAATGGAATTTTCGATCCCCTATCGGAATACACCCGGTAAATCTATGCTTCCAAATATAAAAAACAAGTGCTGAATGTCCTAAATTGAAAAAAAAAAAATCTTAAAAAATTTTGTGTATTTTGAGAGCCAAAAAGACTAAAATCGGAAAATGTCGATTATCTCGAAAACGGTAAGAGATATCGCAAAAATAATGGATTTTTCGATCCCCTATCGGAATACACCCGGTAAATCTATGCAAATTTTGTGTATTTTGAGTGCCAAAAAGACTAAAATCGGAAAAGGTCGATTATCTCGAAAACGGTAAGAGATATCGCAAAAATAATGGAATTTTCGATCCCCTATCGGAATACACCCGGTAAATCTATGCTTCCAAATATAAAAAACAAGTGCTGAATGTCCTAAATTGAAAAAAAAAAAATCTTAAAAAATTTTGTGTATTTTGAGAGCCAAAAAGACTAAAATCGGAAAATGTCGATTATCTCGAAAACGGTAAGAGATATCGCAAAAATAATGGATTTTTCGATCCCCTATCGGAATACACCCGGTAAATCTATGCAAATTTTGTGTATTTTGAGTGCCAAAAAGACTAAAATCGGAAAAGGTCGATTATCTCGAAAACGGTAAGAGATATCGCAAAAATAATGGAATTTTCGATCCCCTATCGGAATACACCCGGTAAATCTATGCTTCCAAATATAAAAAAACAAGTGCTGAATGTCCTAAATTGAAAAAAAAAAAAATCTTAAAAAATTTTGTGTATTTTGAGAGCCAAAAAGACTAAAATCGGAAAATGTCGATTATCTCGAAAACGGTAAGAGATATCGCAAAAATAATGGATTTTTCGATCCCCTATCGGAATACACCCGGTAAATCTATGCAAATTTTGTGTATTTTGAGTGCCAAAAAGACTAAAATCGGAAAAGGTCGATTATCTCGAAAACGGTAAGAGATATCGCAAAAATAATGGATTTTTCGATCCCCTATCGGAATACACCCGGTAAATCTATGCAAATTTTGTGTATTTTGAGTGCCAAAAAGACTAAAATCGGAAAAGGTCGATTATCTCGAAAACGGTAAGAGATATCGCAAAAATAATGGAATTTTCGATCCCCTATCGGAATACACCCGGTAAATCTATGCTTCCAAATATAAAAAACAAGTGCTGAATGTCCTAAATTGAAAAAAAAAAAAATCTTAAAAAATTTTGTGTATTTTGAGAGCCAAAAAGACTAAAATCGGAAAATGTCGATTATCTCGAAAACGGTAAGAGATATCGCAAAAATAATGGAATTTTCGATCCCCTATCGGAATACACCCGGTAAATCTATGCTTCCAAATATAAAAAACAAGTGCTGAATGTCCTAAATTGAAAAAAAAAAAAATCTTAAAAAATTTTGTGTATTTTGAGAGCCAAGAAGACTAAAATCGGAAAATGTCGATTATCTCGAAAACGGTAAGAGATATCGCAAAAATAATGGATTTTTCGATCCCCTATCGGAATACACCCGGTAAATCTATGCAAATTTTGTGTATTTTGAGTGCCAAAAAGACTAAAATCGGAAAAGGTCGATTATCTCGAAAACGGTAAGAGATATCGCAAAAATAATGGAATTTTCGATCCCCTATCGGAATACACCCGGTAAATCTATGCTTCCAAATATAAAAAACAAGTGCTGAATGTCCTAAATTGAAAAAAAAAAAAATCTTAAAAAATTTTGTGTATTTTGAGAGCCAAAAAGACTAAAATCGGAAAATGTCGATTATCTCGAAAACGGTAAGAGATATCGCAAAAATAATGGATTTTTCGATCCCCTATCGGAATACACCCGCTAAATCTATGCAAATTTTGTGTATTTTGAGTGCCAAAAAGACTAAAATCGGAAAAGGTCGATTATCTCGAAAACGGTAAGAGATATCGCAAAAATAATGGAATTTTCGATCCCCTATCGGAATACACCCGGTAAATCTATGCTTCCAAATATAAAAAACAAGTGCTGAATGTCCTAAATTGAAAAAAAAAAAATCTTAAAAAATTTTGTGTATTTTGAGAGCCAAAAAGACTAAAATCGGAAAATGTCGATTATCTCGAAAACGGTAAGAGATATCGCAAAAATAATGGATTTTTCGATCCCCTATCGGAATACACCCGGTAAATCTATGCAAATTTTGTGTATTTTGAGTGCCAAAAAGACTAAAATCGGAAAAGGTCGATTATCTCGAAAACGGTAAGAGATATCGCAAAAATAATGGAATTTTCGATCCCCTATCGGAATACACCCGGTAAATCTATGCTTCCAAATATAAAAAACAAGTGCTGAATGTCCTAAATTGAAAAAAAAAAAAATCTTAAAAAATTTTGTGTATTTTGAGAGCCAAAAAGACTAAAATCGGAAAATGTCGATTATCTCGAAAACGGTAAGAGATATCGCAAAAATAATGGATTTTTCGATCCCCTATCGGAATACACCCGGTAAATCTATGCAAATTTTGTGTATTTTGAGTGCCAAAAAGACTAAAATCGGAAAAGGTCGATTATCTCGAAAACGGTAAGAGATATCGCAAAAATAATGGAATTTTCGATCCCCTATCGGAATACACCCGGTAAATCTATGCTTCCAAATATAAAAAACAAGTGCTGAATGTCCTAAATTGAAAAAAAAAAAATCTTAAAAAATTTTGTGTATTTTGAGAGCCAAAAAGACTAAAATCGGAAAATGTCGATTATCTCGAAAACGGTAAGAGATATCGCAAAAATAATGGATTTTTCGATCCCCTATCGGAATACACCCGGTAAATCTATGCAAATTTTGTGTATTTTGAGTGCCAAAAAGACTAAAATCGGAAAAGGTCGATTATCTCGAAAACGGTAAGAGATATCGCAAAAATAATGGAATTTTCGATCCCCTATCGGAATACACCCGGTAAATCTATGCTTCCAAATATAAAAAACAAGTGCTGAATGTCCTAAATTGAAAAAAAAAAAATCTTAAAAAATTTTGTGTATTTTGAGAGCCAAAAAGACTAAAATCGGAAAATGTCGATTATCTCGAAAACGGTAAGAGATATCGCAAAAATAATGGATTTTTCGATCCCCTATCGGAATACACCCGGTAAATCTATGCAAATTTTGTGTATTTTGAGTGCCAAAAAGACTAAAATCGGAAAAGGTCGATTATCTCGAAAACGGTAAGAGATATCGCAAAAATAATGGAATTTTCGATCCCCTATCGGAATACACCCGGTAAATCTATGCTTCCAAATATAAAAAAACAAGTGCTGAATGTCCTAAATTGAAAAAAAAAAAAATCTTAAAAAATTTTGTGTATTTTGAGAGCCAAAAAGACTAAAATCGGAAAATGTCGATTATCTCGAAAACGGTAAGAGATATCGCAAAAATAATGGATTTTTCGATCCCCTATCGGAATACACCCGGTAAATCTATGCAAATTTTGTGTATTTTGAGTGCCAAAAAGACTAAAATCGGAAAAGGTCGATTATCTCGAAAACGGTAAGAGATATCGCAAAAATAATGGATTTTTCGATCCCCTATCGGAATACACCCGGTAAATCTATGCAAATTTTGTGTATTTTGAGTGCCAAAAAGACTAAAATCGGAAAAGGTCGATTATCTCGAAAACGGTAAGAGATATCGCAAAAATAATGGAATTTTCGATCCCCTATCGGAATACACCCGGTAAATCTATGCTTCCAAATATAAAAAACAAGTGCTGAATGTCCTAAATTGAAAAAAAAAAAAATCTTAAAAAATTTTGTGTATTTTGAGAGCCAAAAAGACTAAAATCGGAAAATGTCGATTATCTCGAAAACGGTAAGAGATATCGCAAAAATAATGGATTTTTCGATCCCCTATCGGAATACACCCGGTAAATCTATGCAAATTTTGTGTATTTTGAGTGCCAAAAAGACTAAAATCGGAAAAGGTCGATTATCTCGAAAACGGTAAGAGATATCGCAAAAATAATGGAATTTTCGATCCCCTATCGGAATACACCCGGTAAATCTATGCTTCCAAATATAAAAAACAAGTGCTGAATGTCCTAAATTGAAAAAAAAAAAAATCTTAAAAAATTTTGTGTATTTTGAGAGCCAAAAAGACTAAAATCGAAAAATGTCGATTATCTCGAAAACGGTAAGAGATATCGCAAAAATAATGGATTTTTCTATCCCCTATCGGAATACACCCGGTAAATCTATGCAAATTTTGTGTATTTTGAGTGCCAAAAAGACTAAAATCGGAAAATGTCGATTATCTCGAAAACGGTAAGAGATATCGCAAAAATAATGGATTTTTCGATCCCCTATCGGAATACACCCGGTAAATCTATGCAAATTTTGTGTATTTTGAGTGCCAAAAAGACTAAAATCGGAAAAGGTCGATTATCTCGAAAACGGTAAGAGATATCGCAAAAATAATGGAATTTTCGATCCCCTATCGGAACACACCCGGTAAATCTATGCTTCCAAATATAAAAAACAAGTGCTGAATGTCCTAAATTGAAAAAAAAAAAAATCTTAAAAAATTTTGTGTATTTTGAGAGCCAAAAAGACTAAAATCGGAAAATGTCGATTATCTCGAAAACGGTAAGAGATATCGCAAAAATAATGGATTTTTCGATCCCCTATCGGAATACACCCGGTAAATCTATGCAAATTTTGTGTATTTTGAGTGCCAAAAAGACTAAAATCGGAAAAGGTCGATTATCTCGAAAACGGTAAGAGATATCGCAAAAATAATGGAATTTTCGATCCCCTATCGGAATACACCCGGTAAATCTATGCTTCCAAATATAAAAAACAAGTGCTGAATGTCCTAAATTGAAAAAAAAAAAAATCTTAAAAAATTTTGTGTATTTTGAGAGCCAAAAAGACTAAAATCGGAAAATGTCGATTATCTCGAAAACGGTAAGAGAAATCGCAAAAATAATGGATTTTTCGATCCCCTATCGGAATACACCCGGTAAATCTATGCAAATTTTGTGTATTTTGAGTGCCAAAAAGACTAAAATCGGAAAAGGTCGATTATCTCGAAAACGGTAAGAGATATCGCAAAAATAATGGAATTTTCGATCCCCTATCGGAATACACCCGGTAAATCTATGCTTCCAAATATAAAAAACAAGTGCTGAATGTCCTAAATTGAAAAAAAAAAAATCTTAAAAAATTTTGTGTATCTTGAGAGCCAAAAAGACTAAAATCGGAAAATGTCGATTATCTCGAAAACGGTAAGAGATATCGCAAAAATAATGGATTTTTCGATCCCCTATCGGAATACACCCGGTAAATCTATGCTTCCAAATATAAAAAACAAGTGCTGAATGTCCTAAATTGAAAAAAAAAAAAATCTTAAAAAATTTTGTGTATTTTGAGAGCCAAGAAGACTAAAATCGGAAAATGTCGATTATCTCGAAAACGGTAAGAGATATCGCAAAAATAATGGATTTTTCGATCCCCTATCGGAATACACCCGGTAAATCTATGCAAATTTTGTGTATTTTGAGTGCCAAAAAGACTAAAATCGGAAAAGGTCGATTATCTCGAAAACGGTAAGAGATATCGCAAAAATAATGGAATTTTCGATCCCCTATCGGAACACACCCGGTAAATCTATGCTTCCAAATATAAAAAACAAGTGCTGAATGTCCTAAATTGAAAAAAAAAAAAATCTTAAAAAATTTTGTGTATTTTGAGAGCCAAAAAGACTAAAATCGGAAAATGTCGATTATCTCGAAAACGGTAAGAGATATCGCAAAAATAATGGATTTTTCGATCCCCTATCGGAATACACCCGGTAAATCTATGCAAATTTTGTGTATTTTGAGTGCCAAAAAGACTAAAATCGGAAAAGGTCGATTATCTCGAAAACGGTAAGAGATATCGCAAAAATAATGGAATTTTCGATCCCCTATCGGAATACACCCGGTAAATCTATGCTTCCAAATATAAAAAACAAGTGCTGAATGTCCTAAATTGAAAAAAAAAAATCTTAAAAAATTTTGTGTATTTTGAGAGCCAAAAAGACTAAAATCGGAAAATGTCGATTATCTCGAAAACGGTAAGAGATATCGCAAAAATAATGGATTTTTCGATCCCCTATCGGAATACACCCGGTAAATCTATGCAAATTTTGTGTATTTTGAGTGCCAAAAAGACTAAAATCGGAAAAGGTCGATTATCTCGAAAACGGTAAGAGATATCGCAAAAATAATGGAATTTTCGATCCCCTATCGGAATACACCCGGTAAATCTATGCTTCCAAATATAAAAAACAAGTGCTGAATGTCCTAAATTGAAAAAAAAAAAAATCTTAAAAAATTTTGTGTATTTTGAGAGCCAAAAAGACTAAAATCGGAAAATGTCGATTATCTCGAAAACGGTAAGAGATATCGCAAAAATAATGGATTTTTCGATCCCCTATCGGTATACACCCGGTAAATCTATGCAAATTTTGTGTATTTTGAGAGCCAAAAAGACTAAAAGCGCAAAATGTCGATTATCTCGAAAACGGTAAGAGATATCGCAAAAATAATGGATTTTTCGATCCCCTATCGGAATACACCCGGTAAATCTATGCAAATTTTGTGTATTTTGAGTGCCAAAAAGACTAAAATCGGAAAATGTCGATTATCTCGAAAACGGTAAGAGATATCGCAAAAATAATGGATTTTTCGTTCCCCTATCGGAATACACCCGGTAAATCTATGCAAATTTTGTGTATTTTGAGTGCCAAAAAGACTAAAATCGGAAAATGTCGATTATCTCGAAAACTGTAAGAGATATCGCAAAAATAATGGATTTTTCGTTCCCCTATCGGAATACACCCGGTAAATCTATGCAAATTTTGTGTATTTTGAGTGCCAAAAAGACTAAAATCGGAAAATGTCGATTATCTCGAAAACGGTAAGAGATATCGCAAAAATAATGGATTTTTCGATCCCCTATCGGAATACACCCGGTAAATCTATGCTTCCAAATATAAAAAACAAGTGCTGAATGTCCTAAATTGAAAAAAAAAAAAATCTTAAAAAATTTTGTGTATTTTGAGTGCCAAAAAGACTAAAATCGGAAAATGTCGATTATCTCGAAAACGGTAAGAGATATCGCAAAAATAATGGATTTTTCGATCCCCTATCGGAACACACCCGGTAAATCCATGCTTCCAAATATAAAAAACAAGTGCTGAATGTCCTAAATTGAAAAAAAAAAAAATCTTAAAAAATTTTGTGTATTTTGAGTGCCAAAAAGACTAAAATCGGAAAATGTCGATTATCTCGAAAACGGTAAGAGATATCGTAAAAATAATGGATTTTTCGATCCCCTATCGGAACACACCCGGTAAATCTATGCAAATTTTGTGTATTTTGAGTGCCAAAAAGACTAAAATCGGAAAATGTCGATTATCTCGAAAACGGTAAGAGATATCGCAAAAATAATGGATTTTTCGATCCCCTATCGGAATACACCCGGTAAATCTATGCTTCCAAATATAAAAAACAAGTGCTGAATGTCCTAAATTGAAAAAAAAAAAAATCTTAAAAAATTTTGTGTATTTTGAGAGCCAAAAAGACTAAAATCGGAAAATGTCGATTATCTCGAAAACGGTAAGAGATATCGCAAAAATAATGGATTTTTCGATCCCCTATCGGAATACTCCCGGTAAATCTATGCAAATTTTGTGTATTTTGAGTGCCAAAAAGACTAAAATCGGAAAAGGTCGATTATCTCGAAAACGGTAAGAGATATCGCAAAAATAATGGAATTTTCGATCCCCTATCGGAATACACCCGGTAAATCTATGCTTCCAAATATAAAAAACAAGTGCTGAATGTCCTAAATTGAAAAAAAAAAAAATCTTAAAAAATTTTGTGTATTTTGAGAGCCAAAAAGACTAAAATCGAAAAATGTCGATTATCTCGAAAACGGTAAGAGATATCGCAAAAATAATGGATTTTTCGATCCCCTATCGGAATACACCCGGTAAATCTATGCAAATTTTGTGTATTTTGAGTGCCAAAAAGACTAAAATCGGAAAAGGTCGATTATCTCGAAAACGGTAAGAGATATCGCAAAAATAATGGAATTTTCGATCCCCTATCGGAATACACCCGGTAAATCTATGCTTCCAAATATAAAAAACAAGTGCTGAATGTCCTAAATTGAAAAAAAAAAAAATCTTAAAAAATTTTGTGTATTTTGAGAGCCAAAAAGACTAAAATCGGAAAATGTCGATTATCTCGAAAACGGTAAGAGATATCGCAAAAATAATGGATTTTTCGATCCCCTATCGGAATACACCCGGTAAATCTATGCAAATTTTGTGTATTTTGAGTGCCAAAAAGACTAAAATCGGAAAAGGTCGATTATCTCGAAAACGGTAAGAGATATCGCAAAAATAATGGAATTTTCGATCCCCTATCGGAATACACCCGGTAAATCTATGCTTCCAAATATAAAAAACAAGTGCTGAATGTCCTAAATTGAAAAAAAAAAAAATCTTAAAAAATTTTGTGTATTTTGAGAGCCAAAAAGACTAAAATCGGAAAATGTCGATTATCTCGAAAACGGTAAGAGATATCGCAAAAATAATGGATTTTTCGATCCCCTATCGGAATACACCCGGTAAATCTATGCAAATTTTGTATATTTTGAGTGCCAAAAAGACTAAAATCGGAAAAGGTCGATTATCTCGAAAACGGTAAGAGATATCGCAAAAATAATGGAATTTTCGATCCCCTATCGGAACACACCCGGTAAATCTATGCTTCCAAATATAAAAAACACAAGTGCTGAATGTCCTAAATTGAAAAAAAAAAAAATCTTAAAAAATTTTGTGTATTTTGAGAGCCAAAAAGACTAAAATCGGAAAATGTCGATTATCTCGAAAACGGTAAGAGATATCGCAAAAATAATGGATTTTTCGATCCCCTATCGGAATACACCCGGTAAATCTATGCAAATTTTGTGTATTTTGAGTGCCAAAAAGACTAAAATCGGAAAAGGTCGATTATCTCGAAAACGGTAAGAGATATCGCAAAAATAATGGAATTTTCGATCCCCTATCGGAATACACCCGGTAAATCTATGCTTCCAAATATAAAAAACAAGTGCTGAATGTCCTAAATTGAAAAAAAAAAAAATCTTAAAAAATTTTGTGTATCTTGAGAGCCAAAAAGACTAAAATCGGAAAATGTCGATTATCTCGAAAACGGTAAGAGATATCGCAAAAATAATGGATTTTTCGATCCCCTATCGGAATACACCCGCTAAATCTATGCAAATTTTGTGTATTTTGAGTGCCAAAAAGACTAAAATCGGAAAAGGTCGATTATCTCGAAAACGGTAAGAGATATCGCAAAAATAATGGAATTTTCGATCCCCTATCGGAATACACCCGGTAAATCTATGCTTCCAAATATAAAAAACAAGTGCTGAATGTCCTAAATTGAAAAAAAAAAAAATCTTAAAAAATTTTGTGTATTTTGAGAGCCAAAAAGACTAAAATCGGAAAATGTCGATTATCTCGAAAACGGTAAGAGATATCGCAAAAATAATGGATTTTTCGATCCCCTATCGGAATACACCCGGTAAATCTATGCAAATTTTGTGTATTTTGAGTGCCAAAAAGACTAAAATCGGAAAATGTCGATTATCTCGAAAACTGTAAGAGATATCGCAAAAATAATGGATTTTTCGTTCCCCTATCGGAATACACCCGGTAAATCTATGCAAATTTTGTGTATTTTGAGTGCCAAAAAGACTAAAATCGGAAAATGTCGATTATCTCGAAAACGGTAAGAGATATCGCAAAAATAATGGATTTTTCGATCCCCTATCGGAATACACCCGGTAAATCTATGCTTCCAAATATAAAAAACAAGTGCTGAATGTCCTAAATTGAAAAAAAAAAAAATCTTAAAAAATTTTGTGTATTTTGAGTGCCAAAAAGACTAAAATCGGAAAATGTCGATTATCTCGAAAACGGTAAGAGATATCGCAAAAATAATGGATTTTTCGATCCCCTATCGGAACACACCCGGTAAATCTATGCAAATTTTGTGTATTTTGAGTGCCAAAAAGACTAAAATCGGAAAATGTCGATTATCTCGAAAACGGTAAGAGATATCGCAAAAATAATGGATTTTTCGATCCCCTATCGGAATACACCCGATAAATCTATGCAAATTTTGTGTATTTTGAGTGCCAAAAAGACTAAAATCGGAAAAGGTCGATTATCTCGAAAACGGTAAGAGATATCGCAAAAATAATGGAATTTTCGATCCCCTATCGGAATACACCCGGTAAATCTATGCTTCCAAATATAAAAAACAAGTGCTGAATGTCCTAAATTGAAAAAAAAAAAATCTTAAAAAATTTTGTGTATTTTGAGAGCCAAAAAGACTAAAATCGGAAAATGTCGATTATCTCGAAAACGGTAAGAGATATCGCAAAAATAATGGATTTTTCGATCCCCTATCGGAATACACCCGGTAAATCTATGCAAATTTTGTGTATTTTGAGTGCCAAAAAGACTAAAATCGGAAAAGGTCGATTATCTCGAAAACGGTAAGAGATATCGCAAAAATAATGGAATTTTCGATCCCCTATCGGAATACACCCGGTAAATCTATGCTTCCAAATATAAAAAACAAGTGCTGAATGTCCTAAATTGAAAAAAAAAAAAATCTTAAAAAATTTTGTGTATTTTGAGAGCCAAAAAGACTAAAATCGAAAAATGTCGATTATCTCGAAAACGGTAAGAGATATCGCAAAAATAATGGATTTTTCGATCCCCTATCGGAATACACCCGGTAAATCTATGCAAATTTTGTGTATTTTGAGTGCCAAAAAGACTAAAATCGGAAAAGGTCGATTATCTCGAAAACGGTAAGAGATATCGCAAAAATAATGGAATTTTCGATCCCCTATCGGAATACACCCGGTAAATCTATGCTTCCAAATATAAAAAACAAGTGCTGAATGTCCTAAATTGAAAAAAAAAAAAATCTTAAAAAATTTTGTGTATTTTGAGAGCCAAAAAGACTAAAATCGGAAAATGTCGATTATCTCGAAAACGGTAAGAGATATCGCAAAAATAATGGATTTTTCGATCCCCTATCGGAATACACCCGGTAAATCTATGCTTCCAAATATAAAAAACAAGTGCTGAATGTCCTAAATTGAAAAAAAAAAAAATCTTAAAAAATTTTGTGTATTTTGAGAGCCAAAAAGACTAAAATCGGAAAATGTCGATTATCTCGAAAACGGTAAGAGATATCGCAAAAATAATGGATTTTTCGATCCCCTATCGGAATACACCCGGTAAATCTATGCTTCCAAATATAAAAAACAAGTGCTGAATGTCCTAAATTGAAAAAAAAAAAAATCTTAAAAAATTTTGTGTATTTTGAGAGCCAAAAAGACTAAAATCGGAAAATGTCGATTATCTCGAAAACGGTAAGAGATATCGCAAAAATAATGGATTTTTCGATCCCCTATCGGAATACACCCGGTAAATCTATGCAAATTTTGTGTATTTTGAGTGCCAAAAAGACTAAAATCGGAAAATGTCGATTATCTCGAAAACTGTAAGAGATATCGCAAAAATAATGGATTTTTCGTTCCCCTATCGGAATACACCCGGTAAATCTATGCAAATTTTGTGTATTTTGAGTGCCAAAAAGACTAAAATCGGAAAATGTCGATTATCTCGAAAACGGTAAGAGATATCGCAAAAATAATGGATTTTTCGATCCCCTATCGGAATACACCCGGTAAATCTATGCTTCCAAATATAAAAAACAAGTGCTGAATGTCCTAAATTGAAAAAAAAAAAAATCTTAAAAAATTTTGTGTATTTTGAGTGCCAAAAAGACTAAAATCGGAAAATGTCGATTATCTCGAAAACGGTAAGAGATATCGCAAAAATAATGGATTTTTCGATCCCCTATCGGAACACACCCGGTAAATCTATGCAAATTTTGTGTATTTTGAGTGCCAAAAAGACTAAAATCGGAAAATGTCGATTATCTCGAAAACGGTAAGAGATATCGCAAAAATAATGGATTTTTCGATCCCCTATCGGAATACACCCGATAAATCTATGCAAATTTTGTGTATTTTGAGTGCCAAAAAGACTAAAATCGGAAAAGGTCGATTATCTCGAAAACGGTAAGAGATATCGCAAAAATAATGGAATTTTCGATCCCCTATCGGAATACACCCGGTAAATCTATGCTTCCAAATATAAAAAACAAGTGCTGAATGTCCTAAATTGAAAAAAAAAAAATCTTAAAAAATTTTGTGTATTTTGAGAGCCAAAAAGACTAAAATCGGAAAATGTCGATTATCTCGAAAACGGTAAGAGATATCGCAAAAATAATGGATTTTTCGATCCCCTATCGGAATACACCCGGTAAATCTATGCAAATTTTGTGTATTTTGAGTGCCAAAAAGACTAAAATCGGAAAAGGTCGATTATCTCGAAAACGGTAAGAGATATCGCAAAAATAATGGAATTTTCGATCCCCTATCGGAATACACCCGGTAAATCTATGCTTCCAAATATAAAAAACAAGTGCTGAATGTCCTAAATTGAAAAAAAAAAAAATCTTAAAAAATTTTGTGTATTTTGAGAGCCAAAAAGACTAAAATCGAAAAATGTCGATTATCTCGAAAACGGTAAGAGATATCGCAAAAATAATGGATTTTTCGATCCCCTATCGGAATACACCCGGTAAATCTATGCAAATTTTGTGTATTTTGAGTGCCAAAAAGACTAAAATCGGAAAAGGTCGATTATCTCGAAAACGGTAAGAGATATCGCAAAAATAATGGAATTTTCGATCCCCTATCGGAATACACCCGGTAAATCTATGCTTCCAAATATAAAAAACAAGTGCTGAATGTCCTAAATTGAAAAAAAAAAAAATCTTAAAAAATTTTGTGTATTTTGAGAGCCAAAAAGACTAAAATCGGAAAATGTCGATTATCTCGAAAACGGTAAGAGATATCGCAAAAATAATGGATTTTTCGATCCCCTATCGG
Source organism: Rhagonycha lutea (assembly GCA_958510855.1). Classification (NCBI taxonomy): domain Eukaryota; kingdom Metazoa; phylum Arthropoda; class Insecta; order Coleoptera; family Cantharidae; genus Rhagonycha; species Rhagonycha lutea. Next base: position 258,852 of record OY294042.1, read on the forward strand.
AATACACCCGGTAAATCTATGCAAATTTTGTGTATTTTGAGTGCCAAAAAGACTAAAATCGGAAAAGGTCGATTATCTCGAAAACGGTAAGAGATATCGCAAAAATAATGGAATTTTCGATCCCCTATCGGAACACACCCGGTAAATCTATGCTTCCAAATATAAAAAACAAGTGCTGAATGTCCTAAATTGAAAAAAAAAAAAATCTTAAAAAATTTTGTGTATTTTGAGAGCCAAAAAGACTAAAATCGGAAAATGTCGATTATCTCGAAAACGGTAAGAGATATCGCAAAAATAATGGATTTTTCGATCCCCTATCGGAATACACCCGGTAAATCTATGCAAATTTTGTGTATTTTGAGTGCCAAAAAGACTAAAATCGGAAAAGGTCGATTATCTCGAAAACGGTAAGAGATATCGCAAAAATAATGGAATTTTCGATCCCCTATCGGAATACACCCGGTAAATCTATGCTTCCAAATATAAAAAACAAGTGCTGAATGTCCTAAATTGAAAAAAAAAAAAATCTTAAAAAATTTTGTGTATCTTGAGAGCCAAAAAGACTAAAATCGGAAAATGTCGATTATCTCGAAAACGGTAAGAGATATCGCAAAAATAATGGATTTTTCGATCCCCTATCGGAATACACCCGCTAAATCTATGCAAATTTTGTGTATTTTGAGTGCCAAAAAGACTAAAATCGGAAAAGGTCGATTATCTCGAAAACGGTAAGAGATATAGCAAAAATAATGGAATTTTCGATCCCCTATCGGAATACACCCGGTAAATCTATGCTTCCAAATATAAAAAACAAGTGCTGAATGTCCTAAATTGAAAAAAAAAAAAATCTTAAAAAATTTTGTGTATTTTGAGAGCCAAAAAGACTAAAATCGGAAAATGTCGATTATCTCGAAAACGGTAAGAGATATCGCAAAAATAATGGATTTTTCGATCCCCTATCGGAATACACCCGGTAAATCTATGCAAATTTTGTGTATTTTGAGTGCCAAAAAGACTAAAATCGGAAAAGGTCGATTATCTCGAAAACGGTAAGAGATATCGCAAAAATAATGGAATTTTCGATCCCCTATCGGAATACACCCGGTAAATCTATGCTTCCAAATATAAAAAACAAGTGCTGAATGTCCTAAATTGAAAAAGAAAAAAATCTTAAAAAATTTTGTGTATTTTGAGAGCCAAAAAGACTAAAATCGGAAAATGTCGATTATCTCGAAAACGGTAAGAGATATCGCAAAAATAATGGATTTTTCGATCCCCTACCGGAATACACCCGGTAAATCTATGCAAATTTTGTGTATTTTGAGTGCCAAAAAGACTAAAATCGGAAAAGGTCGATTATCTCGAAAACGGTAAGAGATATCGCAAAAATAATGGAATTTTCGATCCCCTATCGGAATACACCCGGTAAATCTATGCTACCAAATATAAAAAACAAGTGCTGAATGTCCTAAATTGAAAAAAAAAAAATCTTAAAAAATTTTGTGTATTTTGAGAGCCAAAAAGACTAAAATCGGAAAATGTCGATTATCTCGAAAACGGTAAGAGATATCGCAAAAATAATGGATTTTTCGATCCCCTATCGGAATACACCCGGTAAATCTATGCAAATTTTGTGTATTTTGAGTGCCAAAAAGACTAAAATCGGAAAAGGTCGATTATCTCGAAAACGGTAAGAGATATCGCAAAAATAATGGAATTTTCGATCCCCTATCGGAATACACCCGGTAAACCTATGCTTCCAAATATAAAAAACAAGTGCTGAATGTCCTAAATTGAAAAAAAAAAATCTTAAAAAATTTTGTGTATTTTGAGAGCCAAAAAGACTAAAATCGGAAAATGTCGATTATCTCGAAAACGGTAAGAGATATCGCAAAAATAATGGATTTTTCGATCCCCTATCGGAATACACCCGGTAAATCTATGCAAATTTTGTGTATTTTGAGTGCCAAAAAGACTAAAATCGGAAAAGGTCGATTATCTCGAAAACGGTAAGAGATATCGCAAAAATAATGGAATTTTCGATCCCCTATCGGAATACACCCGGTAAATCTATGCTTCCAAATATAAAAAACAAGTGCTGAATGTCCTAAATTGAAAAAAAAAAAAATCTTAAAAAATTTTGTGTATTTTGAGAGCCAAAAAGACTAAAATCGAAAAATGTCGATTATCTCGAAAACGGTAAGAGATATCGCAAAAATAATGGATTTTTCGATCCCCTATCGGAATACACCCGGTAAATCTATGCAAATTTTGTGTATTTTGAGTGCCAAAAAGACTAAAATCGGAAAATGTCGATTATCTCGAAAACGGTAAGAGATATCGCAAAAATAATGGATTTTTCGTTCCCCTATCGGAATACACCCGGTAAATCTATGCAAATTTTGTGTATTTTGAGTGCCAAAAAGACTAAAATCGGAAAATGTCGATTATCTCGAAAACTGTACGAGATATCGCAAAAATAATGGATTTTTCGTTCCCCTATCGGAATACACCCGGTAAATCTATGCAAATTTTGTGTATTTTGAGTGCCAAAAAGACTAAAATCGGAAAATGTCGATTATCTCGAAAACGGTAAGAGATATCGCAAAAATAATGGATTTTTCGATCCCCTATCGGAATACACCCGGTAAATCTATGCTTCCAAATATAAAAAACAAGTGCTGAATGTCCTAAATTGAAAAAAAAAAAAATCTTAAAAAATTTTGTGTATTTTGAGTGCCAAAAAGACTAAAATCGGAAAATGTCGATTATCTCGAAAACGGTAAGAGATATCGCAAAAATAATGGATTTTTCGATCCCCTATCGGAATACACCCGGTAAATCTATGCAAATTTTGTGTATTTTGAGTGCCAAAAAGACTAAAATCGGAAAAGGTCGATTATCTCGAAAACGGTAAGAGATATCGCAAAAATAATGGAATTTTCGATCCCCTATCGGAATACACCCGGTAAATCTATGCTTCCAAATATAAAAAACAAGTGCTGAATGTCCTAAATTGAAAAAAAAAAAAATCTTAAAAAATTTTGTGTATTTTGAGAGCCAAAAAGACTAAAATCGGAAAATGTCGATTATCTCGAAAACGGTAAGAGATATCGCAAAAATAATGGATTTTTCGATCCCCTATCGGTATACACCCGGTAAATCTATGCAAATTTTGTGTATTTTGAGAGCCAAAAAGACTAAAATCGCAAAATGTCGATTATCTCGAAAACGGTAAGAGATATCGCAAAAATAATGGATTTTTCGATCCCCTATCGGAATACACCCGGTAAATCTATGCAAATTTTGTGTATTTTGAGTGCCAAAAAGACTAAAATCGGAAAATGTCGATTATCTCGAAAACGGTAAGAGATATCGCAAAAATAATGGATTTTTCGTTCCCCTATCGGAATACACCCGGTAAATCTATGCAAATTTTGTGTATTTTGAGTGCCAAAAAGACTAAAATCGGAAAATGTCGATTATCTCGAAAACTGTAAGAGATATCGCAAAAATAATGGATTTTTCGTTCCCCTATCGGAATACACCCGGTAAATCTATGCAAATTTTGTGTATTTTGAGTGCCAAAAAGACTAAAATCGGAAAATGTCGATTATCTCGAAAACGGTAAGAGATATCGCAAAAATAATGGATTTTTCGATCCCCTATCGGAATACACCCGGTAAATCTATGCTTCCAAATATAAAAAACAAGTGCTGAATGTCCTAAATTGAAAAAAAAAAAAATCTTAAAAAATTTTGTGTATTTTGAGTGCCAAAAAGACTAAAATCGGAAAATGTCGATTATCTCGAAAACGGTAAGAGATATCGCAAAAATAATGGATTTTTCGATCCCCTATCGGAACACACCCGGTAAATCTATGCAAATTTTGTGTATTTTGAGTGCCAAAAAGACTAAAATCGGAAAATGTCGATTATCTCGAAAACGGTAAGAGATATCGCAAAAATAATGGATTTTTCGATCCCCTATCGGAATACACCCGATAAATCTATGCAAATTTTGTGTATTTTGAGTGCCAAAAAGACTAAAATCGGAAAAGGTCGATTATCTCGAAAACGGTAAGAGATATCGCAAAAATAATGGAATTTTCGATCCCCTATCGGAATACACCCGGTAAATCTATGCTTCCAAATATAAAAAACAAGTGCTGAATGTCCTAAATTGAAAAAAAAAAAAATCTTAAAAAATTTTGTGTATTTTGAGAGCCAAAAAGACTAAAATCGGAAAATGTCGATTATCTCGAAAACGGTAAGAGATATCGCAAAAATAATGGATTTTTCGATCCCCTATCGGAATACACCCGGTAAATCTATGCAAATTTTGTGTATTTTGAGTGCCAAAAAGACTAAAATCGGAAAAGGTCGATTATCTCGAAAACGGTAAGAGATATCGCAAAAATAATGGAATTTTCGATCCCCTATCGGAATACACCCGGTAAATCTATGCTTCCAAATATAAAAAACAAGTGCTGAATGTCCTAAATTGAAAAAAAAAAAAATCTTAAAAAATTTTGTGTATTTTGAGAGCCAAAAAGACTAAAATCGAAAAATGTCGATTATCTCGAAAACGGTAAGAGATATCGCAAAAATAATGGATTTTTCGATCCCCTATCGGAATACACCCGGTAAATCTATGCAAATTTTGTGTATTTTGAGTGCCAAAAAGACTAAAATCGGAAAAGGTCGATTATCTCGAAAACGGTAAGAGATATCGCAAAAATAATGGAATTTTCGATCCCCTATCGGAATACACCCGGTAAATCTATGCTTCCAAATATAAAAAACAAGTGCTGAATGTCCTAAATTGAAAAAAAAAAAAATCTTAAAAAATTTTGTGTATTTTGAGAGCCAAAAAGACTAAAATCGGAAAATGTCGATTATCTCGAAAACGGTAAGAGATATCGCAAAAATAATGGATTTTTCGATCCCCTATCGGAATACACCCGGTAAATCTATGCAAATTTTGTGTATTTTGAGTGCCAAAAAGACTAAAATCGGAAAAGGTCGATTATCTCGAAAACGGTAAGAGATATCGCAAAAATAATGGAATTTTCGATCCCCTATCGGAACACACCCGGTAAATCTATGCTTCCAAATATAAAAAACAAGTGCTGAATGTCCTAAATTGAAAAAAAAAAAAATCTTAAAAAATTTTGTGTATTTTGAGAGCCAAAAAGACTAAAATCGGAAAATGTCGATTATCTCGAAAACGGTAAGAGATATCGCAAAAATAATGGATTTTTCGATCCCCTATCGGAATACACCCGGTAAATCTATGCAAATTTTGTGTATTTTGAGTGCCAAAAAGACTAAAATCGGAAAAGGTCGATTATCTCGAAAACGGTAAGAGATATCGCAAAAATAATGGAATTTTCGATCCCCTATCGGAATACACCCGGTAAATCTATGCTTCCAAATATAAAAAACAAGTGCTGAATGTCCTAAATTGAAAAAAAAAAAAATCTTAAAAAATTTTGTGTATCTTGAGAGCCAAAAAGACTAAAATCGGAAAATGTCGATTATCTCGAAAACGGTAAGAGATATCGCAAAAATAATGGATTTTTCGATCCCCTATCGGAATACACCCGCTAAATCTATGCAAATTTTGTGTATTTTGAGTGCCAAAAAGACTAAAATCGGAAAAGGTCGATTATCTCGAAAACGGTAAGAGATATAGCAAAAATAATGGAATTTTCGATCCCCTATCGGAATACACCCGGTAAATCTATGCTTCCAAATATAAAAAACAAGTGCTGAATGTCCTAAATTGAAAAAAAAAAAAATCTTAAAAAATTTTGTGTATTTTGAGAGCCAAAAAGACTAAAATCGGAAAATGTCGATTATCTCGAAAACGGTAAGAGATATCGCAAAAATAATGGATTTTTCGATCCCCTATCGGAATACACCCGGTAAATCTATGCAAATTTTGTGTATTTTGAGTGCCAAAAAGACTAAAATCGGAAAAGGTCGATTATCTCGAAAACGGTAAGAGATATCGCAAAAATAATGGAATTTTCGATCCCCTATCGGAATACACCCGGTAAATCTATGCTTCCAAATATAAAAAACAAGTGCTGAATGTCCTAAATTGAAAAAGAAAAAAATCTTAAAAAATTTTGTGTATTTTGAGAGCCAAAAAGACTAAAATCGGAAAATGTCGATTATCTCGAAAACGGTAAGAGATATCGCAAAAATAATGGATTTTTCGATCCCCTACCGGAATACACCCGGTAAATCTATGCAAATTTTGTGTATTTTGAGTGCCAAAAAGACTAAAATCGGAAAAGGTCGATTATCTCGAAAACGGTAAGAGATATCGCAAAAATAATGGAATTTTCGATCCCCTATCGGAATACACCCGGTAAATCTATGCTACCAAATATAAAAAACAAGTGCTGAATGTCCTAAATTGAAAAAAAAAAAATCTTAAAAAATTTTGTGTATTTTGAGAGCCAAAAAGACTAAAATCGGAAAATGTCGATTATCTCGAAAACGGTAAGAGATATCGCAAAAATAATGGATTTTTCGATCCCCTATCGGAATACACCCGGTAAATCTATGCAAATTTTGTGTATTTTGAGTGCCAAAAAGACTAAAATCGGAAAAGGTCGATTATCTCGAAAACGGTAAGAGATATCGCAAAAATAATGGAATTTTCGATCCCCTATCGGAATACACCCGGTAAACCTATGCTTCCAAATATAAAAAACAAGTGCTGAATGTCCTAAATTGAAAAAAAAAAATCTTAAAAAATTTTGTGTATTTTGAGAGCCAAAAAGACTAAAATCGGAAAATGTCGATTATCTCGAAAACGGTAAGAGATATCGCAAAAATAATGGATTTTTCGATCCCCTATCGGAATACACCCGGTAAATCTATGCAAATTTTGTGTATTTTGAGTGCCAAAAAGACTAAAATCGGAAAAGGTCGATTATCTCGAAAACGGTAAGAGATATCGCAAAAATAATGGAATTTTCGATCCCCTATCGGAATACACCCGGTAAATCTATGCTTCCAAATATAAAAAACAAGTGCTGAATGTCCTAAATTGAAAAAAAAAAAAATCTTAAAAAATTTTGTGTATTTTGAGAGCCAAAAAGACTAAAATCGAAAAATGTCGATTATCTCGAAAACGGTAAGAGATATCGCAAAAATAATGGATTTTTCGATCCCCTATCGGAATACACCCGGTAAATCTATGCAAATTTTGTGTATTTTGAGTGCCAAAAAGACTAAAATCGGAAAATGTCGATTATCTCGAAAACGGTAAGAGATATCGCAAAAATAATGGATTTTTCGTTCCCCTATCGGAATACACCCGGTAAATCTATGCAAATTTTGTGTATTTTGAGTGCCAAAAAGACTAAAATCGGAAAATGTCGATTATCTCGAAAACTGTACGAGATATCGCAAAAATAATGGATTTTTCGTTCCCCTATCGGAATACACCCGGTAAATCTATGCAAATTTTGTGTATTTTGAGTGCCAAAAAGACTAAAATCGGAAAATGTCGATTATCTCGAAAACGGTAAGAGATATCGCAAAAATAATGGATTTTTCGATCCCCTATCGGAATACACCCGGTAAATCTATGCTTCCAAATATAAAAAACAAGTGCTGAATGTCCTAAATTGAAAAAAAAAAAAATCTTAAAAAATTTTGTGTATTTTGAGTGCCAAAAAGACTAAAATCGGAAAATGTCGATTATCTCGAAAACGGTAAGAGATATCGCAAAAATAATGGATTTTTCGATCCCCTATCGGAACACACCCGGTAAATCTATGCAAATTTTGTGTATTTTGAGTGCCAAAAAGACTAAAATCGGAAAATGTCGATTATATCGAAAACGGTAAGAGATATCGCAAAAATAATGGATTTTTCGATCCCCTATCGAAATACACCCGGTTACATCTATGCTTCCAAATATAAAAAACAAGTGCTGAATGTCCTAAATTGAAAAAAAAAAAAATCTTAAAAAATTTTGTGTATTTTGAGTGCCAAAAAGACTAAAATCGGAAAATGTCGATTATCTCGAAAACGGTAAGAGATATCGCAAAAATAATGGATTTTTCGATCCCCTATCGGAATACACCCGGTAAATCTATGCAAATTTTGTGTATTTTGAGTGCCAAAAAGACTAAAATTGGAAAATGTCGATTATCTCGAAAACGGTAAGAGATATCGCAAAAATAATGGATTTTTCGATCCCCTATCGGAATACACCCGGTAAATCTATGCTTCCAAATATAAAAAACAAGTGCTGAATGTCCTAAATTGAAAAAAAAAAAAATCTTAAAAAATTTTATGTATTTTGAGTGCCAAAAAGACTAAAATCGGAAAAGGTCGATTATCTCGAAAACGGTAAGAGATATCGCAAAAATAATGGATTTTTCGATCCCCTATCGGAACACACCCGGTAAATCTATGCAAATTTTGTGTATTTTGAGTGCCAAAAAGACTAAAATCGGAAAATGTCGATTATATCGAAAACGGTAAGAGATATCGCAAAAATAATGGATTTTTCGATCCCCTATCGAAATACACCCGGTACATCTATGCTTCCAAATATAAAAAACAAGTGCTGAATGTCCTAAATTGAAAAAAAAAAAAATCTTAAAAAATTTTGTGTATTTTGAGTGCCAAAAAGACTAAAATCGGAAAATGTCGATTATCTCGAAAACGGTTAGAGATATCGCAAAAATAATGGATTTTTCGATCCCCTATCGGAATACACCCGGTAAATCTATGCAAATTTTGTGTATTTTGAGTGCCAAAAAGACTAAAATCGGAAAATGTCGATTATCTCGAAAACGGTAAGAGATATCGCAAAAATAATGGATTTTTCGATCCCCTATCGGAACACACCCGGTAAATCTACGCTTCCAAATATAAAAAACAAGTGCTGAATGTCCTAAATTGAAAAAAAAAAAAATCTTAAAAAATTTTGTGTATTTTGAGTGCCAAAAAGACTAAAATCGGAAAATGTCGATTATCTCGAAAACGGTAAGAGATATCGCAAAAATAATGGATTTTTCGATCCCCTATCGGAATACACCCGGTAAATCTATGCAAATTTTGTGTATTTTGAGTGCCAAAAAGACTAAAATCGGAAAATGTCGATTATATCGAAAACGGTAAGAGATATCGCAAAAATAATGGATTTTTCGATCCCCTATCGGAATACACCCGGTACATCTATGCTTCCAAATATAAAAAACAAGTGCTGAATGTCCTAAATTGAAAAAAAAAAAAAAATCTTAAAAAATTTTGTGTATTTTGAGAGCCAAAAAGACTAAAATCGGAAAATGTCGATTATCTCGAAAACGGTAAGAGATATCGCAAAAATAATGGATTTTTCGATCCCCTATCGGAATACACCCGGTAAATCTATGCAAATTTTGTGTATTTTGAGTGCCAAAAAGACTAAAATCGGAAAAGGTCGATTATCTCGAAAACGGTAAGAGATATCGCAAAAATAATGGATTTTTCGATCCCCTATCGGAATACACCCGGTAAATCTATGCAAATTTTGTGTATTTTGAGTGCCAAAAAGACTAAAATCGGAAAAGGTCGATTATCTCGAAAACGGTAAGAGATATCGCAAAAATAATGGAATTTTCGATCCCCTATCGGAATACACCCGGTAAATCTATGCTTCCAAATATAAAAAACAAGTGCTGAATGTCCTAAATTGAAAAAAAAAAAAATCTTAAAAAATTTTGTGTATTTTGAGAGCCAAAAAGACTAAAATCGGAAAATGTCGATTATCTCGAAAACGGTAAGAGATATCGCAAAAATAATGGATTTTTCGATCCCCTATCGGAATACACCCGGTAAATCTATGCAAATTTTGTGTATTTTGAGTGCCAAAAAGACTAAAATCGGAAAAGGTCGATTATCTCGAAAACGGTAAGAGATATCGCAAAAATAATGGAATTTTCGATCCCCTATCGGAATACACCCGGTAAATCTATGCTTCCAAATATAAAAAACAAGTGCTGAATGTCCTAAATTGAAAAAAAAAAAAATCTTAAAAAATTTTGTGTATTTTGAGAGCCAAAAAGACTAAAATCGAAAAATGTCGATTATCTCGAAAACGGTAAGAGATATCGCAAAAATAATGGATTTTTCGATCCCCTATCGGAATACACCCGGTAAATCTATGCAAATTTTGTGTATTTTGAGTGCCAAAAAGACTAAAATCGGAAAAGGTCGATTATCTCGAAAACGGTAAGAGATATCGCAAAAATAATGGAATTTTCGATCCCCTATCGGAATACAGCCGGTAAAACTATGCTTCCAAATATAAAAAACAAGTGCTGAATGTCCTAAATTGAAAAAAAAAAAAATCTTAAAAAATTTTGTGTATTTTGAGAGCCAAAAAGACTAAAATCGGAAAATGTCGATTATCTCGAAAACGGTAAGAGATATCGCAAAAATAATGGATTTTTCGATCCCCTATCGGAATACACCCGGTAAATCTATGCAAATTTGGTGTATTTTGAGTGCCAAAAAGACTAAAATCGGAAAAGGTCGATTATCTCGAAAACGGTAAGAGATATCGCAAAAATAATGGAATTTTCGATCCCCTATCGGAATACACCCGGTAAATCTATGCTTCCAAATATAAAAAACAAGTGCTGAATGTCCTAAATTGAAAAAAAAAAAAATCTTAAAAAATTTTGTGTATTTTGAGAGCCAAAAAGACTAAAATCGGAAAATGTCGATTATCTCGAAAACGGTAAGAGATATCGCAAAAATAATGGATTTTTCGATCCCCTATCGGAATACACCCGGTAAATCTATGCAAATTTTGTATATTTTGAGTGCCAAAAAGACTAAAATCGGAAAAGGTCGATTATCTCGAAAACGGTAAGAGATATCGCAAAAATAATGGAATTTTCGATCCCCTATCGGAACACACCCGGTAAATCTATGCTTCCAAATATAAAAAACAAGTGCTGAATGTCCTAAATTGAAAAAAAAAAAAATCTTAAAAAATTTTGTGTATTTTGAGAGCCAAAAAGACTAAAATCGGAAAATGTCGATTATCTCGAAAACGGTAAGAGATATCGCAAAAATAATGGATTTTTCGATCCCCTATCGGAATACACCCGGTAAATCTATGCAAATTTTGTGTATTTTGAGTGCCAAAAAGACTAAAATCGGAAAAGGTCGATTATCTCGAAAACGGTAAGAGATATCGCAAAAATAATGGAATTTTCGATCCCCTATCGGAATACACCCGGTAAATCTATGCTTCCAAATATAAAAAACAAGTGCTGAATGTCCTAAATTGAAAAAAAAAAAAATCTTAAAAAATTTTGTGTATCTTGAGAGCCAAAAAGACTAAAATCGGAAAATGTCGATTATCTCGAAAACGGTAAGAGATATCGCAAAAATAATGGATTTTTCGATCCCCTATCGGAATACACCCGCTAAATCTATGCAAATTTTGTGTATTTTGAGTGCCAAAAAGACTAAAATCGGAAAAGGTCGATTATCTCGAAAACGGTAAGAGATATCGCAAAAATAATGGAATTTTCGATCCCCTATCGGAATACACCCGGTAAATCTATGCTTCCAAATATAAAAAACAAGTGCTGAATGTCCTAAATTGAAAAAAAAAAAAATCTTAAAAAATTTTGTGTATTTTGAGAGCCAAAAAGACTAAAATCGGAAAATGTCGATTATCTCGAAAACGGTAAGAGATATCGCAAAAATAATGGATTTTTCGATCCCCTATCGGAATACACCCGTTAAATCTATGCAAATTTTGTGTATTTTGAGTGCCAAAAAGACTAAAATCGGAAAAGGTCGATTATCTCGAAAACTGTACGAGATATCGCAAAAATAATGGATTTTTCGTTCCCCTATCGGAATACACCCGGTAAATCTATGCAAATTTTGTGTATTTTGAGTGCCAAAAAGACTAAAATCGGAAAATGTCGATTATCTCGAAAACGGTAAGAGATATCGCAAAAATAATGGATTTTTCGATCCCCTATCGGAATACACCCGGTAAATCTATGCTTCCAAATATAAAAAACAAGTGCTGAATGTCCTAAATTGAAAAAAAAAAAAATCTTAAAAAATTTTGTGTATTTTGAGTGCCAAAAAGACTAAAATCGGAAAATGTCGATTATCTCGAAAACGGTAAGAGATATCGCAAAAATAATGGATTTTTCGATCCCCTATCGGAACACACCCGGTAAATCTATGCAAATTTTGTGTATTTTGAGTGCCAAAAAGACTAAAATCGGAAAATGTCGATTATCTCGAAAACGGTAAGAGATATCGCAAAAATAATGGATTTTTCGATCCCCTATCGGAATACACCCGGTAAATCTATGCAAATTTTGTGTATTTTGAGTGCCAAAAAGACTAAAATCGGAAAAGGTCGATTATCTCGAAAACGGTAAGAGATATCGCAAAAATAATGGAATTTTCGATCCCCTATCGGAACACACCCGGTAAATCTATGCTTCCAAATATAAAAAACAAGTGCTGAATGTCCTAAATTGAAAAAAAAAAAAATCTTAAAAAATTTTGTGTATTTTGAGAGCCAAAAAGACTAAAATCGGAAAATGTCGATTATCTCGAAAACGGTAAGAGATATCGCAAAAATAATGGATTTTTCGATCCCCTATCGGAATACACCCGGTAAATCTATGCAAATTTTGTGTATTTTGAGTGCCAAAAAGACTAAAATCGGAAAAGGTCGATTATCTCGAAAACGGTAAGAGATATCGCAAAAATAATGGAATTTTCGATCCCCTATCGGAATACACCCGGTAAATCTATGCTTCCAAATATAAAAAACAAGTGCTGAATGTCCTAAATTGAAAAAAAAAAAAATCTTAAAAAATTTTGTGTATTTTGAGAGCCAAAAAGACTAAAATCGGAAAATGTCGATTATCTCGAAAACGGTAAGAGATATCGCAAAAATAATGGATTTTTCGATCCCCTATCGGAATACACCCGGTAAATCTATGCAAATTTTGTGTATTTTGAGTGCCAAAAAGACTAAAATCGGAAAAGATCGATTATCTCGAAAACGGTAAGAGATATCGCAAAAATAATGGAATTTTCGATCCCCTATCGGAATACACCCGGTAAATCTATGCTTCCAAATATAAAAAACAAGTGCTGAATGTCCTAAATTGAAAAAAAAAAAAATCTTAAAAAATTTTGTGTATTTTGAGAGCCAAGAAGACTAAAATCGGAAAATGTCGATTATCTCGAAAACGGTAAGAGATATCGCAAAAATAATGGATTTTTCGATCCCCTATCGGAATACACCCGGTAAATCTATGCAAATTTTGTGTATTTTGAGTGCCAAAAAGACTAAAATCGGAAAAGGTCGATTATCTCGAAAACGGTAAGAGATATCGCAAAAATAATGGAATTTTCGATCCCCTATCGGAATACACCCGGTAAATCTATGCTTCCAAATATAAAAAACAAGTGCTGAATGTCCTAAATTGAAAAAAAAAAAAATCTTAAAAAATTTTGTGTATTTTGAGAGCCAAAAAGACTAAAATCGGAAAATGTCGATTATCTCGAAAACGGTAAGAGATATCGCAAAAATAATGGATTTTTCGATCCCCTATCGGAATACACCCGGTAAATCTATGCAAATTTTGTGTATTTTGAGTGCCAAAAAGACTAAAATCGGAAAAGGTCGATTATCTCGAAAACGGTAAGAGATATCGCAAAAATAATGGAATTTTCGATCCCCTATCGGAATACACCCGGTAAATCTATGCTTCCAAATATAAAAAACAAGTGCTGAATGTCCTAAATTGAAAAAAAAAAATCTAAAAAAATTTTGTGTATTTTGAGAGCCAAAAAGACTAAAATCGGAAAATGTCGATTATCTCGAAAACGGTAAGAGATATCGCAAAAATAATGGATTTTTCGATCCCCTATCGGAATACACCCGGTAAATCTATGCAAATTTTGTGTATTTTGAGTGCCAAAATGACTAAAATCGGAAAAGGTCGATTATCTCGAAAACGGTAAGAGATATCGCAAAAATAATGGAATTTTCGATCCCCTATCGGAATACACCCGGTAAATCTATGCTTCCAAATATAAAAAACAAGTGCTGAATGTCCTAAATTGAAAAAAAAAAAAATCTTAAAAAATTTTGTGTATTTTGAGAGCCAAAAAGACTAAAATCGGAAAATGTCGATTATCTCGAAAACGGTAAGAGATATCGCAAAAATAATGGATTTTTCGATCCCCTATCGGTATACACCCGGTAAATCTATGCAAATTTTGTGTATTTTGAGAGCCAAAAAGACTAAAATCGCAAAATGTCGATTATCTCGAAAACGGTAAGAGATATCGCAAAAATAATGGATTTTTCGATCCCCTATCGGAATACACCCGGTAAATCTATGCAAATTTTGTGTATTTTGAGTGCCAAAAAGACTAAAATCGGAAAATGTCGATTATCTCGAAAACGGTAAGAGATATCGCAAAAATAATGGATTTTTCGTTCCCCTATCGGAATACACCCGGTAAATCTATGCAAATTTTGTGTATTTTGAGTGCCAAAAAGACTAAAATCGGAAAATGTCGCTTATCTCGAAAACTGTAAGAGATATCGCAAAAATAATGGATTTTTCGTTCCCCTATCGGAATACACCCGGTAAATCTATGCAAATTTTGTGTATTTTGAGTGCCAAAAAGACTAAAATCGGAAAATGTCGATTATCTCGAAAACGGTAAGAGATATCGCAAAAATAATGGATTTTTCGATCCCCTATCGGAATACACCCGGTAAATCTATGCTTCCAAATATAAAAAACAAGTGCTGAATGTCCTAAATTGAAAAAAAAAAAAATCTTAAAAAATTTTGTGTATTTTGAGTGCCAAAAAGACTAAAATCGGAAAATGTCGATTATCTCGAAAACGGTAAGAGATATCGCAAAAATAATGGATTTTTCGATCCCCTATCGGAACACACCCGGTAAATCTATGCAAATTTTGTGTATTTTGAGTGCCAAAAAGACTAAAATCGGAAAAGGTCGATTATCTCGAAAACGGTAAGAGATATCGCAAAAATAATGGAATTTTCGATCCCCTATCGGAATACACCCGGTAAATCCATGCTTCCAAATATAAAAAACAAGTGCTGAATGTCCTAAATTGAAAAAAAAAAAAATCTTAAAAAATTTAGTGTATTTTGAGAGCCAAAAAGACTAAAATCGGAAAATGTCGATTATCTCGAAAACGGTAAGAGATATCGCAAAAATAATGGATTTTTCGATCCCCTATCGGAATACACCCGGTAAATCTATGCAAATTTTGTGTATTTTGAGTGCCAAAAAGACTAAAATCGGAAAAGGTCGATTATCTCGAAAACGGTAAGAGATATCGCAAAAATAATGGAATTTTCGATCCCCTATCGGAATACACCCGGTAAATCTATGCTTCCAAATATAAAAAACAAGTGCTGAATGTCCTAAATTGAAAAAAAAAAAAATCTTAAAAAATTTTGTGTATTTTGAGAGCCAAAAAGACTACAATCGAAAAATGTCGATTATCTCGAAAACGGTAAGAGATATCGCAAAAATAATGGATTTTTCGATCCCCTATCGGAATACACCCGGTAAATCTATGCAAATTTTGTGTATTTTGAGTGCCAAAAAGACTAAAATCGGAAAATGTCGATTATCTCGAAAACGGTAAGAGATATCGCAAAAATAATGGATTTTTCGTTCCCCTATCGGAATACACCCGGTAAATCTATGCAAATTTTGTGTATTTTGAGTGCCAAAAAGACTAAAATCGGAAAATGTCGATTATCTCGAAAACTGTACGAGATATCGCAAAAATAATGGATTTTTCGTTCCCCTATCGGAATACACCCGGTAAATCTATGCAAATTTTGTGTATTTTGAGTGCCAAAAAGACTAAAATCGGAAAATGTCGATTATCTCGAAAACGGTAAGAGATATCGCAAAAATAATGGATTTTTCGATCCCCTATCGGAATACACCCGGTAAATCTATGCTTCCAAATATAAAAAACAAGTGCTGAATGTCCTAAATTGAAAAAAAAAAAAATCTTAAAAAATTTTGTGTATTTTGAGTGCCAAAAAGACTAAAATCGGAAAATGTCGATTATCTCGAAAACGGTAAGAGATATCGCAAAAATAATGGATTTTTCGATCCCCTATCGGAACACACCCGGTAAATCTATGCAAATTTTGTGTATTTTGAGTGCCAAAAAGACTAAAATCGGAAAATGTCGATTATATCGAAAACGGTAAGAGATATCGCAAAAATAATGGATTTTTCGATCCCCTATCGAAATACACCCGGTTACATCTATGCTTCCAAATATAAAAAACAAGTGCTGAATGTCCTAAATTGAAAAAAAAAAAAATCTTAAAAAATTTTGTGTATTTTGAGTGCCAAAAAGACTAAAATCGGAAAATGTCGATTATCTCGAAAACGGTAAGAGATATCGCAAAAATAATGGATTTTTCGATCCCCTATCGGAATACACCCGGTAAATCTATGCAAATTTTGTGTATTTTGAGTGCCAAAAAGACTAAAATTGGAAAATGTCGATTATCTCGAAAACGGTAAGAGATATCGCAAAAATAATGGATTTTTCGATCCCCTATCGGAATACACCCGGTAAATCTATGCTTCCAAATATAAAAAACAAGTGCTGAATGTCCTAAATTGAAAAAAAAAAAAATCTTAAAAAATTTTGTGTATTTTGAGTGCCAAAAAGACTAAAATCGGAAAAGGTCGATTATCTCGAAAACGGTAAGAGATATCGCAAAAATAATGGATTTTTCGATCCCCTATCGGAACACACCCGGTAAATCTATGCAAATTTTGTGTATATTGAGTGCCAAAAAGACTAAAATCGGAAAATGTCGATTATATCGAAAACGGTAAGAGATATCGCAAAAATAATGGATTTTTCGATCCCCTATCGAAATACACCCGGTACATCTATGCTTCCAAATATAAAAAACAAGTGCTGAATGTCCTAAATTGAAAAAAAAAAAAATCTTAAAAAATTTTGTGTATTTTGAGTGCCAAAAAGACTAAAATCGGAAAATGTCGATTATCTCGAAAACGGTAAGAGATATCGCAAAAATAATGGATTTTTCGATCCCCTATCGGAATACACCCGGTAAATCTATGCAAATTTTGTGTATTTTGAGTGCCAAAAAGACTAAAATCGGAAAATGTCGATTATCTCGAAAACGGTAAGAGATATCGCAAAAATAATGGATTTTTCGATCCCCTATCGGAATACACCCGGTAAATCTATGCTTCCAAATATAAAAAACAAGTGCTGAATGTCCTAAATTGAAAAAAAAAAAAATCTTAAAAAATTTTGTGTATTTTGAGTGCCAAAAAGACTAAAATCGGAAAATGTCGATTATCTCGAAAACGGTAAGAGATATCGCAAAAATAATGGATTTTTCGATCCCCTATCGGAATACACCCGGTAAATCTATGCAAATTTTGTGTATTTTGAGTGCCAAAAAGACTAAAATCGGAAAATGTCGATTATATCGAAAACGGTAAGAGATATCGCAAAAATAATGGATTTTTCGATCCCCTATCGGAATACACCCGGTACATCTATGCTTCCAAATATAAAAAACAAGTGCTGAATGTCCTAAATTGAAAAAAAAAAAAAAATCTTAAAAAATTTTGTGTATTTTGAGAGCCAAAAAGACTAAAATCGGAAAATGTCGATTATCTCGAAAACGGTAAGAGATATCGCAAAAATAATGGATTTTTCGATCCCCTATCGGAATACACCCGGTAAATCTATGCAAATTTTGTGTATTTTGAGTGCCAAAAAGACTAAAATCGGAAAAGGTCGATTATCTCGAAAACGGTAAGAGATATCGCAAAAATAATGGAATTTTCGATCCCCTATCGGAATACACCCGGTAAATCCATGCTTCCAAATATAAAAAACAAGTGCTGAATGTCCTAAATTGAAAAAAAAAAAAATCTTAAAAAATTTTGTGTATTTTGAGAGCCAAAAAGACTAAAATCGGAAAATGTCGATTATCTCGAAAACGGTAAGAGATATCGCAAAAATAATGGATTTTTCGATCCCCTATCGGAATACACCCGGTAAATCTATGCAAATTTTGTGTATTTTGAGTGCCAAAAAGACTAAAATCGGAAAAGGTCGATTATCTCGAAAACGGTAAGAGATATCGCAAAAATAATGGAATTTTCGATCCCCTATCGGAATACACCCGGTAAATCTATGCTTCCAAATATAAAAAACAAGTGCTGAATGTCCTAAATTGAAAAAAAAAAAAATCTTAAAAAATTTTGTGTATTTTGAGAGCCAAAAAGACTAAAATCGGAAAATGTCGATTATCTCGAAAACGGTAAGAGATATCGCAAAAATAATGGATTTTTCGATCCCCTATCGGAATACACCCGGTAAATCTATGCAAATTTTGTGTATTTTGAGTGCCAAAAAGACTAAAATCGGAAAAGGTCGATTATCTCGAAAACGGTAAGAGATATCGCAAAAATAATGGAATTTTCGATCCCCTATCGGAATACACCCGGTAAATCTATGCTTCCAAATATAAAAAACAAGTGCTGAATGTCCTAAATTGAAAAAAAAAAAAATCTTAAAAAATTTTGTGTATTTTGAGAGCCAAAAAGACTAAAATCGAAAAATGTCGATTATCTCGAAAACGGTAAGAGATATCGCAAAAATAATGGATTTTTCGATCCCCTATCGGAATACACCCGGTAAATCTATGCAAATTTTGTGTATTTTGAGTGCCAAAAAGACTAAAATCGGAAAAGGTCGATTATCTCGAAAACGGTAAGAGATATCGCAAAAATAATGGAATTTTCGATCCCCTATCGGAATACACCCGGTAAATCTATGCTTCCAAATATAAAAAACAAGTGCTGAATGTCCTAAATTGAAAAAAAAAAAAATCTTAAAAAATTTTGTGTATTTTGAGAGCCAAAAAGACTAAAATCGGAAAATGTCGATTATCTCGAAAACGGTAAGAGATATCGCAAAAATAATGGATTTTTCGATCCCCTATCGGAATACACCCGGTAAATCTATGCAAATTTTGTGTATTTTGAGTGCCAAAAAGACTAAAATCGGAAAAGGTCGATTATCTCGAAAACGGTAAGAGATATCGCAAAAATAATGGAATTTTCGATCCCCTATCGGAACACACCCGGTAAATCTATGCTTCCAAATATAAAAAACAAGTGCTGAATGTCCTAAATTGAAAAAAAAAAAAATCTTAAAAAATTTTGTGTATTTTGAGAGCCAAAAAGACTAAAATCGGAAAATGTCGATTATCTCGAAAACGGTAAGAGATATCGCAAAAATAATGGATTTTTCGATCCCCTATCGGAATACACCCGGTAAATCTATGCAAATTTTGTGTATTTTGAGTGCCAAAAAGACTAAAATCGGAAAAGGTCGATTATCTCGAAAACGGTAAGAGATATCGCAAAAATAATGGAATTTTCGATCCCCTATCGGAATACACCCGGTAAATCTATGCTTCCAAATATAAAAAACAAGTGCTGAATGTCCTAAATTGAAAAAAAAAAAAATCTTAAAAAATTTTGTGTATCTTGAGAGCCAAAAAGACTAAAATCGGAAAATGTCGATTATCTCGAAAACGGTAAGAGATATCGCAAAAATAATGGATTTTTCGATCCCCTATCGGAATACACCCGCTAAATCTATGCAAATTTTGTGTATTTTGAGTGCCAAAAAGACTAAAATCGGAAAAGGTCGATTATCTCGAAAACGGTAAGAGATATAGCAAAAATAATGGAATTTTCGATCCCCTATCGGAATACACCCGGTAAATCTATGCTTCCAAATATAAAAAACAAGTGCTGAATGTCCTAAATTGAAAAAAAAAAAAATCTTAAAAAATTTTGTGTATTTTGAGAGCCAAAAAGACTAAAATCGGAAAATGTCGATTATCTCGAAAACGGTAAGAGATATCGCAAAAATAATGGATTTTTCGATCCCCTATCGGAATACACCCGGTAAATCTATGCAAATTTTGTGTATTTTGAGTGCCAAAAAGACTAAAATCGGAAAAGGTCGATTATCTCGAAAACGGTAAGAGATATCGCAAAAATAATGGAATTTTCGATCCCCTATCGGAATACACCCGGTAAATCTATGCTTCCAAATATAAAAAACAAGTGCTGAATGTCCTAAATTGAAAAAGAAAAAAATCTTAAAAAATTTTGTGTATTTTGAGAGCCAAAAAGACTAAAATCGGAAAATGTCGATTATCTCGAAAACGGTAAGAGATATCGCAAAAATAATGGATTTTTCGATCCCCTACCGGAATACACCCGGTAAATCTATGCAAATTTTGTGTATTTTGAGTGCCAAAAAGACTAAAATCGGAAAAGGTCGATTATCTCGAAAACGGTAAGAGATATCGCAAAAATAATGGAATTTTCGATCCCCTATCGGAATACACCCGGTAAATCTATGCTACCAAATATAAAAAACAAGTGCTGAATGTCCTAAATTGAAAAAAAAAAAATCTTAAAAAATTTTGTGTATTTTGAGAGCCAAAAAGACTAAAATCGGAAAATGTCGATTATCTCGAAAACGGTAAGAGATATCGCAAAAATAATGGATTTTTCGATCCCCTATCGGAATACACCCGGTAAATCTATGCAAATTTTGTGTATTTTGAGTGCCAAAAAGACTAAAATCGGAAAAGGTCGATTATCTCGAAAACGGTAAGAGATATCGCAAAAATAATGGAATTTTCGATCCCCTATCGGAATACACCCGGTAAACCTATGCTTCCAAATATAAAAAACAAGTGCTGAATGTCCTAAATTGAAAAAAAAAAATCTTAAAAAATTTTGTGTATTTTGAGAGCCAAAAAGACTAAAATCGGAAAATGTCGATTATCTCGAAAACGGTAAGAGATATCGCAAAAATAATGGATTTTTCGATCCCCTATCGGAATACACCCGGTAAATCTATGCAAATTTTGTGTATTTTGAGTGCCAAAAAGACTAAAATCGGAAAATGTCGATTATCTCGAAAACGGTAAGAGATATCGCAAAAATAATGGAATTTTCGATCCCCTATCGGAATACACCCGGTAAATCTATGCTTCCAAATATAAAAAACAAGTGCTGAATGTCCTAAATTGAAAAAAAAAAAAATCTTAAAAAATTTTGTGTATTTTGAGTGCCAAAAAGACTAAAATCGGAAAATGTCGATTATCTCGAAAACGGTAAGAGATATCGCAAAAATAATGGATTTTTCGTTCCCCTATCGGAATACACCCGGTAAATCTATGCAAATTTTGTGTATTTTGAGTGCCAAAAAGACTAAAATCGGAAAATGTCGATTATCTCGAAAACGGTAAGAGATATCGCAAAAATAATGGATTTTTCGATCCCCTATCGGAATACACCCGGTAAATCTATGCAAATTTTGTGTATTTTGAGTGCCAAAAAGACTAAAATCGGAAAATGTCGATTATCTCGAAAACGGTAAGAGATATCGCAAAAATAATGGATTTTTCGATCCCCTATCGGAATACACCCGGTAAATCTATGCTTCCAAATATAAAAAACAAGTGCTGAATGTCCTAAATTGAAAAAAAAAAAAATCTTAAAAAATTTTGTGTATTTTGAGTGCCAAAAAGACTAAAATCGGAAAATGTCGATTATCTCGAAAACGGTAAGAGATATCGCAAAAATAATGGATTTTTCGTTCCCCTATCGGAATACACCCGGTAAATCTATGCAAATTTTGTGTATTTTGAGTGCCAAAAAGACTAAAATCGGAAAATGTCGATTATCTCGAAAACGGTAAGAGATATCGCAAAAATAATGGATTTTTCGTTCCCCTATCGGAATACACCCGATAAATCTATGCAAATTTTGTGTATTTTGAGTGCCAAAAAGACTAAAATCGGAAAATGTCGATTATCTCGAAAACGGTAAGAGATATCGCAAAAATAATGGATTTTTCGATCCCCTGTCGGAATACAACCGTTAAATCTATGCTTCCAAATATAAAAAACAAGTGCTGAATGTCCTAAATTGAAAAAATTAAAAATCTTAAAAAATTTTGTGTATTTTGAGTGCCAAAAAGACTAAAATTGGAAAATGTCGATTATCTCGAAAACGGTATGAGATATCACAAAAATAATGGATTTTTCGCTCTCTACGCATCCAAATACGTCGTATACAATCTAAAAAAAGGCATGTTAAATTTCAGCGGATTTTGATAAAAACGATGAATTAACCCCTTTGAAGTTTTTTTAGCCCAAAAAGTCATTTTTGGAAAACTATTGCTTTTTCGAGTGATTCTAATGTATTTTGAAGAGAAAATTCGACCGACGCAGTTTATTTTGCAATATTAATTAAAATAACACTTTTACGGTCGATTGAAGTTGCAAAAAGTGATCTTTACTTTTTCATCTTTGAAAGTGATTTTTTCCAAGATTTAAGCGCTTCCGTCGGATAAAAACTAGTTTTTCGCACTCTAAGCATTCAAATACGTCGTATACAATCTAAAAACGGGCATGTTACATTTTAGCGGATTTTGATAAAAACGATGGATTAACCCCTTTGAAGTTTTTTTAGCCCTAAAAGTCATTTTTGGAAAACCATTGCTTTTTCGAGTAATTCTAATGTATTTTGACGAGAAAATTCGACTGACGCAGTTTATTTTGCAATATTTATTAAAATAACACTTTTAAGGTCGATTGAAGTTGCAAAAAGCGATCTTTACTTTTTCATCTTTGAAAGTGATTTTTTCCAAGATTTAAGCGCTTCCGCCGGATAAAAACTAGTTTTTCGCACTCTACGCATCCAAATACGTCGTATACAATCTAAAAACGGGCATGTTAAATTTTAGCGGATTTTGATAAAAACGATGGATTTTGAAGTTTTTTTAGCCCAAAAAGTAATTTTTGGAAAACTATTGCTTTTTCGAGTGATTCTAATGTATTTTGTCGAGAAAATTCGACTGACGCAGTTTATTTTGCAATATGTATAAAAATAACACTTTTACGGTCGATTGAAGTTGCAAAAAGCGATCTTTACTTTTTCAACTTTGAAAGTGTTTTTTTTCCAAGAATTAAGCGCTTCCGCCGGCTAAAAACAAGTTTTTCACGCTCTACGCATCCAAATACGTCGCATACGTTACATCTTAGCGGATTTTGATAAAAACGATGATTTGATTTTTTTTAGCCCAAAATGTCATTTTTGGAAAACCATTGCTTTTTTGATATTTTTTAAAAATTAAACTTTTACGGTCGATTGAAGTTCAAATATTCCATCTTCAATTTTTCACCTTTACATGTGATGGTGAGCAAGTTTACGGCGTTTCCGCCAGCTAAAATCACTTTTTCGGATACTACGCATCGAAATACGTAACATTCAATGAAAAATATCACATGGAACTTTTATCGAATTTTGCGAAAACGATGGGTTAACCCCTTTGAATTTTTTTCGACCCAAAAAGTCAAATTTGGAAAGCAATCGCTTTCTCGACTGATTCTTATGTATTTTGATGAGATAATTCGACTGACGCAATTTATTTCGCAATATCTATTTATTAAAGTTTAACTTTTACGGTGGTTTGAAGTTCAAATATTCGATATAGAATTTTTTAAAATAAATTAAAAACAAGCAAACAAATAAAATTATGGTTTAGGAGACACTAATAGGAAAGGCAAAAAATATTGAAGAAAAAAAAAGGCTAAATTAAAGATGCATTTAAATGGTAATTAATTTGTTGACCTGCCATAATATATAATAGTGGAGGAATCGTTGAGTAAGCGGTCTGATATAAACAATTTTGAGTTGTCCGACGTTTGGGGTGTTTTTATTCACCCATTATCAAGGCTAAATAATATACAACTTACATTAAAATTAAAATCAAATTAAAGGAAAAAAAAAGAAAATAATATTAAATTCTGTTTTAATTATTCTTTAAATTTAATATTCTTTTCTTTTTTATTTTCCTTTAATTTGATTTTAATTTTAATGTAAGTTGTATATTATTTAGCCTTGATAATGGGTGAATAAAAACACCTGAAACGTCGGGCAACTCATAATTGTTTATATCGGACTGATTACTCAACGATTAAAATATTAAACTCAACTATTAAAAGATACATTTTTGAAGAGTACATGGTCTGAAACGGCTTTTAAATCCAGGTATGCCTGAAATATCTCAATTTAAAAAAAGGCATTTTGCATAACAATCCTGTCCCTAATTATTAATATAAAAAATATCTGTTTCCCGAATGTTTTGCGAGATTAAAATCAGATTAAAGCTTAGTGCATTTATTTTTTCAATCTCATCACTAGAGTAATGTACATAGCATGGTTAATATTGGTACAAATAATAAAATATTAATTATTGAAAATATTTATTTAAATTAAAGATTGAACAGCATACAAATGTATGGAATGTAATAATTTTTAGTTAAAACTAAAAGTTTGTACAATAATTTTACAATATACTTAATTAAAAATATTTCTATAAATTCTGTGTCGATCACTTGATTTTATATCTATGAACTGATAAAAATAATTATAAATTGAATATTTACTATTAAATATAATATGTATATATTTAACTTTTTATTAACTAATAAGACACCAGTTTTTCACAGCCAAATACAGAATTATTATAAATCGACATAGAATCATGATTCATATTTGTATAAAAATACAACATTTTATTTAAACTAATTCGTTTTCTCATATAAACTTTCATATTAACAAAGTGATCTAAAAATATCGTATTTAGGAGCGCACAATTTAAATCTATCAACTATACTAGATACTGTAAATAATATACCTACACATGAAACAACATAAAATTGTAATCCAAAGAAAATAAAGAACAAAGAAACATTTAGATTTTATATACATTCAAAGTTGATTTTCCAATAGTGGATTCAGGAAAGAGACTATTAAACAACTATAAATTTTGTTTATTTGCCCCCCTCGAAAATCGATAGATTCGTTCATTGATATTTCTAACATTTAAACAATAAGAAACATTTAATAACATAAAAAATATATAATATTTCATTATAAGCTATATTAAAAGTAATTTTGTACAAAAATTAATAGCAAATCACTTTTACATACTAATAACAAATTACTTGCTTTAAAATAATAGATTTTGACATAAAATTTTCAAAATTTATTTATTTACATAATATTATTTAAAAATAAATTTATATGATCACCGTATGAATTTTTTCTGTTCTCTGTATGAATGTTCCCAAAAATAAAATTATTAACCCGTATAATATTCGCATAATTAATACTGATTATTTACACTATTTAAAAATTCACTAAACGATTATTTTCAAATTCACTTCCTTACAATACCCCCCCCCCCCGACATGAAAAATATAATAAACAGAAAGAGTATAAACATCTTGTAACTTTAATAACTTTTTTGACAAAAGCGGTTTTCATTCTAAGTTAAGGATAGTCAGATCTAAATTAATATAACCCCATACTTGGGTAAAATTGTATTGAAAATTAAGAAAACTTAAAAGAATTCAAAACATACAATAATTTCAAAATGGTTTTAAAATGAATAACACTGAATATAGTTTAAAGTATACTAAAATATTAATTTGTTTTTCTGTAGAGTTTAGTTTTTCCATAGTGACTATAGTAGGAGCTAATGTACAGAAACAAATGTTCGTCATTTTGGGTCTATGTTGGTGTCAATTGGTGGAATTGGGTGTCAAGCGTTCTCCCTCCACATCTACTGCGCAATATTTTGGCTCCTCCTAGTCACTAAAGAAAAAATTTACTCTACTTATCACAAATTAAAATTATTTGAACTAATTTCGTGTTCAATAATTCCATTTAAAGAACGTTACAATAGAGTGTCGATAGTCCGAAGAAATTGCTGGTGAACCTTGTTCATAAAAATATAATAAGACGTCTCGGATTTTGGAACATTATAATAGTATAGATTCTCACCACAATATAGTGCCTATTAACTGCTTATATTGCAGATACTTACTATTTTAATAATTCTTTAACTAATTTCATAAGTCCTATTTGCAATAGTCAAGAGTAGCTTCCAGCTCAAAGTTTACATCTATATTTAGTTGGCGAGTATTATCATGTATTATGTATGTTGAGATTCTTTACGTTCATAAAACTAATGTGTGTATTATCGACGTCTGAATTTTTTACGTTCGGATTATCGACGCTCTACTGGAGATACTATAAATATAGTTTATTACAGGTAAATCTAAGTAAATAAAACTTTACGTTGATTCAGATCAACAATATTTTGTAATACAAATCTAAAAATTTAATAGTTCTTTATGCTTTTATACACAACTGCAAAATTTTATCCGTGTTACTTCAACATTCTGATAAAACACATTTCACATAAGTTTTATTATTATTTGAAATGCAGATACTTGTCAAAAATGATCAACTTATGGCCGAGATTATACAGATTTTTCAAAACTTTTTTAAACAAAAATCCTATAAAATTGTTTTGTATAACTTAATTTTTAAACGCCACCTGTTTTAATTTTAAATACATTTTATGATTCGTTATCATTAATATCTAATACTATGTAATATAAATTCTTGCAGTAAAATAACGTACATTTTACTATTATTAATATTTATATTAATCTTTATTATTTATTTATTGTATGGCATAATATACAAAAAAAAAATAAAGAGAAGTAACTACATGTTAATGCATAATCAGATATTAATTAGATAACAACTAATCTGACAAAATAAAATATATTTAATAGTGTCTGCTCGGTAGGCAGGTGCATGTGCACCTCGGATTTACATTTTGTCACCCCGAAATTCCAAGTTTGAATCCTGGCTAGGAATTACTTTTTTAAATTTTTACTTAAGTATGTAACAACATAATAATAAGCAACGTTACACCTCTAATAATAATTTTAAGCACATAATTTTATGATGCGCTCTTATTCACTAAATTTTTAATTTTATGTCGATATTCACATCGACATTTAAATTTAAAATTATTTTCGAGGTGTAACGTTGCTTATTTTATTATTTGAATAAAAATTTTAAAAAATTATTCCTAGCCAAGATTCGAACTTGAATTTTGCGGTGACAAAATGTAAATCCGTGATGCACATGCACTTGCCTACCGAACGACATTAATAAATATGTTTTATTTTATCAAATTAATTATTATCTAATATAAAGATTACTATAAATATTAATTAATAATAGTAAATTTGTTTAATTATTAATAAATTACGAATTAAGGAATAATTATAATGTTATATTTGAGCTTTCGATCTTGCATTAAGATCTTCGTCAGAAAATTACAAATATAACATTATAATTATTCCTTAATTCGTAATTTATTAATAATTAAACAAATTTATTTTCACGAATTAATAATAAACCAATTTTAATAATAGTAAAATGTACGTTATTTTATTACAAAAATTCATATTACATAATATTAGATATTAATAATAAAATGCATATTTATGCATATTTGAGCTTTTTTTAATGGATTTTGGCATTTTGAATATTTTTTTTAATTTTAAATTGTCACGTATTATTGACAAAGTTGTGCGGCAAGTAATCTTTTTTATTTTTAAACTACACTTACAAGTTTACAATGTCTTTCAACATTAGTCACCTAAACACATGGGAAAATAATGCATAAATGCATATTATTTTATAATTTGTCCGATTCAGCTGCAGTTAGTAGCAATTAAAGATCGTCAAGAAGTTTTAAAAATGACAAACTAAGGACAGGAAAATTTGGAATTTCTGAAAGCTAATTATTGGTACGCAGGTGAATGTATTAAAAAGCGAATCCTGTACTGCTAGATTCTGTAAAACTTCTTTGTAAAAATGATGTTTTTCAAGTGCTTGCTAACAGCAAAATTATTAAAAGGAGAAACGATCGAGAATATTACTCTCATATTCCCAGCAAATGTATTTAAATATGCGCCGATAACGTCGGCGTTAATTTAATTAATGTCGGCGCAAATTTAGAAAAGTATTTTATTATTTACTGTTTTCCTTACAACATCCATAATTCTGATTAATTATATTTTGTGTAGGCCATTCATCAGACCCGTAGTCAGGATTTCATTTCGGGGGGCACTTGTAAAAAACCTTTTGTAAAATGTAAAATTTTTGGTTGTTCCCCTTCCATTTTCTTTGTCTTTTCAACATTTCGGGGGGACACGTGCCCCCCCTGGCTACGGGCCTGCCATTCATGTATTAAGAATACATTTATTTTTGGTGAAGATTAAAAATTAAAATTTGGTATGTAGCTTTTTTGACTGCTTATAAGATTTTATTGTGCTTTTTTTTCAATTTTTAGTGCTTTTTTTTTCATTTTTTAGTGCTTATTATAAGCGCTTATTTTCTAAAAATAAGTGCATATTAATCCGCGCTCTAATAATAACGAATCATAAAATGTGTTAAAAATTAAAACAGGTGGCGTTTGAAAATTAACTACATGACTCGTGTACAAGTCATATGAAAACCCGAAGTTACACGAAATAATTTAAGAGGTTTTTAGTTTAAAAAAAGTCTTGAAAAACCTTTATAATCTCGGCAATTAATAAATATCACTGAACTTAAATGTAAGTCTTTTTTATTTTTTGCAGTGTCCCATCACTTGCGATGTTCAAGTCTTTAGTTTCAAGATTATCTTTTTTTGGTGACGGCGATGGCGGTACATTTACCACCAAATTTATCGTTTTATTCATTCTTGGTGTTAAAAATCCATTTGAATTTCCATTTAATCTATACAAAACAATTAAGTTAATAAAATTCTTTCATACATCATCTGAAGAATTTCACAAATAGATTTTATTCACTCTTAAAAAAATATATTATAAATATAAATAAAATAAAATATTCGACGCTGCTAGTTGGGCACCCCCAATCATAGACATACATTATGGTTTCTCTAGAGGGAAGACAAGAAACTCAAAATTATAAAAAATTAAATTTTTTAAAATAAACATTGAAATTAGAGATGATTAAATCACTGCTCTTGTAAATATTGCCCAACTCAAATTAAATGATAAAAATATAGGGAGTCTTTTAGGTTAAAGGTGCTCGCTCACTTGGACCACGCGACGCGACGATTCAATAGGCGACGTGAAGCGAATGGTTTACATAGAATCGCGACAGCTCGAGACACCAGGCCATAGCACCAGGCTACAACAAAAGTGTAGCTAGGTGTCGTGTTGCGTGGTGTGGCCTAAGTGAGCGAGTACCTTAAGATTTGGCAAGTAGGGTAGAGGCACCTGTTTTAGCCACCGTACCAATTTTAGCCATTGGCAGTATTATTATGGTAAAATAAGGCCGTGTGACAAAATAATTCAAAATTTACTGATTAAAACACATTATGTACAAACATAAATACTATAATATGTAAACTTTTGTATCTATGTTGTAAGTTTCAAAATTTGGGCCTGATGGTGGCTAAAACTGGCACAATTGCAATTTTTATTTCATTTACATACTTAATATTATATTTATAAACATAAATAAATTTTATCACTTTCAAATGTTAATTTTCTATAAGTAGACCCTTGTACTATTTTATTTAACTAGGCGACGTGAAATATGCAGGGAATCTTAAAACACTTAAACAAATTTTAGGTTTATCTTAAAGTGGCTATAACCGGCGCCGGCGTCTACCCTAATTTATTAGTTTTCTTTTTATAGCAAATCCGGAGATGACAATTAATAGTACTGCAGGATTGTAGTGAAAATCGAATTGGGATTTGTTTACAAAAGAGTTTATTAAGCTAAATCTCAGAAAAATATTTAAAAAATTCTGAAAATGTTGTAAATGGTAGAAACATTGTATATAATTTCAAAAGGTTTAGCCTAAGGGTTTAGCATAGAAGTATCAGATTTCAGATTTTCCACATTGTGCTCCCTGGAAGGACAGGGGTGTAGACTTACGAAATAATTTAACGTGCTTGGTTGGGTCCATAAGACATTCCAAACACGGCCTCCAAGGCTTGAAATCCGGTATAACGCCGGATCAACGCATACATGCGTATGTGACCGACAAGTCACAAGCACGTGCGCACACCCTCCCACTCACTTAGGCCAGCTAGCAGGTCGTGTAGGCTCGCCAGGCCTTTAGGTAGAGGCGCATTCCTCTATAAGGCGCACCCCGACCCCCTGCACACTCACCCACGGCCATCAACACCGTTCTGACTACGGTCTACCGGCCCTGCGACCGAAGGCACACCTCGAAAATTGCGAGAGCCGGCTGCAGGACTCCTCATCATCCGGACCATCCAGCGCCAAATCACTCCTGAGGTCTGAATAGAGTCGACACTCAAAGAGGATGTGCCGCCAGGTCTCAGGTTCACCACACGTACAAAGATCTGTATCTGACAGGTCACGCATGAATAGAAAGGAGTTCATGCTACCGTGGCCCGTCAACAGGAAACCCAGGAAAAGTCCAAAGTTGAACCAGGGGTTATTTACGACAAACAGAGCGTCACCAAAGAATGTTCTGGTGACCGTACCAGCCTCGGAGTTGGACCATCGCTCCCGCCAAACAGCATAGGAGCGCTCCCGGAGTAAAAGCTTAAAAGCATTTTTGGGAAGGTCTCTATCGCTAATCGCCATCAGATCGTCGAGCAACTGATGAAGGCCTCTCTTAGCTCTATGCAACTCCGAACGCTCTCTGGCCAGCAAGTCCCAGGGAAGAGCACCTCCCAAGACTTGCATGGCGTACAGTGCAACCCGCTGACAGAGCATAGAAGTATGTTAAAAATGGGAAAGGTACATTTCGCCGGGAGTAATTTTATGTGTTAGATTTTTAACCCATAAATATGGTAAACCAAAAATATGGTAAAGATAAGGTTTAAGAAGCAAAAAAGAAAAAGATTTAAAAAATGGAAACTCCGCTAATTAGGGGAGGGGGCGAGGTAAGACAATACCCTTGACACGTTAGGTTGTTCACTACTCGAAGCTTTTAAGTAATTTTTTTTAAATCTGCTTACCTTTCCAAATGATTATGTTGTTCTATGTATGGTGTATCGGGATAGTTAGATTGTGGATGAAACCTCCGAGAAAATATATATCCTGAAAGAAATCCAAATAGCAGCGCAGCTAAACTTGAACATACAACAATTATTTGTAAAGTTTTGGCAGTGTATATGACCAAAGGCTGACGGACTGAGCATCCTGTAATTCTATTACCAGTTAAACTGTCTTCACATTCCAAATCGTCTTCGCCAATCTTCAACAAAGGATCTTCCGTTCTTTGGGTAATCACTTCATTTTCAATGTTTGGTTTAGCGTAGGATTTGGTAAAATCTTTTTTGTTATCTGAAAAAATTAAAAAATAAAGTAAAATGTTAAAAATAGACTTAATAAATTATTATTTATCTATTATATTCCTACCAGTACCAGTCGATGGAGACGAACACTTCGTAATATCTCCCTGACGCACGTCTTGAATTAAAAATCGCTTTAAAGTAGATACAGAGTCGATGGTAACGCATTCTGAAGTAGTTGTATCCCAGGCGCAATGAGGATCTTGTAATGCTACACAATTTTGACATTTATCTGCCGTAGAACAATGCACCAAGGTAGCCAATTTGACCTCATTTCGACTTACTGCAACAACTCGACCATATCCAGGAGCAATTTTTAATTGTTTAACTGGCGTTCCGTTGTAAAATAGGTGATTTTCAGATATTACCACACCTTTTGTACTATCGTGGTTTGGTATGTTGACTACTTTTAATACTCTTCCGTCATCTAAATACAAAATGAGTTTTTTGATAATTTCTCATTAGGTACTAAAAATGTTGTTAGTAAGTACACACCTGTTCCAATATAAAGAACATCAAATCTATTGTTATCTATATCTTCAACTTGAGAATGAACGGCTATAGAAGTAAATCGGTATTGCAAACTAACGTGTACCAAAATTGGTCTGCCGAATAAATTTGGAACGGCATCTTCCATTAACGAATGAGTCTTGACAAAATTTACAACATTTTCCGGCAATACACGACTATCTTTCATACATTCTCCTGGTCTTGGTTCCGGAATCTACAATAAGCCAGTTTAGTGATCTGATCAATTAATTTAGACAAAATCAAATTAGTTTACTTTTTCTTTTGAAATAGGTAACCAATTTGAATTCATATTTTCTTGATGTTTAAAGCTTCCATCGAAAGCTTTCAAAATATCTTTCATACTGTAAGCACATATAGCAGATCCACCAATTGCATTGCTAGGAGTTGTGAAAGTACCGTAAACAATTTGTTGTAAAGCATCTGATCCATATTTTCCTTCGACAATACCTGAAGTGGATTCTAAGGAAATATTATTCATTACCTATAATACGAGCTAATTTATAATATTTAACGTTAACTTACGAATTTCGTTAAAATAAAAAGGGTATTCCCCTGGAACGGAACAATTGAGGCGCGCTTTCAAAAATGTGGTCCAACGGTCGCTAAATTGATGAGGACCACCTTTATCACTACGGCATACTCGGGCAACTCGAGAATAAACAATCTGAACAATTTAAATAAATAAAATAACCTTCACATTAACCGAAGTAATTAATTTACCTTTCCGCAATTAATATATTCTACTGCAGTTTCTCTAAAGAAGAAAAATATGTAATCACCGTATGGCATTGAACTAACAAAATCGGGTGCTAAAATATTAAAACGTTGAAGATTTAAAAAAAAGAAATTTATAGAAAATACCGTTAAGTTGTTTGAGATCGGAAAGTTCTGTGCGTTGTGGTTCCCTGTAAATAACTGGATCCCTTTCGGAAAAATCGCCTATAGTAGCAGCGAATATCGATCCATTACTTTCAACTGCAGTATTATTATGTTCTGGATTAAAGGGGCAAATTCCAACACCTTCTAGTTCTTTTTGCAAATTGTATTTTCCATTCTGCAAAGAGGAAAATTAATTCACGCTTTCGTGAAATCCTACGAACCTTACGAGTACAGAATAATGTCGACATAATGGTTTATACGAATTGGTTCCACAAACTAACAAAACTTCGGGCGATAAATATACGAATATTCTGATGTAATTCTGACAATCATCTTCCGTTTTTCCTTTTAACTGACAAAGTTGTGAGTGTGCTTCCGACGAATACCAAATCAATCTCAAATCTTTATATTCCGACAAATCATGCGTGCTTAAATTATAAGCCGCATTTCTTCCTCCCAACACGATAGAATTTTGATCCTGATTCAAAACAGTAAAATGATCGGAATGCGTTCCGTTTCCAATAAACTTTATGCTAGGCACTTGGTTAATTCCATTTACTAGTTTCGACGAACTATCCGGTATCCAAGCATCGCCAAAACTACTTATTGTGTAAAATATAAATAAAATTACTATTTCTTTCCAACTTTTAAATTTTAAATTCCATTTTTTCAGAATCAGCATATCGACCGATTGTGTTCAAATATTGAACACACACTAATAACTCTTCGAAATCATCGTTTTGGAAACCTGAAATATAAAATTATATTAGCTTTGTCAATTTTATTATAAAATTAGCTTTGTCGCGAAAACAAATAATATGGCAAATTTAAAATTTCCGTTCATTTTAAGATGTTACGGATTACGGAATAAGTACGTAACTGGAAAATGTATACATTTACCGGTAAATGTACCCATGTGAACATGTAGAGTGCATTTTATCCTTAGTGACTTAATGCGGAGGGAGAACCCGTGACACCCAATTGACACTAACATAAACCGAAATGACGAATATTCGTTTCTGCGTCGGCGTCGCAGTCACTACGGAAAAATCAAGCTGTAGAAAAAAGATGCAGTGTTATTGTAAACATAGCCTCTAATAAAGTATCTTCGTCGCGAAAAGAAATGTGGAAAATTTAATATGTCAGTTCTATTTCGAGACACCCTTTACCTTGGTATAATATGTGTGCACATATTCAGAAAACTTAAGTGTGAATTACCGACGTTTAAATTTTTGACGTTCGGATTATCGAAGCTCTATTGTAGGTATATCTGACACCTGACTCAGAATTATATACCTAAATCACTGCTAATTTAAAAGTAAAATTTGTTTAAATCTAAGTGATTAATCTAAAGAAAAAACAACATAAAAGTTAGTTTTAGGTCATGGTTTAGGTCATGGTTTAGGTCTTCTCAATTAGGAGAAAAATAACTTTCGTATAAAATAATCACTGAAGGTATCTAATTTAGTTATATAGTAAAGGCCTTAACAAAGACTATTAAAAACTTAATTGTCATATTTTGTAAAGGACAATACGCCGACTGATTAATTTAAAAGTAAAAGGAGTTTGTGTATGTCATTAAACTCCCTATAAACGATTAAAATCAAGGTGACTTTCTAAAAACTTGTATCAACAAAACCTAAAAGAATAATTAAAAAATTTATAACAAGGTCTAATTGAAATGTGCACACAAAAACAACGTCACACGCCATCGACTCGAATAATAATCAAAATTATATTATACTTTTTTGCTAAAATTATATTATATTTATAATTTTGGGTTACAAGTTACAATGACCCTCAAATAAACTAAAAGCTAATTTCGGTTTAAGGATGTCCGATTTGCGAATATTAGCTATAATCGATATAATATAATATTATTCATTAAAAAAGGATTTCTCATGCGCTATATTACTATATTAGTGCTCCGTCAAACGTTGTGGCAGGTCAGGTTTTGGGATTCAAATAAACAACATTTTGGAGAATTTTTCGGTGGATTCGAGTGATTAATCAACTTTTTGTATAAAGTAAGATACAGTACAGTAGCATGTACAAAGCGCACCGCTCACAACTCATACAGAATACCATTCATAGCGAAAAATTCGTTTGAAACTTCATAACGAAACCAGTTTTAACGATAACGAAAAAGTTACAGAATAGGGGTGTTTCCCCTATTCCTTAGGATAGGTGGCCTTTCCGGGAGTAAATTGGTCACTTTACTCCCAGTTTTGCGGGAGCAAAGTGCCACTTTTCTTAGGAGCGGGAGGAAAAGTAAAACAGCGGGAGGAAAAGTAAAAACTTAACTTAAGTTGGTATTACTTAATCAACACTTGGTTAAATAATAATCAGGGCCGTATTTCATTAATGTCATGTACAGGTCTGGCTTTAGGCTGTACGCTTTGGTAATTCTCGCTTATTCTAACAAATATTTGCTTTGAATTTCGTAATTGGCTTTCAGAAAGGCAAAATATACTAGTATATTCGCGTTCGGGATTAAAGTGACTTTTCGTCCTTCGGGTAATTTTTCCCTTCGGCTGTGCCTCGTGTAAAAAACCTTTACCCTCATGACGAAAAGTGGCACTTTACTCCATCGGTGTATAATATACTATTTTAACATCGGCCATAAAGCCACTACATTTAGGCATCTCAATACGTTCATACTTTCGTATACTACACATCTGTCTCACATTACATTAATTTTTCCACACTTTATATTCTGTTCAAAAGATTTACCATTCACCTCCAAAATTGCATTAAAAATCTGGTCATTCTTGTATGATTTGTACACTTTTACACAACTCAAATCTTGAAAATGTAATCATTTTGAGATTTACTAATTGCGCCCAAAATTTCTTCCTTATACTCGACTCTTCACTCATTCCCACTACCAAAATTTTTGACTTTCTTGAGAAAGTCTAACTTGAGTTAGAAACTCGAACATTCACACTTATTTTCCTCAAGTCAAAATTAATTTCACTTTCTCAATTAAACTTTTCATTTTCAACTCGTAATCTCTTATCTCTGTCAAAATTTTTCTTGATTGATCCTCAACACCTGAAATGTGTCAAAGTTGTAAAAATCGCATATAAATATGAGATATCACTCCGATTTAATACATCACAGTCCATTTCAGGGATGCCAAAACACTTCTTAGCATAAAATGAATTTCTGCAGAAGCCAGCACATAATTTATCAGTCCACTACACTTTCCACAATCCAACTCCTCCAAGAAATACCACTAATACCAAGCGTATCTCTAACTCCACCTTTCTGCAATAAAACATTATTTATTTTAATTTTTTGATGGCCGGTTCTGAAATTGAAGGGTTTCTTGCAAGAAGTCGTGATAAAATGAGATTTGGGTAGCCATCTACCATGATGATTGCTTCCCTAATAACTTGAAATGCGAAAATCTTGTCGTAAGATTACATGCTATTAGGGTTATTGATAAGCGATCAATGATCAATGCTTTTCTTAAATTTGATCTAGCTAGTCCTTAAACGTCAAAATGTAGGTTTTTGTATGCTTGTTCTTATGCAAGAAATTTGTTTAAAATGCAAATATCTCAAAATGGTAAATTGTGACTTAAGGACTTCTTTCAAGAATAGAACCAACAATAATCACTGAGGAACAAAATATTTCTAATTTATTGCAAATCCTTCAATAGAGACAACTCGTTGCTCTTAGTTGACCTTGCTTACCACTAAGAGATAATAATCTGCAATATCATAAAGAAAGATTACTGCGTGAATGCATGCTTTTCCCTTTCAAAAAAATGTCGAAAAAATGTTAGTATTTAATTTTCTCACGAGTTATATTTATAAAATAAAACCATTCATATTATGTAATTAGAACTTTCAGCTACAATTTTTTAAAATAAAAGGACGAATTAACGTAGAAAATTAAATATAAATAATAACGAATCACTTGCAAGTCCATTGTAACAGTAAAAAAAGGCAATTAAATATACATTTAAAACCACTTAAGTTTTACCTCTTTAGATTAATTTTATTATAATATATAAAACGAAAGTAAACAAATCGATTCGAAAATAAATTATGTAGGTAACTATGCAATTCTGCACAAAATGATATTTAAAAGTTCAAGTCGGTGCTTATTTATTATAGAATCATCACATTATGAAATTGATTATTTCAAACAAATTTTGTGTTTGTTTACTTTTTATCTCCATTATTAGACCTTGTATATTTTTCAAGTACTAAAATGTTAATCGTCTTGAGAAATAATAATATAAAAGAAATATTTTTGAGTTAAATTTTGCTATTCCCACTCGTTTCAGTTTATAAAATTATAATTGGTTTTTACACAAGTTAGTTATCAACCGGCAGTTGTATACGCGTGGGAAGTTCAATGCAGATCTTACTAATAAGCCCACATACAACCAACAATAGTCACTGAACACTGAGGAACAAAAGATTTCTAATTTATTGCAAATTCTCCCAGATTTAATGGAAATGCCCTAGTATTCGTAATATGTGTTTTAATTTGTAATGTACGTATTAATGTAAAATAAATACATTGCAATTTATAAATTTCAATTTCGTACAGAAGGGTGCATTATTTGGCGAGATAGTTAGGTTCTCGACAGATTTTTTGATATTTTATACCGGAAACACATATCGATGAATTAACCACAGAAATTTCAGACACCACAATGTTTTATTTTAAATGTTCAAAATTTAATTTTAACTTGAAAATTATACCTACAAGATTTTTTTTCCCAACACCTTTGCAATTTTGTATTTCTCCCTTCCCAATTCCATTTCAGACGATATTATCTTTATTACATCCTGCATTTTTCGATTGGGGGATAGCGACGGATCGGTCTACCTCATTTAATCAAGATTGATTTCTATAACCTAGCCACCAGCCTCATTGTTAAGACACTGAAGAAAGTCTGGCAGCGTATATAGAAGAGAGGGATATATTAAGGCCAGATTCTTAAAGTTTCAACATAACCTATATCTTTTTAAAACCCGAATTAACTTAATTAAAATATTGTTATGGAACTATTTTAATGCCTCATCGCCGACCAAGATCA
This sequence comes from Rhagonycha lutea, assembly GCA_958510855.1. NCBI lineage: Eukaryota > Metazoa > Arthropoda > Insecta > Coleoptera > Cantharidae > Rhagonycha > Rhagonycha lutea. Next base: position 296,749 of record OY294042.1, read on the forward strand.
GTTCTTAAGAAGATACACTGGGTATATATCGTGGAAGCAGTGGCGTAGCTACCATAGAGCAAAGCGGTGCAGTGCACCGGGGCGGGGCCCCGGAGCCCAGGGGGCCCTCTGAGCTGTATTTTTTTAAAATTTCTAATGCAAACATATGAAAAAAGGGGGAGGGGGGCCCATTTTTTTTTATGCACCGGGGCCCTTGTCCAATTAGCTACGCCACTGCGTGGAAGTAACTTTAGTCTTCTTGGTACACTTATTGAAATATACGTCGTGCGCGGATTAAAATCAATTACCGATTAAAAACACAAGTTATTTATGTTTTTGGCCGCCCCTATGAGTCGGTACCCATGTGCGGCTTGCACAGTATACCCATGACCCTTGATTACAAAAATTAAAAAATTTTTTATAAAAACAGTGGCGTCTCGTTAATCTCTTCATGCGCGTCACTACCAGTAACAAGTTTCCGTGTATCGATTTCAACCAAAGTCTAAACAGCTCTAATAAGTCTCAATATAGAAGTACTACATATAAAATTTGGTTGTGAAATTCTTATTGGTATGGGAGCTAGAACACGCACAAAATTTGGTAACATACACACCACAGACGTTTCTTGATGTTTATGCCCGTTTTCACCAACATTTTAAGAATTTCCTATTAAAGAATTACTTAGCTAGGATTCCATAAATTTGATTAGTCAAATTTGACATAACAGTTTATTATGTCAATAATATGTCAAATTTGACCAATTAAATTTATGGAATCCTAGCTAAGTAATTCTTTACTAGGAAATTCTTAAATAAATTGTTGGTGAAAACAGGCATTAGTCTCTTTCAACTCCGTTGGACCTCAAGGACGTCAATTCGTCAAAATCAAAAATTTTTTTGTATTACAATATTTTCGCATACTATGTATGATATATATTACGTCTAATACTACTATATATTATGGTAAAGTGAAAAAGATGCATTTAAAAAAAAAAAACACTTGTTTGACTAGCGACTAATAGAAAATTCAGAATAAATAGTCAATATTTACTCTGCTATTACGCACCGGCAAACTTATTTGGGATGAACTGTATCTACGAGTACATATTATTCGTAAGTATAACGTAGGTAGAATTTTTTCTTTGGCAGTTGGGAGTGGCAAATGCGTAGAAACGTATATTCGTTATTTCGCTTCTATGTTTGTGTCAATTGGTGGAATTAGGTGTCACGGGTGTCTGCCTCCACATTTGCCGCGCAAGCCCAAGTCACGTGCCAACCACTAACGAAAAATTTACCTCTACTAAATTATAAATTTTATTATACGTAAACAATAAATTAGTATACTAATTGAATAAACTCTGAATGAATGAATGAACAACTATAAAATAGTTGTGCATAGATGTCCCAGAGTTTAATTTTATGGTAAAATTCTCGATAATCACGAATACTTGTAAAGGTGATTTTAAACGGCGCGAGTATATGCGGAATGCGAATTAAGATAATAAAATTATTTTACCTCCATCAGCAGCACCATATACCAAGGTGTAATGGTAGCCATCATAATAATAGCAGTCACAAGTAAGGTGCTTTTAGACGACAAAGTCTAACTCGCGAATCACACTCGCGCCGTTTAAAATCACCTTGATACCAATGTTTAACCTTTAAGTGATAAGAGTTTGCAAGTGTAAATTTGTAGTGGTTCCTTTATAATAATTTAATTCGGTGTGACAGTCGACGTTATCATTTGCGTACAAAAATATGTAAATTTTATAGATTAGAAGGTACAAATTATTTTTCAAACTCTATAGTAAAAAATTAACTTTTTTGATTTATTTTGAACAGAAATGAGTTAAGAAAAATCGCAAAACAAGATATTCGTGTAACAAATGTAATAATTACCTTTGTTTGGAACATGCTGTGATAATATGTAGTTACTGCAACATGTAAAATGCCATAAACATGCGCAAATTTGTATCCAAAATATTTCGGCTATAATAATTTATTGAAGATGACAAAATATATAAACTACTATACGTATTTAAGGTGTTGTTTATTTTATTTATTTATAATATTACCAGTAATAATAAAATGTTGTTTAATTTTATTGAAATATCATATTTTATTTACGCATGTTTTTAGTTTTGCTTATTTTTATAAAAATAAAGTTTCGTTAACATACAATAATTTTTTTTTCAATAAAATTTGAATTACTGTAGGTACTAAAAAATAACTAAATATTTGAAATTATTTCTATTTGCAATAAAAAAAGTGGTAAAAAAACACGAAAAACAATTAAAACTATAAAAGGTCTCTAGGACCGACGTTATCATTGATGTTATATCGTGGCACGTTATCACTGAAAGGTTAAGAAAAGTCGAGAAAAGCAGTTCGATATTATAAGTTTTGAGGAATGCGATTGAAGTCGACACGCTTCGTTTGTACATATAAAAGGGTATTTTAACTATAAATAATTTGGATACAGACTAAAGCACAAGCACAGGAAATAAAATGAAAACCTATTGTAATTAATATAGGCACTACTTAAAAGTCCCCTTAAGTTATATGATATGAAAGCCCTCCATAGTCCATAATATGTGATAGATGCGTTGCTTCATCAAGATTTCTTGAACAGAAGTAAATCTTAAAAAGAAATTTCAAGAAAATTTCAAGAATATAGGTGTGATATTAGTAAAAATATTAGAATTTTAACTTTAAGCAAAGAACACAATACGAGAAATTTTATTTACTAAACACTTTAAAAACGTCTTTTATTCCAAATGACAAAGTAGAACCAAAAAATAGTTTGAAAATCTGACAAAGAATGCAAATATAGGGGGGGGGTGCAAAAACGTGGAGTTTTTACGAAAAAGTTGAAAAATATAGCAAATTTTAAGTAAAAATTAATGTTATTGCGATATAAAGATCTTTATTTCAAGGTTATTGCCCATCATCAGTCGCAACTAAACCGATAAAAAGAAAACAAAAATGAAAAAAATTGATCGGAAAATAAATAATTGAAACAAAAAATGTGAAAAGAATTATTGTGAAAAATGAAATCTAAAATAAAAAAAAAAAAAAAAAGGGTTAAATCAACGATTAAAATACTACAGAAAATTAATTTAAAATGCTTACCACTTGAATAATAAATATAAACTAGGTTCCATCCACACGAGGAGTTAAAAACGAAATGAAGGTTAGAAAATTAAAATAACTAACATTGTCACTGACAATAGAGAAGCATGGTGAATTCATCAACGGATGAATCAAAGCAAAGCAAAACCAAAGCAAAACCAAAGCAAAACCAAAGCAAAATCAAAAGCAAAATCAAAAGCAAACGCAAAAGCAAACGCAAAACAAGGCAACAAAACCATGCGACGCAAAAACACAAAGATTGAAAGATTTATGTAAATGCAAAAATCCGTTTGGTGGCAAATTTGTTATTTTCGGTGGTGACTTTCGTCAAGTTTTACCTGTTATAAAATACGCTTCACCTGTGGAGATAGTCAATTATACTTTAAAGTCAACATCAATTTGGCCAAGCAGCATTATATTATTGAAAGTACCGAATAGCTGGAAATCTACAAATATAATTCAGGGACACGGACAACTCGGCACCGGCGAATCGGTACCGGACAACTCTGCACCGGATAACTCGGCACCGGACAACTCGGCACTGGCAACTCGGCACCGGACAACTTGGCACCGGGGAAACTCAGTTCCGGGCTAACTTGGCACCAGTTGAAAAACTTTAAAAAAATGTATGAGGATCTAAAATATAATAACTGTACCATACAAAGTGCTAATAACCGCGTAGTTGAAGCACGTTAAACTATAAATAATAATAAAAAAAAGGTAGATCCCGGTCGAGGCTAGGTTAGTGTTAGGAAACGACTTTTTTTTAAGAGAAAGTCATTAAAAGGTAGATTAATTACTAATAAAGAATATTTGAATGTGTGACATACTATGGTCCGGTACCGAAAAAAAATGCGAGATTCACCCCATTCCCAGTAGCACAATTTGCCGAGTTGGAAGGCCCTAAGGGGATGTTTTTAAGGAGTTTAGTGCTGCAAAAATGGCTCTGGAGGGGACTCGGCACCAGTTGAAAAACTTAAAAAAAATTAAAATATAAAAAATTTATTATATTAAAGAAATTATATATCTTTTTATAATTCACTTTCCGGAACAAACGCTACCGAAGTTATCATACGTGACTTTGCGACGGAAATGGTCTTAAAAATAATTTAATAATTAAGCGTTGCATAAAAACGTTGCACAAAAACGTTGCATAAAAACGTTGCATAAAAACGTTGCATATTTTTCTTATCTTTTTATATATATAGAGTAGATATAACATTTAGAAATTTTTAAATAAAATTAAGAGATAAATTTTTAAAAAGCAAAAGAGAAATATTTTGGTTCAAAAAGCACAAGAAAGGCAAAAACAACCGCAAAATAGGTGAAAAAGGCAAAACAAAAAATGAATTTTTGAATAGTACATGCTCTGAAACGGATTTTAAATTGGGTCTGCCTGAAATATTTCAATTTTTAAAATAAGGCATTTTGGCTAACTATCCTGTCTATACATAACACACCTACATCAAACACTAAACCTGCAGGTCATTATCATTGTGTAACAATTTCATTCCGGAAATAAAAAGCATTTTTGCCAAACCCAATATTATAAGTTAGAAAATGCGACATCACAAAACTTAATGTAAATTTCCTATTTGCATATTTAGTATCAACCAATCCTAACGTTCAAACACGTCGCAACTTTAGAAATAATAATAAAAACTGTAGGTAAATTTATAAATAAAATCTTGTAGTCGAGTGTATCACTGATTAGCATACACCATTCATACATTTTAATTAAAATAAAATTTATCAACACTATGACAAAAAACAATAACAAAATCTTAAATTATTGACTCAACAGTTTCCCGATCAAGTGCGGGGCGCCCCTAATGTATTGCTTAATTTACTGTATTGGAGAAGGGTATCGTAAAGCTAACCCAAGGAATCATGACCGGGCGGAGCTAATGTGCAGAAACGAAAATTAGTCCGTTCGACGTTATGTTGGTGTCAATTGGTGGAATTGGGTGTCACGTGTCATCTAAAAAATTGCATCATATTGATGAGAATGCGTTCATCATATTGATGAACAAATGTTCATCATTTTTTGCTTCGTTCATAATATGAATATGTTCATCAAAAATGTTTGAAAATTTTTATCCCATGGATGAACATCTTCATAAATATGATGAACAAAATAATTAATATGATGTACACGTTCATCATATTGATGAATGCATACATAAATGTGATGAATATGTTCATAAATGTGTCGGTTTCCATGATTCAAAATGATAATTGTGAAAAAGCGCATAAGATATTAAGAAATATCTAATCTTCACAAAAATTATCGTGCAATCCCGTGGTGCAATTCAACAATCCAAAAACTGTCGTATTAATTATTGGGCTATCAGAAAAACCGCGCTTATTACGTTTTCCAGTTAAATAATAGAAATTTTCCAAAAATAAATTTTTGACCAAAAAATGCAAAAAATTACTATCTAATGCAGGGGTCGGCAACCCGTGGCCCGCGAAGGATCTTAGTGCGGCTTGCGGACTAAAGCAAATGACCTTTTTTTTGAGAATTGGTCATAAGAAAGTTTGACTCTCCCCGGGTTTGAACCTGGTACCCCGCATTCGCATCCAACTGCGTTAGCTGCAAGGCTCTTCAACTAATGTATCCTACCTATTAAAATAGAAATAGTATCGCTGGCAAGTAGTACTAAAAAAATGTGTTTGCTTCACTGAAAAAAAAAGGTACGCCATATTGATGAACAACATTCATCAAGTGAAATTCATCGTAATGATGACGAAATTATCAATATGATGTACAAAAACTTAGATAAAATAATGAATTTGATTTCATCAATTTATTTTCATCATGGAGATGAAATAATCATCAATGTGCTGTACCAAGTCATCGATGAGGTATAAAGAATGATGAATGATTCATCAATACAATGAATTTTATTTCATCGGTTTATTTTCATCATCGTGATGAAATAAATATTCGTTGATTTTTTTTTTCAGTGTTCAAGTTGGTTATTTACTAAAATATCATAAAAAGAATAGTGGGGTCTCTAAAACCCCACGGTGACGGACATGTTGTGACCTATAAAATAGAATTATTATGAGATTATGACAATTCTTTATGACGACATAGTAAATGCAATACAAAATTTGTTTAAGGATTTTATTGTACATGCTTTGGAGAATATTTACATTTTGCTGAAAATAAATAAAAAGGAGTAAACGAAATCTTTTGCACAATTAGCAGAACATAATAAATTAGTCATGCCGAGTATGCAATAAAGGAAAGTTGATGATAAAATTAATCATCTTCGATGTATTACGTAAAATGTATTAAATGTAATTGATTGGGTCACCAAGTTTGAAATTGTAAATTTTACTATTCCTACAATTGCGACATACTATCTTCTATAAAATAGTTAAATAATTTAAGTTGACAAATACTATTTACTGTTATTTAACAACATAATTATTAAGTAACCGTAGTATATTCGTTAATGTAATAAAATTTAGATAGCTCCGAGCTTCAGAAATAACTAAAAAAATCAATAGTATTACTACTAGTATAAATTATTTAATTATAACATTATAAGAAATTATAATATTCGTAATACAAAGAATGATTTAGGATCGGTTCCACCATTTCTGATTAAATTGTTAGTTAACTAATCAAATCACGGTTAGAAATATTTAACCGTGATTAACTTCAAAACGATCCACCGTGGTTCCACCATAGGTTCGTTCCCTTCAACTTCGGAAATACTCGCTAAAAACTTCTAAAAGCTGTTCTGGTTGGTTGATTAACCCAGAACTTTTGGGCGCCGGCCGTTTGGACGCCAGGACATTTGAGCGCCAGCGTCAAACTTATTTTATACATTACTTTTATAAGTAATTTATATGGCTTTTATAGATAGCCTGTGTTCGTTTTGTTGCCTCCGTGGGATATAATTTTTAAATTAAAAAATTTTTAAAGTGGTAAGTTGAAATTTTTCTCACACTTAAAAAGATGTTACGCTAATTTACAATCTTTGACAAAAGAAAACATTTCTATTCAAATAACTTATGTGCAAACAATAGTCAAGTGTTACTTTTGATGAGCACTTGAAAATAAATAAAAGCTACAATAATAATTTAGATATCAAAATATTATTTGCGTGTAAACAAAAAATATGCTATTCCGTTATCTAATCGGGTTTGTACAACAATTTTTTAATCTATTCATAATAGTAAAAGCAAACGTAAAATTGTGTGGTTAACCTCGCAATGGCTAAGGGCCAATGACCAAATATTACCTATATTAGTACCTACCGATAAATTTATTTTATTCGATAAAGTTGATCGTAACACTTTTATGGCAGAGCATGAAAATTAATTTTCATGGGAAAGTTTCTCAATGGAGAAGTTTCTCAAAGTTTCAATGGAGGGAAAGTTTCTCCATTGAAGTAAAAAACGTCAAGTTGATAGCTTCGAACAACGGTTACTCCCAGGACCTCGTGGATAACCTCATCTACAGGAAACAAAAGCAGCTTGACAGAGATCTAGCAACTGCTTCGCTCGCTTCCAAAGTAGATGAGCCACCTTATGTGTGGGGTGTTATCAACTACGTGCCTGGGGCAAGTAACAAGATAAGGACACGTTTGAATAAGTTGGGACTAATAAAAACCACGTAAGTAAACAAGGTCAACATCGGAACCTTGTTATCTAATAACAAGGGGAAGAGAGACCGACTCTCTAACAGCGGGATTTACCAACTCAACTGTAACTCGTGCAACGCGATCTACATTGGCCAAAGCGGTAGATCTATCTCTACGCGTATGAAGGAACACATGGCGAATATAGCCCATGCTCGAGCATCGACAGGTTTATCTACACATAGTCTGGACACGGGTCACTCCTTATACCTTCGACAGACTGCCACTAACGATCATCAATAAGAATGATCATTCTAAATATATCTTCATTACGAAATATAGGTGACAGACTGCGAATATTTAAATTAACATTTGTTTAAAACAGTGCTGCACAACCCGCGGCTCGAATGGACATTGAGTTAACAGTTGATAAAGTGAATTGATACTTTCATATTCTTTAAAATACCTCTTTTTCGAATTTTGTATAATTTTTATACCTTGCTTTCATGAAAACAAGGTAAAAAAAACTTTAAAATTTTGATTAAATTAGTGTGGAGTGCCAAATACAAAGAGGTTGAATACCACTGATTATAAAGATGTCATAATCATAACCTCAATAAAGCTTGTCCCATTTTAAAGAATTTCTATAATGAAAATTCTAAGATGAAAATGGTAACGATATTCCAGAATATTGAAGAGATGGTTTGAGATATACCGATGGTAGACTAATAAGTATAATATTAATTATTTTTTTTTAGTGGTTTCTAAAATTGTTTTAATGGTGGCTTCCGATACAATACTAAATCTTAATTGTGGCTTCCGATACAATACTAAATCTTAATTGTGTCTCAATTATTGCCTTTGGTTGATTGGTGGAAGTTCTCGTTCTGTAATATTATTGAATCTTGCAAGTTCATACGTTAAGAGATTTTGGTATGTACCGCAGGTGCAAGATATTGACGATGGCAACGAATAAAAATAATGCCTATGTATCATTATTATTAATAAAATATACTTTATACATTTATAATTAAAAAGCTTTTTTCAACCAACAATGTATCGTTGCATACAACTGAGCAACAGCTTGCTACTTGCGCCTTCTTGTAAACATACGAGATACTACCTGAAGCTATCCGGAGTCAATCTGAGGACAATTACAGGGATCGTAACTGGAAACTGCAGATTACATAAACACCTTCACCTGACGGGATATGCACATGACCCTATATATGTCGTTTGAGGGAAAGGTACATTTCGCCGAGAACGATTCGCCGAGATACACTTCGCCGGGAACGATTCGCCGAGAACGTTTCGCCGACAGGCACGATTCGCCGGGAACGATTCGCCGAGAACAATTCGCCGAGAACAATTCGCCGAGAACGATTCGCCGAGAACGATTCGCCGAGAACGATTCGCCGACAGGCACGATTCGCCGGGAACGATTCGCCGGGAACGATTCGCCGAGAACGATTCGCCGAGAGTAATTTTATATATTACATTTTTAATATTATGGTAAAATATAAGGTTTATATAAGGTTTAAGAAGCAAAAAAAAAAAAGATTTAATAAAAGGAAACTCAAAGTTTTTTTTCTTTTAAAATCAAATAGTAGTCTTATAATTAACTTCAAGGTAGATAGATTAGTTAAATGTAGATTATTTAAAATAATAAAAATAAATTTACAGTTTAGTTACAGTTATTAATTCAAATATCCATAAAGTCCAAATATTCATTTTTTGTTAATGAGGGGACCGTGAAAAGAGATATCCACCGGCCGAACTTAGGTTAGTATTAGGAAACGATTTTTTTTTAATGAAGAGACCGTGAAAAAAGAAATTCATCGGTCGAACTTAGGTTAGTGGTAAGAAACGATTTATTTTAATGAGAGAAACGTGAAAAGAGAGATATACCGGTCGAGAGGAGGTTAGTGTTAGGAAACGATTTTTTTTTAATGAAGAGACCGTGAAAAGAGAGATCCACCGGTCGAGCTTAGGTTAGTGGTAGGAATCGATTTCTTTTTAATGAGGGGACTGTTAAAAATCCAAGGTCGAGATTAGGTTAGTAGTAGGTTTTGACTGCGTCAAAACCCCCTGGGTGGGCGGCGAAATGGTGTATATTCAGATTAGATAGGTCGTAGATACATGTGGAGGGAGAACGCTTGACATCCAATCTCACCAACATAAAACCGCATGTACGAGTTTTCGTTACTGCGTATTAGCTCCAATTAAAAATTGAAATTTCATCACAAAATTCAGTCTTTCAACCGCCTAATATATTTCATAAAACTTTTAAAGAGCCGTTAAAAGTAAAGGTGGATTTCTATTGGAAAAGTTTTTAGAGTTAACACACGTTTTCTATTGGTTAATTAGGAAAATTTAGATAACGCTTTATAAAACCGGCCTAAGCGCTAAAATATTAGAATTTTAACTAATATGTAAAGAACAACATACAAGAAATTAATATTTAATGTCACTTTAAAAATTGTGTCACGGAGAATCGTGCCTCGGCGAATCGTTCTCGGCGAATCGTTCTCGGCGAATCGTTCTCGGCGAATCGTGTCTCGGCGAATCGTGTCTCGGCGAATCGTTCTCGGCGAATCGTTCTCGGCGAATTGTTCTCGGCGAATCGTTCTCGGCGAATTGTGTCTCGGCGAATCGTGCCTCGGCGAATCGTGTCTCGGCGAATCGTTCCCGGCGAAGTGTTATCGGCGAATCGTTCTCGGCGAAATGTACCCAACCCGTCGTTTGATGTTACTGTCCAGCATTAACTTCAATGAGAGAATCTGTGTTGGGGGAATTCTGGTCTGACATGGCTAGAATCAGTAACACCCTGTTTTCTAAGCTTCTGGAATTCATTATATAGCTGGAATGGCTTGGGGAGTGACTGGATCGGTTGAAGCTGAAAACCGGAGGTAGTACAATGGGCCCACATTAGATCTTCCCTTTACAACAAATTCAGAATGTATACACTTTATTAATGCTATTTGATATATTACTATAAGAATTAATAAAATTTTAGGATTAGTATACAATTATTATTATAAAAAATGAAATAATGTAAATTTTAAAATTGGCGCCACCTTCCAAACAAATTATTTTAAGAACAGTATAAAAAAACTTTAAAAACCCTAAAATTTCCCTAGAACTAGAGACGTTTCTCTAGATCTGGCATCATAGCATTCAATAAATCAAACTTAAATGAAGACCGAAGCTTGTCGAACACCGCCGTCAACGTTTTGAAAACTCTTTCGGAAAATTGCCACTAATTAAGAATAATTATTTTAATATAACCACACAAAATTTGACAATTTTATTTTGGATATATTTTATCTAGCAGATTGTCATTTTTATTTTATTTCTTGATTAAATAATTTGTTAAATAATATTTATTCATTTAAATGCCTTAAAAAACAATATGCTAAAATCAGCTGATCCCAACAAGTGTCATTTGCATAGACGAGAATTGCCGAAATCGATCTTCGTGTAACCGACAGCGGAATTTAATTTACTAAAATTAAGTTTAAACGAAGTTATAAATTAATAATTTATAAATGAGACCTGACAGACTGAAGATAATGAAGTTCATTTAGGACTAATGAAGATCAACGCTCTCAGTGTGTCGAAGGTATTAGATGAAATAAGAGTAATATACAAATTTAATTTTAAAATAAAATGTCTGCATTTTTTTCTTGAATACTTGATTTATTTACATATTTATTAATATCAAATGTACTGCTAGTTTTAACGATAGCTTTATACCGGTATAAAATTAATAATAATTTCTGATTACCAGTGTTTCTTCCTTGTAGAAAGGTTGACGACACCTGGTTCATTCATTCATACCATTAGAGAAACTTGTTCGAGAGGACTTCCATGATTTGAAGATGCACGATGACGTAGTAATTTTCCACGTACTAATTAAATAACAATTGAAAACTTTTATTTTCTTTTATTAAATATAACTTTTGTGTATTGCACATTTGCAGCAAACGGGATAGCTCAACTCTTATTGCAAGTTGGAATAATATTGTTATATCGCAATACTATTATGTAATACTGCTTACCTAAAGGAGAAAACTTTTACTGGCCAATAAGCATTCGTGTAATATTTGCAATTTAACTAAATTTTATGACTAAATTTTAGTAGGCTAATTTTTGTAATTTTTTAAAATTACAAAATTATTAATACAAGTGGGGTTTTCAAATTTGGGAGGGGGTTACTTCCACCGATGCCCAGTGGAGTATTCAACCGATCTAGCTGGACAAAATTTTATTTCAAAGTTAATCTCAATGAAAATTAGGTTGGGGAACATGAAACTGCCATGTCATGTGATATAGAGGGCGCAGTAGTGTCATGGTACTACTTTGAACTTGACAATTGCATGTTGCTGCTATTTGCGTAATTGAAAAGTAGGTACAGTTTAAAGTAATTTACATATATTCCAAAAATGTATATATTCATGGAATCATGGAACATCTTGAGGGGGGTTATATCTATGTTAGAATAGGCGAGTATTTATTTATTTACATATACAGTAAGCCCCCGATTATCCGCCACCAACGGGACCCATTTGCTGGCGGATAAACGAATGTGCGGATAAACGAGTGAAACCGAGATTGTAATAAATATCAAGCATATAATTTATTCATAGTCAGCGAGTGTTGTATTACACATAATTATTCTCGATTATAATAACAACGTACAATATTTTCTTTGTTTTACAAATAAAACTTCCTTCGTCCGTGTTGTTTAACAATGCAATAAAATATTTTTAGACCATTACAAATTAAATTTTTTGAATTGAAACAAATTGAAAAAAAACATTGTAAATTGATGAGTAAATAAATTAAAATCAACTTTCAGACATTACCTCACTTGTACATACAATTTAAAATTGTTATCAAATTAATTTGGGAAGTATAGTATCTATTATTTAAAAACAACAAAACTTTTGTTCAAATACAAGGTACATAATATCACGCATAATATAAACTCGATATTTGCAACGTGATAAGAAATCATATCTACAAGCAGTAAAATGCACCTGGTTATGAGATGATGTAAGCTTCCTCCCACTTCTGTTACGGATACCCTGCGGATAGCAGAGTGAATTTCCGAGAAGTGGCGGATAAACGAGTGGCGGTTAACCGAGGTTCTACTGTATACGGAAATATCCTTTTTACAACTAATTGTACATTATAAGATTGCAAATTATAGATTATAAAATTACAAATATTATACATTTAAATTCTTCCTTATTTTCCGACATTCACGCGACATCTATGGGCGGCTCTTCGAATTAACGCGAAAAAACACAGAAACATCGCCTAAGTGGGCGGACCTCACAAAAGTGTAGCATGGTGTGGTGTTGCGTCGCCTAAGTGGGCGATCTCCTTTAATGTTTCTTTCTTGGTGCACGACGATTTTGTCTTTGTGGCTGTTGGAGGTAAAAATTTGTTACCTTTTATGGTATCAATAAAGACAGCGTACAGAATTGCCACTTTCCAAAAATTTGTTTTAAAGCTTCGGAAGGGTCGTCCATTAAAGCAAATATCAAAGTCTGATCCAGTGAAACTTTATACATAAAAAGATTTTGTATTTCTGATGCCAAACGCAATGACCTTCTAGAAACTTTGAGATAATTTACAAATTCCAAAAGCATACCATGATTTTTATACACAACTTCCGTGCTCAGATAAAGTGAGAGATACTCTGGTTGAACCTCACATTTCTGATGACTCGGAAGATGATTATTTAGATAAAAATAATAAAAATATTAATAAAATTTTTGTTTTTCATAAATATCACAAACATTTGTTGTGTAGTACAACTTATTAAAACATAATTTTTGGAGAAAAAACAGAAGTTTTGAACCATTCACTCTGCTAAAGTAACGAAAGTGAAATTACTGCCTTTATGTACCTTCAAATAGTGATGTGTGAAATAGTAATTCGGAATACATAATCGGAAAATTTCTGATTCTTAAAATAATCGGATGATTCCGATTATTAATTATTATGTCCAAATGGTAATGCTAAATAATCGGATGATTTCTATATACGATTCTTGTCTCGTCACCACTCGTTCTCGGATTTGCAAACGGAATCGGAATAAAACTTTTTATCAAAGAACGATATTATATTTTTGAAATATCGATTAATCGATATTATCATTGTTTTTATGAATTTTATGATTTATTCCTTTTGATCTAGGACCTTAAACTATTATTTTATGCTATATTGAAGCATTATAATTAGAAATACTTCCAATATATTCTACAAAACAGGTTAGCTGGTTTGAATTTGTAAAAAAAACCTATTGTTTCTGTAAGATATTTGCTGAAGAATCTTAATTAATGCGGGGGGGGGGAGCTAAGTGTAAGTAACAATAATTTGCGGACGAATTTTGAAGAGTTAAAAATAAAATAAAAATACTATCTACTTGCATGGACAAGACATTGCTGTCTTGATTAAATTTCGCTGTAGAAGCACGATATTTTTTTAGGTACTTTGCAAGCTTAATCCAATACAATTACAATTAATCCAAAGGGTTCAGATATCGGAATTCCCTGAGTGTCGACTTTCAGCGGCTCTAAACTCCGTTAAAATTTGAAGCCATTCGTCGACTGCATTTTAGTTTTTATGTTGATCACGAATTTTAATTTTTAATTCCTGAGAACTTATAGACTACGTATAAAAGAACCAATCAGAAGAAGGTCTATAAATGACACGGAGGAGAAGCTTACTAGCAAATTACTCTACATTGGATTTATGTAATAATGTTATTATTATTAAAAACACTTAGGTAAGTGAGATGTGGTCTAAATAATAATATCCAACAATCTTACTCGATAAAATTAAAATTTTTATTTCCTTGAAGTGCAAATAAATATATTTCTCTTTCCCCGCACCTCCAACAAGCAAGTCTATCCAAAACCTGTTTTGTTCAAGTGTTATGAGACGTTGGTAAAACTTATAATTCTTTAACTGTAAAGTATGATAGAACGCCAATAATGGAAATCTGAGGGACGGCGTCAAAATAGTATTGGAAAATTGTAAAACGCCAACATTGTCTTTGTTAATACACTTAATAATAATATAGTAAAATAAAAATGGGGTCATATGTATAGATTATGATCTTTCGACATGCGACAGAACAAACACTTGTTCGATCAGACCCACCTTTTGATCCTACGCTGACAAACCCACATCCACTTTATTTAGACACAGACGACATTTACTTCTATTAGTTCATTCGGTAATTAACAAGACTGGAAAAAATCTAACAATCAGTTTGCTTCGGGTTAAAGATGTTAGATCACGATTAACGCACCCATCACGATTTAATCCCAGTTACCTGTTTATTGTAATTATTCATTTATTGCAGAAGAAATACTTAATAACTCAACAATAGAAACGAGTTTCGTGTACCTACCCCTAACTCAGACACGCAAATTTTGTAACTTAATAATTAATTTCTAACATGTGAATTTGAGAATATGAATTAAGACGATATTGCTGAAGGGCTCTGGGAAAACAATTTTTTAAATTTCCAAAAAAAAGTTTCGCGATAAAAAATAGATTTCCTCAGGGAAATGCTATCGTTCATTTTATTATAAACATTATTATAAATAAATTTTCTTATGCTAATAGTACTTTTTCTGTAATGTTTTGATGATAATCTCCTTTTATCACGTATTTATAATATTATAGTTTAGTGAGTGTTTCTTTATTTTAATACTTTTCTTTAATTTGGCATTATTGGAATACTACGGCGATTACTTAATGTCCACTTACTTTTCCTGTTTTTATAAATTATTTCAACAAGTGGAAAAGTGGGATTAAAAAATTGTGATCTTATTCGCAGTGGCGGTTTTAGAATTTATGAGGCCCCAGGCGCAATTCAATTTTGAGGCCCCCCTCTAAGTATTTTCACTAATCCTACACTCCCTAAAACATTTGATGTGAACCCCTGACCAGCCCGCAGACGATTTATAATTTTAATACTTTTATTTACTAAAAATTGCACTGAAATCAAAATAACTACAAATCCTAGGCATCTTAGGGCTTAGAATTGTTTTGTTATTTTTCCTGAGTTTACTACTACAGAATTGATATTTTCATAAAATTTGAGAATATTTGAACAAAATTAAATTTTTATCAAAAAATTTAAATCAAAAATGTATTGCACATAAATCAAATTACTTGAATACTAAGGCATCTTAGGGCTTAGAATTTTTTCGATATTTTTCCTGTGGTTATTACAACTGAGTTAATATTTTCATGAAGTTTCAGAATATTTGAACAAAATTAAATTTTTATCAAAAAATTTAAATCAAAAATTGCATTTAAATCAAAATAACTGTAAATCAAAGGCATCTTAGGGCTTAGAATTTTTTCGCTATTTTTCCTGCGTTAATTACAAAAGAGTTAATATTTTCCTAAAGTTTCAGAATATTTGAACAAAATTAAATTTTTAACAAAAATTTAAATCAAAAATTTATTGCACTGAAATCATAATTACAGAAAAACTAAGGCATCGTAGAGCTTAAAATTTTTTCGATATTTTTCCTGTGTTTATTATAACAGAGGTAATATTTTCATGAAGTTTCAGAATATTTGAAAAAAATTAAATTTTTATCAAAAAATTTAAATTCAAAATTGCACTGAAATCAAAATAACTGCAAATCTAAGGCCTCGTAGGGCTTAGCATTTTTTTCATTATTTTTCCTGTGTGTATTACAACAGGAATTTAATTAATAAAAATTAAATATTCCTTATTTTGAGGCCCCTTGATTTACGAGGCCCTGTTGGGAAATACGCCACTGCTTATTCGTGACATTTGACGTGATAAACCCAAATTCTGTGAAGTTAAATTAACCATCGGCATCGGGTGGGCACGTGGGATTTTTTGGGACCCCCGGGTGTTATTTTTGCACAAAACTTTAAAATTTAAAGATATTTCACGTTGAAATTTTAGGACATCTCTTTTGAATATTTATCTAAAATAATTAATCTAATAACGTTGACCTAAGATCATTATGGACGCGGAAAAAAATTCCAAAGTAAAAATAGCTTCGGATGGACACTTGAGGTCTTTTAAGACCCCAGGAATAATTGAAGGGGTTAAAATAAAAAGGGTATAATGTAATAATTGATTATTCAACTGAAGGAAAAAAGTCCAAACAAAAATTCCTGATTGTGTTATAGACACATCACTTTAAACTTTACTATCTTCAAAAAATGCAAATGTTACTTATACCCTTTCTATTTTGGTCAATTGCTGACAATTAAAAAATGTATACCTACAGTAGAATCGCGTTAATGTGAACACGCGCAAATATGAACTATTCAATAATGTGAACAGCAAATTGTGTCCATTGACTATTCTGTAGTGTGAATTACAAAAACTTCTATAATGTGAACAGTATTAATTTACTTGATGAACGTGCATAAAACTGCATAACAAGCGTTAAAAGTGGTAATACCATGGGCAGAGCAAAATGGAATTCCTGTCGGTGATATTTTAAGCCTCAAAAATATGCAGGGAAAAGCTGTTTTAGCCACTTATTAAATCGCAACGCCATTACCAGTGCAACTGCTCCAACATTTGAGGACTCAAATGTATTGAGTCCGGCTATTGTGTCGCTCGTTCATCGTCGTCATGCGCTCGTGACGTTTCGCACATAGTAGCATAATATAATATGTGTTAGAATAAGCGAGAATTACCAAACCATACAGCCTAAGTCCAGACCTGTATATGACATTAATGAAGTATGGCCCTGATTATTATTAACGAAGTGTTGATTAAGTAATACTAACTTAAGTTGGTATTACAAGGATGGTATCAAGTATCAACTGATAACTGAAGTATACCCTATTATGAAGTTAGATTGAAAGCATAGAGATAGACTGAATTAGATTGGAATAGAAATAGATAGAAGTAGACTGAAATGGATCTCATTAAATTGAAAGGATTAAAAGAAGAATTAAGAAGTATCAGAAAAGCTAGAACGAAGAGAAATTGAGTGTAATAGATCGCAATAAAATAAATCGAGGAATAAATTTAGAATAAATTGTATTAAAAATTAATAAAATCAATAAGAAATCTTACATGTATATTAATTATATATTATGATTAACAGTAGTTTTAAGTTATGCATATAAAAAAAAATGATTAATTTTTGTATTAATTGCAAACTGGTTTGTAAAAAAATTAAGTATGTAAAGTAGTGCCTACTTGCATGAACAGCCACCGGCATAGATTTCTTAGACAACAGCGGTACCAAGTTCGGCCACTTACTCCTTAAAATAAATAATACATAATGTGGGTACTACTATATATTATAGTCTAAAAGTAAACAGCTACTTTTGGTCAATATTCTAACTGCAGCTTCCGCTAACCACTTGTCTTACATGCCATTATCCTTTCATCAGAGCGATCGGTGATAACAGTTCTACGCCCATGTTTTCTATACGCCTCTCCAACAGCACAGAAAATTCTACTATAAAATTGAAATAAAAACTGGTTACACTTGAATATAGTCGTTATATTCAAATCATTTGGTAAGAAAACAAACAAAACAGTTAACTTGACCCAACTGCTTGCATCTGATAAACAATTATTTATAATAAGAATAAAAACCACCAATAATGTCTTTATATATTCACCGGTACGCTTAACAATTATTTATCAAATTAACTAAAATAATAATTTATTCTGAACAATAAATTCACGGTTACTAGCAAGGACTAGCAAAACAACACAATAAATAGGTATAAAAAATTAATAGTAAATAATGTATTTATGTAGATGTAATTGTATCGTTAGTGGTCGAGAGTGGCTAAAATGTGAAGAAACGAATTTTCGTCATTTCGGTTCTATGTTGGTGTCAATTGGTGGAATTGGGTGTCACGCGTTCTTCCACCACATGCCGCGCAATGCCCCAGTAACGTGCCAGTAACTAAAGATAAAATTCACTCTACCTTATATTACATTGTAATTCGGCATAATTACAATTACAGTGGAACTTCGATAACTCCATGTGCAATATTCCACAAAATATAAGTTCGAGTTACAAAATTAAGACTTTCTGTCAAAAAATAAGCTATAGTAAACATTTATTGAAGCTTGACCATAGAGTAGTGTTTCCCAACCTTTTTTGTGCCATGTCCCACTTAATTTTGTAATGTACACTGTACAGAGTAAATTCCTCTCCCCTATTTATGTAGGGTTGAAAGATTGGACACGCGATTGGCCGGAGGCCAACGGGACGTATAATGGTAACCCCCAACCCCAACTATGGGTCCAGAGATATGTATAGCCCCGGAAAGGTTATGATTGTTTTAAAGAAAGCACAGGGTATGAATGAATTCAAAATACAATAATCGAGGGGTAATTCACTGAGGTTTAAACCGTACAATGGATTGCAGTCCCTAAAGATTGCACAGAGATTTTTAAATATTTTAGAGATTGTCAAAAGATTTAACAAGATTTTTGAGATTCATACATTGCTACGGTTATAAATTCACCTACCGAGTTTGGTCCTTCCAAAATTTTGAATCATGTTTAATTGTACAGAAAACTTCCTTGCAACCTCTATTGTTATCGATTAGAGGTCAGTACAGGTACGATTTTTGGTATTCTTGAACTAAGTCACCTGACGTAAGTGAAGGGAGAGAGGAGAATTGATAAGAATTTTTGTGGTTGCACGATTTTTAACAACAAATTTTTCAAGAAGGTTTTTTTTACACAGACGTTTGGTGTTTGTGAAATTTTTATCGAACGTTTTTGTTCGAACCAATTATTTTGGGATTATATTTCACACCACCTTTGGATGATTCTGCCCATATTTATCGGCTCTTTGAAGCAAGTTTTCGTATTGGGAGTGTCTTTGGCTTCATACTGAAGGAGTGAAACGTTTCTAGTGTAATTTACCGGATGAAAAGTGTACGCACATTCTTTTCTCATTTATATTTCTCTTTTATTACCCTCGAACACCTGAAGGTAAATTTTACATGTTTTCTTTTTTTTTGGTGAGGTTATTTGATGATAATTTTCTTCCGTGTAGGGGTCAGTTTATTATTGGTATTATTTCGTTGGCCCGTTTTTGATTTCCATAACGCCTCGCCAGCTTACCGATGTTGTATGTTGTTGTTTGGACTGTCTACAGTTACCAGAAGGTCCACACCTGTAATTGTATCGTTGGAGTGACGGCCTCACTCTACTATCACCTTGATCTGGCTGAGATTTCTACAGCTACCTTTTGTTTGACGGCTACGACCAATAGCGTGTACAACCATTCCCTATCAGCCCCAATCAATCCACACAACGACCTGAACGAGCGAATCTGTAGTAACTGTTTAATTATTTTTTATATATTTATGAACTATACTCATACCTGCGAGCTTATATTGGGTCACTCCCTTGCCACCCCTTTGTATATTTTATTTCAGAATTATTTGTTTGAACAACTGTGGTTATTGCCCAGTGACGTGTGTACTAACTGTACGCCTGGTATAGCTACACGGGGTACAAAAGTGACGACAGTCATCTTTATTACTTATTTGTGCAATTTTATAGCTGTTTACGATTTTGATATTGGTAAGGGCAAGCCCACTATTTCGACGCGGTACTATGGCACGCCGTTTTACTTTTTATTACAAAATTTAAATTGCCCAAAGTTTTATTTCTAAGGTTCTAATTCAAATCAAATCGACGTTACTTCAAAATTTTTTTCGCAATTTAAGCAGTTGTTTAAAAATATATGTTCATTTAATACAATTGTTGAATTATTTTGTTTTTAAAATTTTTCATTTTTAAAATTATAAATTTTATTTTCTATCCTTTAAATGACAAACGCTCTAATTCTAATCATTTAAACGTTTGTTCAAATTGTTTATTCTAATTTAATCAATTGTTAAAAGAAATATTTGAATTTAAGCAATTGTCGAATTTTTACAATACAATTTAAACAAATGACAAAAATTTTTATTTAATGATATCGATTTAAAGCAATACACAGAAAATTTTTGCCTAACGTTTTATTTGGCTCTGCCCATCGGTGGAGAAATTTTGAACTTCGCTTTAATTTTTTTGGCAACTATGTTCAAAATTCAAATCCATAAGGCAGGTAGTGAGTGGCGTGGGTTGCCTATGTAATGCGTAATTTTTACTTATTTATGTTTAAATTAGACAAGAGAATCAAAATTTCTTTTTTATTATTATTATTACCTGTTTTTATTAAGATATTATTGAATGGTCCAATTCCCAAAAAAATTAATTAATAAACGTAAAAATAGGAATTTTACATGGAGAAATAAAGTAATGTGCTTTACAGCATATAGGGAAACTTTGTAGATTTGGGTACGAATGAAAACAAAAGTTGCATAATATACGAATACGAAGCCTCTTGAAATAAGGTAATAAGCCCTCCTAACATAAACTATTTTTTGTCAAAAATCTATGTTTATTATATGCAGTAGGCTTTATTTATTTCGGATTCAAAATAGTCTCAATCGATAGCACTTCGTTAGTGCCTGTTTGTGCAAACATTTTTTTTTTTTGTACCCAAATAGTTTTTGAAATATTCGAGATTTTCGGTAACATCGCACATGGTAACATATAGAGTTATTTATAATTTCGGATTCAAAATAGTCTCAAACGCACCTGTATGAATGGATTAACGAGATTCTGGGAAAAACTTACAGCATGAAGACCAAAATAGTCTCAATCGTTTGTGCTTCGTTTGTACCTGTTTGTGCAAGTTTTACTTTCGTTTGTACCCAAATAGATTTCGAGATAATTCAATTTTAAGTTTGGGGGGGGCTGGAGAAATGCTGTTTTGAATTTCGAATTTCGGATTCAAAATAGTCTCAATCGATTGTACTTCGTTTGTGCCTGCTTGTGCAAGTTTTATTTTCGTTTGTACCCAAATAGTTTTCGAGATAATTCAATTTTAAATTGGGGGGGGGGGGGGCTGGAGACATGCTTTTTTGACATTCGAATTATTTTTGAACATATTATTTTTAACAGACTGGGGATTTTGCTAATTGCTTTCATAAGAAAATTATCAAGATTTGTTTATTAGAAAAATGGATAATAATAAAAAAATTACTCGATTTTAACAATATTTATTAATAAAATTAATACAAAAATTATATGTGTAAAAATTATTTTCGTTTTTACCTAAATAGTATTCGAGATAATCATAAAAAAGAATGTTGAAAAGACAAAGAAAATGGAAGGGAAACAACCGAAAATTTTACATTTTACAAAAGGTTTTTTACAAGTGCCCCCCCCCCCCCCCCGAAATGAAATCCTGGCTACGGGCTGACCGACGTGTAAGATTTTGATACCGAAATTTACAACAAAATTAAAAAATTTAAATTAATTTATTTTAATTATAAAAATAAAATTAAAAACATAAAAGCATAGACAAGATTATATTTACATTGGTGATTATAACGAAATATCAGGAATCCACGATTTCTTCATATATGATTGGTTGCGTCGAACCGCAAATTGATCTGGCATGCTTACCGAGGTGCCTAGCCCCTCTGGAAGAAACGCCACGAAGCCATTATCATATTGATGCTGCTCACAGAGTACACCACGGAGAACAAATTCCACGGGGAAGCGAAAATCTTTTAATTAATCCATGTGATATTTTTGGAGTGGTTAAGACATTGGGAGCAGGGGTAGAAAAAGTTTTCACGAATTGGGGGGTGTGTCTGCACTGACTGAGAGTTTGTAAAGTGTTTATAAAGATATTGCTCTAGGCCGCTCGCGAATTCAATAGATCGGACCCCACTAGACCCCCCCCCCCAACTTAAAATTGAATTATCTCGAAAACTATTTGGGTACAAACGAAAATAAAACTTGCACAAACAGGTACAAACAAAGTACAAACGATTGAGACTATTTACGTCATTAACCTGTAAGTTTTTCCCAGAATCTCGTTAATCCAATCATGCGCGTCAACGTCCTTGAAAATCTTAAAAACTGTTTGGGTACAAACGAAACAAATTTTTGCACAAACGCACAAACTAAGTGCAATCGATTGAGACTATTTTGAATCCGAAATTCTAAAATAACAGTTTATGTTACCACGTGCGATGTTACCAAAATTCTCGAATATTTCAAAAACTATTTGGGTACAAACGAAACAAATGTTTGCACAAACGTGTCAAACGTTAGAGCCTCGTTAAAGCCTAAAGGCGCTTCCATCTTTTCGTTTGAGCCTCAACTGTTACGGGGTTATTCGTGAAATCTTTGGAGGGGGGGGTCGACTTGTTTTATATTTTAGCCCTTATTTTGAATTTTGGGGTAACTTTGGTGTCAAACTTAGAGCCTCGTTAGAGCTTAATGACTTTTCATTGAGCCTCAATCATCGCGGAGTTATTCACGAAATCTTCAGGGGGGAGGTCTGTAGACATATTTGACAAAATGAATTAGGTCACGATTTGAAAAAAATTTTATTTAGAAAGATACTAAAGCAGTGAAGTTTTCCAAATTTTTAAATAGTGATAATTTTTCAATAGAATTGCAAATTATTTAAATAATTAAAGTAAAATGTTATACATTTTTTTTGTTTATCTCAAAATATAATTACATGACTTAGGTCCTTTTAAAAGTAAAGGATTCATTTATGCTAAACATAAAATGGTTAAAGATTTAGTTATTTTTTAATAAAAATAAAAAATAAAAATTACGTATTACATAGGCAACCCACGCCACTCACTACCTGCAATCTTGAGGATTTGAATTTTGAACATAGTTGCCAAAAAAATTAAAGCGAAGTTCAAAATTTATCCACCGATGGGCAGAGCCAAATAAAACGTTAGGCAAAAATTTTCTGTGTATTGCTTTAAATCGATATCATTAAATAAAAATTTTTGTCATTTGTTTAAATTGTATTGTAAAAATTCGACAATTGCTTAAATTCAAATATTTCTTTTAACAACTGCTTACATTACAACAAAAAATATCAACAAACGTTTAAATCATTACAATTAAAAGGATTCTAATTTAAGCAATACAATTTAAATTTTGTAATAAAAAGTAAAACGGCACTCTAAAATAAAATAATTCAACAATTGCATTAAATGGACATATATTTTTAAACAACTGCTTAAATTGCTAAAAAAAATTTCAAGTAACGTTCTAAAGATTAGAATAAAAGCAATTGATATTAAAACGATACATTATCTAAATTTTACTTTTTACTTCAAAATTTTATTTTTATATCTTTAAATTTCAATTGCTTTTATTCTAATCTTTACAACGTTACTTGAAATTTTTTTTAGCAATTTAAGCAGTTGTTTAAAAATATATGTCCATTTAATGCAATTGTTGAATTATTTTATTTTAGAGTGCCGTTTTACTTTTTATTACAAAATTTAAATTGTATTGCTTAAATTAGAATCCTTTTAATTGTAATGATTTAAACGTTTGTTGATATTTTTTGTTGTAATGTAAGCAGTTGTTAAAAGAAATATTTGAATTTATGCAATTGTCGAATTTATACAATACAATTTAAACAAATGACAAAAATTTTTATTTAATGATATCGATTTAAAGCAATACACAGAAAATTTTTGCCTAACGTTTTATTTGGCTCTGCCCATCGGTGGATAAATTTTGAACTTCGCTTTAATTTTTTTGGCAACTATGTTCAAAATTCAAATCCTCAAGATTGCAGGTAGTGAGTGGCGTGGGTTGCCTATGTAATACGTAATTTTTATTTATTTATGTTCAGATTAGACAAGTTCAGATTATAACAGCAACTATATATTATAAATCAATAATTATTAAGATATTCTAAAGATTTTAAAAATAACTAAATCTTTAACCATTTTATGTTTAGCATAAATGAATCCTTTACTTTTAAAAGGACCTAAGTCATGTAATTATATTTTGAGATAAACAAAAAAAATGTATAACATTTTACTTTAATTATTTAAATAATTTGCAATTCTATTGAAAAATTATCACTATTTAAAAATTTGGAAAACTTCACTGCTTTAGTATCTTTCTAAATAAAATTTTTTTCAAATCGTGACCTAATTCATTTTGTCAAATATGTCTACAGACCTCCCCCCTGAAGATTTCGTGAATAACTCCGCGATGATTGAGGCTCAATGAAAAGTCATTAAGCTCTAACGAGGCTCTAAGTTTGACACCAAAGTTACCCCAAAATTCAAAATAAGGGCTAAAATATAAAACAAGTCGACCCCCCCCCCTCCAAAGATTTCACGAATAACCCCGTAACAGTTGAGGCTCAAACGAAAAGATGGAAGCGCCTTTAGGCTTTAACGAGGCTCTAACGTTTGACACGTTTGTGCAAACATTTGTTTCGTTTGTACCCAAATAGTTTTTGAAATATTCGAGAATTTTGGTAACATCGCACGTGGTAACATAAACTGTTATTTTAGAATTTCGGATTCAAAATAGTCTCAATCGATTGCACTTAGTTTGTGCGTTTGTGCAAAAATTTGTTTCGTTTGTACCCAAACAGTTTTTAAGATTTTCAAGGACGTTGACGCGCATGATTGGATTAACGAGATTCTGGGAAAAACTTACAGGTTAATGACGTAAATAGTCTCAATCGTTTGTACTTTGTTTGTACCTGTTTGTGCAAGTTTTATTTTCGTTTGTACCCAAATAGTTTTCGAGATAATTCAATTTTAAGTTGGGGGGGGGGTCTAGTGCGGTCCGATCTATTGAATTCGCGAGCGGCCTAGAGCAATATCTTTATAAACACTTTACAAACTCTCAGTCAGTGCAGACACACCCCCCAATTCGTGAAAACTTTTTCTACCCCTGCTCCCAATGTCTTAACCACTCCAAAAATATCACATGGATTAATTAAAAGATTTTCGCTTCCCCGTGGAATTTGTTCTCCGTGGTGTACTCTGTGAGCAGCATCAATATGATAATGGCTTCGTGGCGTTTCTTCCAGAGGGGCTAGGCACCTCGGTAAGCATGCCAGATCAATTTGCGGTTCGACGCAACCAATCATATATGAAGAAATCGTGGATTCCTGATATTTCGTTATAATCACCAATGTAAA
This sequence comes from Rhagonycha lutea, assembly GCA_958510855.1. Lineage (NCBI taxonomy): Eukaryota > Metazoa > Arthropoda > Insecta > Coleoptera > Cantharidae > Rhagonycha > Rhagonycha lutea. The sequence goes on from OY294042.1 coordinate 322,531, forward strand.
TATAATCTTGTCTATGCTTTTATGTTTTTAATTTTATTTTTATAATTAAAATAAATTAATTTAAATTTTTTAATTTTGTTGTAAATTTCGGTATCAAAATCTTACACGTCGGTCAGCCCGTAGCCAGGATTTCATTTCGGGGGGGGGGGGGGCACTTGTAAAAAACCTTTTGTAAAATGTAAAATTTTCGGTTGTTTCCCTTCCATTTTCTTTGTCTTTTCAACATTCTTTTTTATGATTATCTCGAATACTATTTAGGTAAAAACGAAAATAATTTTTACACATATAATTTTTGTATTAATTTTATTAATAAATATTGTTAAAATCGAGTAATTTTTTTATTATTATCCATTTTTCTAATAAACAAATCTTGATAATTTTCTTATGAAAGCAATTAGCAAAATCCCCAGTCTGTTAAAAATAATATGTTCAAAAATAATTCGAATGTCAAAAAAGCATGTCTCCAGCCCCCCCCCCCCAATTTAAAATTGAATTATCTCGAAAACTATTTGGGTACAAACGAAAATAAAACTTGCACAAGCAGGCACAAACGAAGTACAATCGATTGAGACTATTTTGAATCCGAAATTCGAAATTCAAAACAGCATTTCTCCAGCCCCCCCCAAACTTAAAATTGAATTATCTCGAAATCTATTTGGGTACAAACGAAAGTAAAACTTGCACAAACAGGTACAAACGAAGCACAAACGATTGAGACTATTTTGGTCTTCATGCTGTAAGTTTTTCCCAGAATCTCGTTAATCCATTCATACAGGTGCGTTTGAGACTATTTTGAATCCGAAATTATAAATAACTCTATATGTTACCATGTGCGATGTTACCGAAAATCTCGAATATTTCAAAAACTATTTGGGTACAAACAAAAAAAATGTTTGCACAAACAGGCACTAACGAAGTGCTATCGATTGAGACTATTTTGAATCCGAAATAAATAAAGCCCACTGCATATAATAAACATAGATTTTTGACAAAAAATAGTTTATGTTAGGAGGGCTTATTACCTTATTTCAAGAGGCTTCGTATTCGTATATTATGCAACTTTTGTTTTCATTCGTACCCAAATCTACAAAGTTTCCCTATATGCTGTAAAGCACATTACTTTATTTCTCCATGTAAAATTCCTATTTTTACGTTTATTAATTAATTTTTTTGGGAATTGGACCATTCAATAATATCTTAATAAAAACAGGTAATAATAATAATAAAAAAGAAATTTTGATTCTCTTGTCTAATTTAAACATAAATAAGTAAAAATTACGCATTACATAGGCAACCCACGCCACTCACTACCTGCCTTATGGATTTGAATTTTGAACATAGTTGCCAAAAAAATTAAAGCGAAGTTCAAAATTTCTCCACCGATGGGCAGAGCCAAATAAAACGTTAGGCAAAAATTTTCTGTGTATTGCTTTAAATCGATATCATTAAATAAAAATTTTTGTCATTTGTTTAAATTGTATTGTAAAAATTCGACAATTGCTTAAATTCAAATATTTCTTTTAACAATTGATTAAATTAGAATAAACAATTTGAACAAACGTTTAAATGATTAGAATTAGAGCGTTTGTCATTTAAAGGATAGAAAATAAAATTTATAATTTTAAAAATGAAAAATTTTAAAAACAAAATAATTCAACAATTGTATTAAATGAACATATATTTTTAAACAACTGCTTAAATTGCGAAAAAAATTTTGAAGTAACGTCGATTTGATTTGAATTAGAACCTTAGAAATAAAACTTTGGGCAATTTAAATTTTGTAATAAAAAGTAAAACGGCGTGCCATACGGTACTGTACTTTTTGTGTTAAATATAATTTGAATTTTAGCGAGGCTTTACTCTCCGCCACTCAAAGAGATTCGCCAGATTCTCCCTCCTTTATTCTTGTACGCCCAATTTTCGTGGTTTACAGCGGCTACAATAGCGACTATTTACAGGGTGTCAAACTACGTGGCGCTCAAAATCACATCCTTGGCAGCCTTGCGTATAAAAGCACCACTACCGGCACTTACCCCTATAACGTACACCTACCATCTAGAGAAAAGTTTGGCGATCTCCTATTACATCTTTTCGTGCCCTATCGAGCTAGCCAAAGGGGCATAACATCTTTATTTTACCATACTACCAGTCGCCCTGAGGTAGACTGGAGGTGCAAGCTGCATCGACTTGCCGCAAGGTCAAAGCGTGGCAACATGTTCGCGAAGATTAGTGTAAAAAAGTAAAATTGTGTAGTTTTTGTTACGGATTTATTTTATATTTTTGGGATTAACAATGCTAAGATTTTTGGGATTGTTTTGAAGATTTTAAAAATTTTTCTGAGATTTTATAGATTTTTATTAAGATTATGAAGATTGTTCCACTAAACCACTAACAGCGAGATCAACAGTATGACAACAATGCTAAGATTTTTGGGATTGTTTGGAAGATTTTAAAAATTTTTCTGAGATTTTACAGATTTTTATTAAGATTATGAAGATTGTTCGGGATTTTACAGCTTTTATAAAGATTGTATAGATTTTATAGATTGAAACAAGGATTAGTAAGATTTCTACTGGATTGTAAAATCTATGCGATTTTTAGTGAAGATTTTATAGATTATAATTGGATTTTGCCTTGGTGTACAACAGATTTTTCCAGTGATTTACCCCTCGACAATAATATAACCTAAGGACGGAAAAAGTACCGCGACGTTGCGGCCAGGATCAAGTCCATAGCACAAAAACTTAGGGCCGGTTATATTAACTTCGGTTAAATCTCGTTCTGTGTGAACTTTGGTTCAACCAAAAATCACGTTGTACCAACCTCAGTCAAGCTTGAATTGAAGTTCAAACTAATGTTGGGCGATATATCGATCACGATGACTCAATCATTGTGAACTGAAAATCACTGTCGCTACCGGTGATCGAAGTTCCGATTATGCAGTAATTGAATGGTACAGATTTTTTGCTGATGATTAAGCAGGAGGATTGTGCAAGCAATCACTACAGCAAGTATTTTCACTTCTCGCCATAATGCCTTTAGAGATACTGAAATACTGATATTATGCCAGTCACTGCGATGATAAAATCACAGTGATTTTCTACATTACTAACATAGAATAAGTTACTACCACTGTTTCACCGGCTCCGCAGAAATCACTATACAGGGTGTCCCCGCACTCACTTTACATAACTTAGGTGGTGATAGAGGACACTTTTCTAAGAACAATATTTAACAAAAATCTTTTTCTAAATTCAAACCCTCGAGAGTTAGGCCTCTTTAAAGCATTTTTTTAATTTCCACCTTCACGTGGCCATAGCCCCGAAAATATTGATTTTTCAGTAAAAATGGCTTAGTGCTTTTTTAAATAGCGTGAAATAATCTACAAACTAGATTCAGACCTTTTATTGTCTAAAATCAACGGCTTTCAAGTTATGAATTAAAGTAAGCTAAAAAATGTCGAAAAATTGGCGCTTTTCTTTTTTTTTGTTTTTTTTCAAAACCCTGTATCTTTTAAACGAAACATTTTACAAAAAATCTGACGCCCCATTCCGGATAGGAAATTTAACGGACTACAACTTTTGTCTAGTAAAAATTTTTGAGAAGCCAATCCATTTCACAGAAAATCAGAAAATAATAAACAAACCAAAAAATTAAATTCACAAAATTTTTATTTTTTTTGAAAAATTATTTTATTAATTGATTTTAAACTATTAGATTATTTAAGTAAATGTTGAAAATGACCACCCTCATTTTCAATACACAGTCGTGCTCGTTTTAAAATATGCCTTATAGTATTATTTATAAAATTTACTTTTTTGTTAAGAGCCATTATAGCAGGGGTGGTCAACAAGGTCGAGGGATTGACCGGTCAATCACGAGGCCAATTTTGGTCAATCGGTGAGTGTGAAAAGTGTCAAAAATTCGAATTTCTGCGATTAAAGGTGTCGAAAAATCGACTTTTTTCGACAAACATCTTTTAAAACAATCACTACTGTGTATTGATAATGAGGGTGGTCATTTTCAACAATTACTTTATTAATGTAATAATTTAAAATTAATTAATAAAATAATTTTTCAAAAAAAATAAAAATTTTGTGAATTAAATTTTATGTTTTGTAGCTGTCTCGTTTGTTATTTTCTGATTTTCTGTGAAATGGAGAGGTTTCTCAAACATTTTTACTAGACAAAAGTTGTAGTCCGTTAAATTTCCTATCCGGAATGGGGCATCAGATTTTTTGTAAAATGTTTCGTTTAAAAGATACAGGGTTTTGAAAAAAAACAAAAAAAAAAGCTTAAATTTTTCGACATTTTTTAACTTACTTTAATTCATAACTCGAAATCCGTTGATTTTAGACAATAAAAGGTCTGAATATAGTTTGTAGATTATTTTACGCTATTTAAAAAAACACTAAACCATTTTTACTGAAAAATCAATATTTTCGGGGCTATGGCCACGTGAAGGTGGAAATTAAAAAAAATGTTTTAAAGAGGCCTAACTCTCGAGGGTTTGAATTTAGAAAAAAATTTTTGTTAAATATTGTTCTTAGAAAAGTGTCCTCTATCACCACCTAAGTTATGTAAAGTGAGTGCGGGGACACCCTGTATATTTCCCAACACTAGTTCAACTCGACGGACGGTTCAACGAATGACGAGCGTTGAATGATTAAATATTATATTTATTCTAATTAATTATTAACAGTTACATTTGAGTGAAATTTTGATTCTCTTTAATTCAACGGCGTTAGAGAGAAATAATTTAAACTAATTAACAAATAATTAAGGATTTCGTCAGCTAAAAGTGTTAAACTATTAACTTTAAAAACCGTGTAAATTGCTCAAAAATTATTTTAAATGAAAACTGAAATTCTACTTTATTATGGCCGAGATTATAAAGGTTTTTCAAAACTTTTTTTTTTTTTCGTGTAACTTCGGGTTTTCATGGTCATATAATATCATACATGACAGTTAATTTTCAAACGCCACCTGTTTTAATTTTAAACACATTTTATCATTCGTTATTATTAATATCTAATATGTAATATTTTTGCAGTAAAATAACGTACATTTTACAATTATTAATATTGATAGTAATCTTTATATTAGATAATAACTAATCCGATAAAATAAAATGTATTTTATAGCTCTATTCGCGGTAACAATCCTGGGTACGTTTTTATCCTACTGCGTCTGCGGATTTATAATAAAATTGTCATTAAAGCTCAAATTAGATGATAAAAAGTATAAATCCGCAGACGCAGTAAGATAATCATATGACAAGTCAGATGAAAAATCAGATAGTGTGAACCAGCTTTTAAGAAGAGGGGCCTAATAGAGATAGCATGAAACTATATCGCACTCTCTCGCACTCATGGCACAAGATGGGCGAACCAACCCTGGTGGCGAAGATTTTTCCTAAACCATAAAAAATTTTCAGATTTTCTTATGGTTTTTGGAATCTACATAGTTACCATTTGGCAGTAAAGAAAATTGAAGCTATTTCGTTAAATACTTTAAAATATATAGCGATATAAAAATCACCTAATTATTGGTCATTTATATGTCGCTATTATATTTTAAAGTATTCAACGAAATAGCTTCAATTTTCTTTACCGCCGAATGGTAACTATGTAGATTCCAAAAACCAAAAGAAACTGTTAACATTTTTTATGGTTTAGGAAAAATCTTCGCCACCAACAAGGGTTGGTTCGCACATCTTCGCCATGAGTGCGATATAATTTCATACTATCTCTATTAGGCCCCTCTTAAACATTAAAATATCATAAAAAAAGTAAATGAGCAACTTGAATTTATTTATATTTTAACATTATTGAAATTTTCAACCCAATCATTACAATACTTCAGAAAATAAACAGTTTTTATTGCCTCCTGTAAAATTTAGTAAAATGGAGATACACGGTTTTCTCGTTTCACCGACGACATGTAGATTGCACCGATGGCGATGGTCAGATGTGGATTGCACCGATATAAATAGTTAATACTTGGAAATGGTTTTAATTGATTTAACGATGATAGATCCCAATCGGATTTAGTTGTCTTGTCAAAACTGACTCTTCCGCGCCTTCGCTCCGCTTCGGGCGCTCCAGAGCCGTTTTAACAACACTTTACCAGTTAAAAATATCCACTAGGGCCGTCCAACTCGGCAAAGTGTGCTATTGGGAATGGGATGATTACTCCTTTTTTTACATTACACTTTTTAAATCATCTAGCAATGAAAAACAGAAAATGGAAATACAATCTGGATATTTACATACCTCTGTAGTAAATTAAATACTTTCGTGCTTTAATGGAATTACTGACTATCGGTGTAGTCCACACAGTACCCTCCTAACCGAACCCGGTGCAATCCACATGTCAGATTATGGGACCCTTTGACCATCGACCCAAGGTACAATAACAATACTCTCCCCTCATGTTACATATTGATGGGTCAATCCCCCTCATCCCACATCCTTTTCCCTCCCCACTCCGCCTTTATTTACCTTTTCAAGTCAGCCTCAATGTCATCAAGGGTCGCTAATTTCCCAAAGTCCTGTGTCGAATTCAGATGAAGAAGATGCTCCTCAGAAGCCATTGGGTGAATCAGTTCAAGGGGGAACAAGTTTAAGAACCTTGTATTAAGATAATCAACTTCTTAGTTTCAGTTATGCATTACAATAAATTTATTAATGTTGAGTTTACATGGGATTTAACTAGGTAGGCAGCAAATTGCACATATGATATTGAGATGTTGCTGTATTGAACTGGTAAATACTCCCGAAGCTATGTTTTGGCATTATTTACTAAAAATGAATGTTTTTAAAGTTGTTCTGCTCTTGTTTTCTTATAAGGGGTACAAAAGTTAGTCAAGTTGCTTCTAGTATCACGAGGTACCTATCTTAGGTACCTACCTATACTATACATCCTAATCCTACCATATTAATTCGGAAGTTAGGTTGCATAAAATTTTTATTAACAAAATTAAAAAGATTAAACAGATACAATGAAATTTTGATTGAAGCAATATAAACAAAACGATTAACATGATCGAATCATAAATAATAATTTGCATTGATGTCGGAAATATACCTACGTAGTTTATTTATTTTATGGTTTTTATTGGTGAATTTACGTATCAAAACTGAGTAAAAATAGATCGAGGCCAACGGATTGAATTGTATACCTCCAACCTCCAGAGGAAATTATTTTTTTAAATTTGAAAATTAGAACGGTTAAGGTGTCTTTACTTAATAATGGTATTCATTGTAATTTGTAAGATTAACTGACCTGCCCGAGCGAATAAAAGTGAACATTTTAAATATTACATAAGTAAATGTAGGCGAATGACATTTATATGAACTAATTGAAGAAACCCCAGTTTAAAGTGTCAAATTATCTCTTAATGCAATGAATGAAATTAAATAGCAATTGAAGCAAACGTGGGTTTAAACGTGCGTTGGCATTTATTGTACATAATAATGTATTATTGTACTTGTACATACAGTATGCAGAATATAGTATACGCACACGCGTAACATTATTTTATTAAATAATAGGAGTAATAGATAAAGTAAATAATAAAAGTTGGCTTACCTATTTACTTGTACACGTTCCGAAATTTAAGAAACATCCTCAGGGACGCAGCTTCAGTGAATAGTACAGGTGTACGTTGTACGTAGATACTACATAAATATGTATCACTCACACACACACATATTCATCAACTGGACTGGACGCTAACTTGAATTAATTGTTTTAACACAAAACGTAATAATTTATACCAGGCAATCGCACTTATTAAACTCCATTTAATCCACATAAGTAAATAATATAGATGGCAAATTTAATAGAAAGCGCGAAAACGTATAAAACAAAGTTTTATTTTACTTACGCACGTTAAATATAGAGCGTTACTTTAAAAACTTTACAACACACTATAAGCTAAACAATCTACGTGCTTCACTACGGTAACCTCCTATTGCTATTAGTTCAACTCGAATCGTACCAACTCGGTAAACTTTCTATAGCCCGAAACAAATATCCATGAAACTTGTGGCCATGACAACTTTCGTACCTGCTTTACCTGTCCCTGTCTGTTTACCTTTTCAATCGAGAACAACTTTTAAATTGCTTTAAGATACTGGACCCTCGCCTTACTCCTTGTGCTCAAATCACTTCCGATTTATTCACCTCTCTACACAAATTATGACAGGCCCGTAGTAAGATTTTTTCGAGGAGGAACTTATGGTTTTTGAAGATAGTGTTATATTTAGGATTTTTTTCGAGGGAATTTAAGGAATTCAAAATTTAAAAGCCCTGCACTCCTGCACAGTGCGCTTATTTATCTTATCTATGCATGTTCCCGAACCTTCCCCGCCTAGCCCCTCTCAGTATCTTTCTCAATAAGCAAACTAGGACTCACGCGTACATACTGCGTGTGCACGTCAATCGAGTCCAAAGATTCCGCAAAATATTAGTCTCTCAAACCAGGCCCGTAGCCAGACTGAAAATGAAGGTAGGGCAAACAGTTTGTATGGCTGGGTAAATCTGAGCGCCATGGGTGCGAGGCGGATTTGTGGAATTTATTCACCACAGGCAAAAATACCTTTTTATGTCCCAAATACACTGTAATTTTGTTTATTTAAAATATTTATTTTTTCACCTTATTTTGACTTAATATCGAAAAAGCATCCTAATTTTCAATCGAAAATTCTCACGTCAAAATATCTGCTTTTTTAAAAAAGTCGGTGGACTTTTTGTTTGTTGAAATCTCTACTTTCTGATGGTGTACAAAAAAATATACATTACTATGGTAAATGTTCTCAGAATATTTAAAAATGTTATAATGAATAACGTAATCAGTATAAAGTATCTAAATTCAATAGTACGATTTACATGATATATTTATATATTATGAGATTTTCTATGACATAAATGTAATTAGAATTTAATAAATCAACTTTTTTACTGAAAAAAATTGCAGAAGTCACATTTTTTAGATGAAATCCCCTTTAAATCCTATCTTTAATCATTGCCTTTAATGTTTAGAACAACTATTTTCGGATTCGAGTTTTTTTCGGTTCTTTGCATTTTCTGAGAACATTTACCAAAATAATGTATATTTTTTTGTACACCATCAGAAAGTAAAGATTTCAACAAACAAAAAGCCCACCGACTTTTTTAAAACAGCAGATATTTTGACGTGAGAATTTTCGATTGAAAATTAGGGTGCTTTATCGATATTAAGTCAAAATTAGGTGAAAAAATAAATATTTTAAATAAAAAAAATTACAGTGTATTTGGGATATAAAAAGGTAAGTTTTCACCAAATTTCGTGAAAAAAAAAATTTTTTTGTAAAAGGTAAAAATAAAAAACCAAAAATTTGGTTATTTGAATTTTTAACATAAATTTTGAGGTTATGTGAAAAAAGTGTAAATATAAAAGTTGTAGATCTTTTTATTACCTACAACTTTGCCATTTAACTTTTTTCCATAGGACTTGTAGTTTTGCCGGAAATCGAGATAAACCGTTTTTTACCCCTAAAAACTCATCCCCTTCCACTTCCCGACCTCAGATCGCCCGTAATTTATTTTTCATTTAATTTTTCTTATATTCTCTTCCTTTTCCAATGGGTTTCATCCTACTATTATTTTTTTTGGTTTCAAAAATTATCGACCCTGGTCTAATACCCACAAAGTTGTTTTTGTTTTATATTTTAAAGTTTGCAATTGTCTGTTAAATATTATATGCTTTTGTGTTAATAAAAATAAGTTTAAATAAATAATAAGTTAGAAATTTTACAATCTCCGAGTGGGCGATGTTTTTTTTTTTATTTCTGTTCTTCCCCTGGACACCACATGATTTTGTACAAAAATAATTTGTGTTTATAACTAGTTCCTTCAGTGATCGAAAAATCGTTCATGCGCACCTAACTTAATTTTTATATTATAAAGATATTTTTTATATAAAACTGAAATATCATATTTCAGCTTGTTTAACTGCGAAACCTTATAAGAAAGAGTAGACAGTGTGCGTGTTAGTCTTTTATCCACAACTACAGTGAGAAGGTTTGTACCCTTATTACACCTGACGGTGAGTCAACATTTTAATATTCAAATTTCACCTGGTTTTAATCAACAATTAACGTCTTTTCGTTAATTAATAATAACTAATAATAAATTACAGAAAATTGTACATTCGATCTTTTTATTCTAATTAATATACGAAGCTAATTTAAAAAATGTTATTCATTTTAAAATCGGGAAATTTACTTTTTCAAACATTTGTAGAGTACCTGTATTAATAGTATAGGAGCTCGCAACGTTTTCGAAAGGTGGGGTCAGTTCGGCGCAGCTGTTTCGGCGCGAGTACAGTTCGGTGCATAATCGTAATCAAAGATTAAAATTAACCTGTGGTAAAAATTATGTTGCTGCAACCCAAATCGAACTTAAAATTAAATATTTAATCTAAGATTAAATTCCTAAATTAACGTTGCTGAAACCGGCCATTAGAATTTTAAATAGCCCTGTGTAAAAAAGTGAATTATAATTCTTATCATTGATAGTTGAAACTTTTTGTTAAATTAGATTATTGTTCGTTTCAGGTTGTCGAGAGATATGGAGTACGAGAGGCTAATGGGCGACAATTCTGTAGCATCACATTCATGTACTTGTATTCAAAATCTAAGTTATGGAATGGGACACATTTATAATGATTTGTGTGCAGCAGTGTGGTTTTCCTACACACTATTTTATTTGCAAATTGTTTTACAACTGGATTCTACTACTGCTGGAGTTCTAGTTATGTTGGGTTAGACAATGATAAAGAAATAATTTTATGTATTAATAATTATTAACCTAACTTTACGTATCTAATATATTAACTTTTCTTATATTTTGTATAATAATTATTCTCGTCGATTATTCACGCGTATAAAAATCGATTTGCAATTGAATAGATTATTTGCAAAACCACTCATATCCACTTTTGGTGTAAATTGAGTTACATATAGGAAACGATTCTGTATAGCAAAAGCCATGTTCTGTACAAAAATTACACATCTCCGGCCCATAGCAAAGTGGTGTGGACACGTGAAATATCCATTTATTCGCAAAACCACACAAATCCAATGAATATTTTATTTATTTAAAAAAATAGTAATGTGTATAACAACTTCTTTTTTTAATAACGTTACTAACATAATGCTACTCCTTAACCTCTATCGATATAAATATAAAGAAGTTAAACAGTTTTTTTTTGATTATCTCAAAACTACATTATATGGAGTTGTGTGGTTTTGCAAATAAGCTATTCAATTTTTTAGATTACCTTTCATGCAGTTTTTGGTAGTTAATAAAATGAATTTATAAATTCTGTTGTACGATATACTGCCCACAAAATGCGCATCTCTTAGTTCCACGTTTTGTAGCGTAATGTTGTTGACGTAATGAAGTGGGGGTGATACGCCACAATGATTGGCTGGTGTAAATTCAAACTGCAACGGTGAGAAACTTGGACGATTCTCCACTACTTATGTAAATGCTTACATTTAAAAAGCATTGTTTTAACTTTCTGCACTACCGTTAGCGTTACGGTTAAAGTTACACTAAGCTTATGTAAATGGCCCTTATGTTGAAAAACAATACAGTCATTTTTGATGATAAATATTTGTTGTTGTTCTCATATCCCGAAATATAAAAGGCAACCTATGTAATATAAGATAATATAAGAACTATTAAGCGCCTGAACTATGAAATCAGAAACGTAAAAATTGATTTTCAAACCAATTGAAGTCAAAATTACATTTATCTTTTTTATCTTCCAATAATTTAATTTCTTTCAATGATGAAACTCAAAGTCAAAGATAAAATCCACAATTTGTTGCAGGACAAGTCGTAGATGCTATGGTGACCCCAGGAGCTGGCTGGGCTGTGGACCGAATTGGAACTCCTCAGGCATGGCACTTAGCAGGTATGTTAACCTGTATTCACATAAACATATCATAATTTTTAGACACACTAAAAATGTAATAGACACTTTTAGCACTAAAAAATATAAAAATTGGCACAGATGTAAATATACTGAAAGTATAGTTATTCACAATCGATTTCGTTACACCGTAATTGATTTTGTGTGATCTCGAATGAAATTGATTGTGAAAACTTTTTTAGTGTGTCTAAAAATTATGATATGTTTACTATCAAGTTGCACTACTTTAGACATTAGACCACGCTAGAATTCTTCTACCAGATTTTTACACAGGTCAACATACCATTAATTCGCGTTTTACATTAACAAAACGCCACCACACGGAATAATTTCAAACTCCATTCTGGACGTAATGTTGTTAGTAATGATGGCGCCACCAACGATAATGTACATAAAACGTGAATACCCTCAAAATTGAAATTATCAAATATGTTTTTAAGTTTTCGTCGAAGGTTTGCTTTTGGGGATAATATTCTTCTTCTTTAAAATGTTAAACAGATCGATTTTGGACTTTTTAGATCACAGCACATGCACATATCCGACGTAATCAGGATTAGAACCGCGGTTTCCCGCTCTGTAGTCTATCCATATTTGATTTACGCCAGACTACTGGTCTGGATAATATTGAAAGTAAAAAATCTTTTATATAATAACACTGGTCAACAGTGTTTTTGGTGCCGGGGCATTTGGAGCTGATTTCATATGAATTTGATGCCCTGAATTCAAATATGGCATTAGTTTTTGCCTAGCAGCTCAAATTTCTAAGATATAACGTTATTGTTAAATATTTGTTAAGTTTTCTTTGTCGGCCATCTTTAATTTTTTTCACTAATTTTATGACAAATTACAAGACTGTCTTCTTGAGAGAGGGCAAATATACAAGAATCAATTATTGTATTATATGATTTACAACCGTACAGAATGTTATTGGAGGTACACATTTCGCCATATCACGTGATTTTAAAGAAAAAAAATATCTAAAAAAGTAGAGCTGATAGAAAAAATCTGATTTTATATTTAGATTCAGACGGCAAATATATAGGAAAAAATCCTTGCATTATTGATTTAAAACTGCACAAAATGGTGTTAGAACTGGTTAAAAATGCACATTTCGTGCAGATCTTCAAATTAAAAAATCATTATCTACAAAAGTAGAGCTGATAGAGAAAAACTAATTTGATATTTAGATTCAGCGCCCCAAATACAGCTAAAACCAGTTTTAAAATCTTAGGCACCATCGCAAAAAGTTTTTTTTGTTGACCTGTGTAATTATTATACAGGGTGCCCCGCACTCACTTTACATATCTTAGGTGGTGATAGAGGACACTTTTCTAAGAACAATATTTAACAAACATTTTTTTCTAAATTCAAACCCTCGAGAGTTAGACCTCTTTAAAGCATTTTTTTTAATTTCCACCTTCACGTGGCCATAACGCCGAAAATATTGATTTTTCAGTAAAAATGCTTTAGTAATTTTTTAAAGAGCGTGAAATAATCTACAAACTAGATGAATTTCTTTTATTGTCTAAAATCAATGGCTTTCGAGTTATGAATTAAAGTAAGTTAAAAAATGTCGAAAAATTTGAGCTTTTATTTTTTTTTATTTTTTCAAAACCCTGTATCTTTTAAACGAAATATTTTACAAAAAATCTGACGCCCCATTCCGGATAGGAAATTTAACGGACTACAACTTTTGTCTTGTAAAAATTTTTGAGAAACCATAATTCATTTCACAGAAAATCAGAAAATAATAAACAAGGCAGCTACAAAACGAAAAATTAAATTCACTAAATTTTTTATTTTTTTGAAAAATTATTTTATTAATTAATTTTAAACTATTACATTATGTAGGTAAATGTTGAAAATTACCACCCTCATTTTCAATACACAGTCGTGATCGTTTTAAAAGATGTTTTATTGTATTATTTATAAAATTTCCTCTTTTGTTAAAAGCCACTATAGAAGTGGTGGTCAACAAGGTCGAGGGATCGACCGGTTGATCACGAGGCCAATTTTGGTCGATCGGTGAGTGTGAAAAAGTGACAAAAAATCGAATTTCTGCGATTAAGTGTCGAAAATTCAACTTTTTTTGATTTTTTCTCAATAAACATCTTTTAAAACAATCACGACTGTGTATTGAAATGAGGGTGGTCATTTTCAACATTTACTTAAATAATGTAATAGTTTAAAATTAATTAATAAAATAATTAAAAATAAAAAATTTAGTGAATTTAATTTCTTGTTTTGTAGCTGCTTTGTTTATTATTTTCTGATTTTCTGTGTAATGGATTGGTTTTTCAAAAATTTTTACTAGACAAAAGTTGTTGTCCGTTAAATTTCCTATCCGGAATGGGGCGTCAGATTTTTTGTAAAATGTTTCGTTTAAAAGATACAGGGATTTGAAAAAAACAAAAAAAACAGAAAGCTCAAATTTTTCGACATTTTTGAACTTACTTTAATTCATAACTCGAAATCCGTTGATTTTAGACAATAAAAGATGTGAATCTAGTTTGTAGATTATTTCACTCTCTTTAAAAAAGCACTAAACCATTTTTACCGAAAAATCAATATTTTCGGGGTTATGGCCACGTGAAAGTGGAAATTAAAAAAAATGCTTTAAAGAGGCCTAACTCTCGAGGGTTTGAATTTAGAAAAATTTTTTTATTAAATATTGTTCTTAGAAAAGTGTCCTCTATCACCACCTAAGTTATGTAAAGTGAGTGCGGGGACACCCTGTATAAAATAAATAAATATAAAAAAAAAATAAAATAAATACAAGACAAAAATCTAACAACGCAATTTTTTTTGAAATTGGCCCCTACGTTGATAAAATCGCAATAACTCTTTGGTTTATGGACTAATTTATTTTTTTATTTTTTTTGCGTATTTTGCACAAAATTTTAAACTTTTTAAGATCATGGGTAGTCAGGTTGTAATATCTTTTTTTTCAACCATGATGCTCCAAAACTCAATGATTTTTTGTAAGGTTGAAAATTTCTAATAAGATTATTTTATTTTTTTCTAATCCCATGAGAATTTTGAAAAACTTTGATTTACGTCTTGTAGCACGTAAAGTCAGAGACATTCACAAAAAAAATAAATAAAAAAATTATTCGTTTGTAGATTTTACAGGAAAAAGTAATATGAGAAGACGGAAATTAAAAGAAAAAAAAAAAGAAAAAATCTTTGATCTCAAATATCTCGAAAACCATGACACTTTTACTAAACCTATTTTTTGTTGTTCTGATAGAGGGTAGTCCAACCCTTCACCAATTACCGTTTGGACCACTCATAACGGGACACTCTGTATACCGAATTTGTTCAAAAGTCACTCGTCTGTGAGACGAATGATTAGTGATCTAGTTTTAATAAAAGTTCCTCGTGAAGTAAATAGATCCCGCCCATCCCAGAACCCCGTTGTAACTTTTAACTCATTTCTACCTTTAAATTGGAATGACTTAATGCCGTAATATATCATCATAAACATAACGAAACACAAAATGAAGCATTTACTATTACGTTCCGATTTTTCCTATAAATTATATATTTGTAAGAATAATTTATTATTTTTCAAATTATTAATTAATTTATTTTTTGCTTCTATAGGAACTATTTCTGTAGCCATTGGATTCTCACTAATGTTTTCGGTTGGTTTAAACACAAACAATTGGTGGTCTTTAATGTGGTATGGTGGTCTAATAACTACATTTCAAGCCGGGTGGGCGATTGTTCAAATATCGCATCTCTCTATAATTCCGTTGATCTCAAAAGACCACAACCATAGTTCAGATCTTACAACTATAAGGTAATTTATATTGATAAATTTTTCTTCAAAAAACTATAATTTCAACCTGCAAATGATAATATATTGTGTATTGGGATCATTAAAAATTTTTTTACATTATAAATTCTACAAGTCGTGCAACATCGGTTTCAAAATTACTATAAGGTAGGTTATCAATATTCAAATGAGTGACTGTAAACTGCCCATATCCATGAAACAGGTGTTATATTAACGAGATAGTTTCTATTTATTACTAATGAAATAACATTAAATAACAAATAACCTAAGCTATAAACCGGGATCATTTAAAAGCTGGATAAAATCTGCATCTTGCATCCTTCTATTATTATGTGTGGCCTTTGAATTTTACATGCGTTCCTCATCGCCAATTCAAAATCAGTAGCTAAACGGTTCTTGTTTAAAACAAAAAAATTCTTAGACGGAGTTTCTCTTATCAAGGGTTCCCCGGGATTCACTTGTTGAAAATGTAATTCCAGACCGTTGTAGTGTTTCCAATAACTTTCGTATTTGCTGTTTTACTCAAATTGTTCTTATTAAAATTATTATTCAAAAATAAAAATTCTCTATAGTCTATAAGAAATCAAGTCATTTTAATTTTTTAATTCTATTAAGGGTAAAGGGATTAATAAATTAAGCCGAAGGGTAAAGTAGTAAAGTTCGGAGGGCAGTTTACAGTTTATGGTCGACTATTAGTATACTATAAGAACGCTATAAGCATAAACATTACACTATTACACATAAACATTTTTTAAATACTCTATAATTCATTTCACAACACAATTTTGTTTTTTGAAGGTACACAGCTTCCGTCTGTTGTGGAGTAACAGTTTATTTAATAACGTGGGTGAAATTAAAAAATAATCAATTGACGAAGGAAATTGGCCCAGACGACTTTTATAAATTTAAGGTAGGTAAATTAAAATAAAAGTAATAATAAATAAATTTTTAAAAAAATTATCTTTTTACGTCGCTGCGAATTTTCTATTGTCCATACGGCGGTTAACACGTGACCTTGCAATTTTCCAATGCGAATTTACTGTTTCATAATTATTATTAGTAATTTCCAAACAACTTCTTTTTCCTTCGATATCAAATTATTCCAAGACTTTTAGGATTAAAATAAATGTACTTATATGAATTTATTCATTTCAAAACCATAACATTTTCCTCTCACATCAAACAAACGATCTAGCGGTTTCGATGGCCGCTCAGTCTTTTATAATTCTTTTAATTTTATTCTGATTGAATTCATAAATCATCTAAATAAATTTTTATACCTTCGTCGGGATCGAACACCGGTCATTTGCACCAGCGACTTACACTTTCCTTACTTTACTTACTTACACAAATGTCCTGGCACCCAAAAGTCCTACCCCGTTCTTCGTCGGTCTCAGCGAGGATATCACACACTTCATCACTAGGTGACATCTGTATACTCAAATCGAGTCCTCGCTGTATCTAGAAAATCACTCATTAAGAGGAATCCTTAAAGTTGGAAAATACACTTTCATAATTCAATGATATCTTGCTTATTACTCAAGAAAATTGCACAAAAAAGCACAAATTTACACAAGTAAATTCAAAACTTTTTTTTCAAAAAATTTGAATTTCAAAAAAATAAAAACACAGTGATATGCGTCCAAGTGTCCTCTTTTAAAAAATGTGCAATTTTCTTGAGTAATAAGCTAGATATCATTGAATTACGAAAGTGTATTTTCTAACTTTAAGGATTCCTCTTAAAATTTTTTTATTTAATTTTAGGAAATAGTTTTAATTACAACCTTTATTGGACTAACAACTTGTTTAATTTTTTATTGTGGAATTCGATGGACCAATAAGCATCACTACGAAGATATTACAGGAAGTTTGCCATCTTGTGACGCTAAAAGTCGAGATGTTCATGGTATATATAAATCCTGCGTGGTTTATCAAATTTCATTATTGTAAACTAAGTACTAATAATATCGATGTTATTAAAAATGTATTAAAATATTTTTAGGTATGTGGCCTCACGACTGTATACAATTTTGAATCTGATTTATATTCCGTTATATTTGGAAGAAATGCATATAAATTTAAATCAAGATGGAATTAGAGAAGCAATAGCTAGCATACCACTAGTTTCATTTTTGGCATCGTTTTTTATGTCCATTATATTAAAATTTAGGACAAATAATTTCAATGACCAAGTAAATATTAAATTTAAATTACTGGCGGAAGGGGGGGATGTGTACTACCAGAACTTTTATAATGTAATTTATTTAATTCACCATTTTTTTTAAATGAGGAGCATAAGTGACTATAATATGTAAATCTAATTGTCATTTTTTTTTAAATGTTAAGTGATAAATGTTTTAGTATAAATCGACCATTATAGCTGACTAAATTTTGATTGACATCGGTTTATAATAATATGGAAACTTTACTAGTGGGAGATTAACGAGATTCCACAGATATTGAATAATTTTCCCTTGGAAACTATTTTGTTGAAGCGGAATTTCCAGTCTTGGAATCCCTTTAAAGTTTTTGAAATACTTGATACTAATAAGAGAGGCTTAAATCGGCAATGACGAGAAGGCGGGTTTCCCGTGGATCGCGATAGAACAACATTCATGGACCCCAGAAGCGTAACAACCCAGTGTTCAAGAATGAATTTGAATATTGTTTCCTAAATTTCTTTACTTTTCCCCTTTTCTCCGTAATTGGGCCCCCGGGCACCGCACCGAACTACCCGGTGCGGTGATACGTCCGCACCTGATTACACCAAGGATTCTTTCTTTGTAAGTACCAGTCGTTGAATTGGAAAAAGGAAACTGGTGTCCCTGATGCTGAAAAGAAATTTAGACAAAAATTTTAATTCAAATTTTTTCTTAGAAAAATATCTTCTATCACCACTTAATAGCTTTGTATTAGTTAATGAGACACCCTGTATATACATAGATACATTGAAAATGTTCATTTAGATTAGATTATTCATCTGATGTACAAAATTGAATTTTTAGATTACTTATGCTATGGGTTGTATCTTTTCTATAATTGGATGTTTATGGATTTCTTTAAATAATTCGGATAACGCAAATTTTCAAATTTATGGAATTGCTATTTTAATCGGTAATTTATTTTCTATAGATTGGTTAGTTATTAATTCGTGATAATAAATTAATTGATATTTTTAATAATTCACGAATTAATGGAATTAAATTAATATTATATTTTAGTGATGGAAACTATCAAACTTTTTTGACTATCGATAGTTAGTTACTAATTATTTTTTACTATCAATAGTCAGTAACTAAAAATTTATAGTTACTAAAATTGGAGACCGCTAAAATTTAGTTACCGAATAAAATTATCGAATAAAACTAACTAGTTTTTAGTAACTAAAAAGTGTCCAACTATCGATAGTTGATATAAAGACTAACTATCAAATAATTCGATAGTTTTTATTCGATAGTTCCATCACTATTATATTTTAAGCTTTCAAGTGCAATATACCCTTCGTCAAAAAATACATAATAATATCAATTAATTTATTTTCTATAATAGATATAGGTACTATTTAATTGGAACAAATTTTCACAGAAATTTTCAGGTATGGGAAGTTCTTCCACGATGATATCTAGTTTATGTTTAACAGCGGATTTAGTAAAAATTAATAAATTTCGTGGAGGATCCGTTTATAGCGCAGTTACTTTTACTGATAAACTGATTTCAGGAGTGATTATATTGATTACTCAAAAATTGTAAGAAATGTTATAGATACCTATAATTGAACAAACTAACAATAAATTAATTATTTCAGGAAATGCCAACCACCTGATATGTGTCCATATTTTTACAGTAATGTTTTGTCGTATGTTTGTGGAAGTGTAGCATTCATTGGTTTAATCTGTTTGTGCTTTATACATTTAAAACAATAATAAAAGAAATATAAATTGTACTAGAAATACAATTCGTTCTATTTATTTAATTAGAAAACGCAATTGTTCACACCAAAGGTGCAGCAGAAAAACTAGACGAGTGTCTGCTGATCCGACGAAGGCAACAAAACGAACACGGCTATCATCGGTCGCGCAAACTTGGTAATTTTAAATTGTATCCAATTTCCATCCAAAAAATTCATCCCCTACCCAGTAGCACACTTTGCCGAGTAGGACCGGTCTAGCGGATATCTTTATCTTTAGTTAGTACTACAGCGTTAGTCAAAACGGCTCGGAGGGAGAGTCGATTTTGACAACACAACCACGGCAAATCTCGGATCCATCATCGTTAAATCAACTGGTACAAAGCATTACATTTTTGGAAAAAAAAAATTTTTATTTCTTGTTTTCCTACTTTCGAGCTTCCAGTCACTTCCAAACGCTTTAGCTCCGCCCCTTTCAGTCGCTACAAACGCTACAAACATTTGAAGAATGTGAATGTGAATGAAAACAAACATGAAAGAAGGAAAATAAGAAATGTTTGATAGCGTTTGATAGGGATCGATGTAAACTGCCCCAATTCATGAAACAGGTAAAATTTTTCGGATGTAAACCGCCCTCCGAAAAAAAATGGCAACACTAATCCCGAATGTAAACTGCCCCAAAATTGGTATGGTATTAGGGCAGTTTACACCCCGCTTACACGAAGGATAATGGGATTTATTTAGTATAAGGACTGATACTAAATTTTATGTTATTATGATATTTTTTAAAAAAATGTCGTATTATAACAATGACCTACCGAGGGATCCCTGTTTTTAAAAAAAATGTTTGTGTTTGTTTTTTAAAGTAATTACGCAGATCTCAATTTTAGAAAATTAATAAATAGATGAAAATTTTAAATTTTATTTAAAAAAAACACCTTTCTTAAAATTCAGGGCAACTGTAAAAAGAGACAGATTTAACAAATTCCCGCCTCGATATTTCTTTGAGAGTGTATTTTTGCAGGAGTTCAGCAATAATTTTTTGCTTATTTTTGGAATCGTTGGTTTGGGTAGGTGGCTTTGAAAAACTATTCAAAGCAACATGAACCTTGTGCTGTTCGTTTTTGAAAGCATCTACAAATAAGTAAATATTGGGATGACAATAATTAAAATTCAGTTTAAACGCGGCATAAAACGATTCATAACAATAACAATTAGTTGTCGAATGGAAATCCACAGACGCTTTTGCCCAAACTTTTGGAGGAAATACCGCACGCTCCCCCACATAGTAAGTTAATAAATATTTGGAAAACATGTTGAGATTAGCATCTTCCAGTTTGATCGTAAGTAAATCATGATAGGTTTTCAAAACGTCTTCAGCTTGCAAAAATTTCAATTCGAAACGTTAAAGTTAAATGACATGACATGACATGACATAGGCCAGTGATGGCGAACCTATGGCACGCGTGCCATTGATGGCACGCGACACAATATTTTGGGCACGCCACCGATAAAAAAATACACTATTAAATATTATATTTAATTATCTGATGGCACGTCTATGACCTCATTAAACATTTCTTTAGAAAAAATGGCACGTTGATACATAAAGGTTCGCCACCCCTGACATAGGCAAACAAATCCCCCCCTGACCAATAATCAAATAGGTGACTGTAAACTGCACAACAACGCCATGAAACAGGTACTTCTATTAATAAATAATATAATCAAGTAATTTTAATTTTTTAATTCTTAAACAATAATCCTTTAAGCAATCCTTTAAGCCGTATAACAAAAGAAAAAAGTTTGTAGGGCAGTTTACATAATCCCTATTTGGTTGCGTTTGGTAGCGAAAGTAGCTTCTCCCCGAACGCGTAAAAAACGATTCTAAATCGATTTAGATCGATTTATCCCGTGGAACGCCCCTAATATAACAACACCAACACGGAAAACTTAAAATTACCAAGTGACATTGGTGAAATGTTGGCAATTGTTCTATTTTTGATTTAATTGATAAGAGTTTTATTATTAAAAAATTAAAATGTTAATCCGTTTGCGTTTGAAAGAAATTTGAACGCCATGTAATGTGGGAATCAGTTTAGTGAACGATAAATTTGTTATGGATTGGTTACGCAACAATTCATTTATAGGGTTAACGCGACAGCAACCTCGACCACTTTTAAGTACAGAAGAAGAATGTGATCCCACTGCTTGTTATGATAGCTTTAATGAGCATTGGCAGCAAGCCCATAAAATTATAAAACGAAGTCAGGTGAGTAGAATATGCCTAATTAATTATGGCTTTTGATTTACTTGTTGCAACAAATTAGCAATTACCCACTCACGATGATGTTTTGGGAGTTGTTAACCATTTGGAGCAAATGGTTACTTTGTTGGTGTACGACATTAAGAAGATAGACCCCATTGTTTTACCTCTTTCGACAGCATCGCGATGTTTAAAACTTTTAATTAGTGAGAATATTTTAGACAATTTATTCGAATGGGGTATCCGAACTGGCAAGTATGTATAATTATTTCATATTTATCATTTATGTGTTTACATAATTGCTTTACATTTTTTCAAGGTATACAAATGCGGTACGTCTGGAACAGTTAAAATTGTACGATATGTTAATTACTCAATCTCGTCATTTTCTATTAGTACATGAATCATTTTTAAGGCCTATGATAAAATTATTACAGTCTTGCCAGGGTGAGGTCTTTCATAAAGATATAGAAAAACGACTCGTAGCTCTTTTGTATCAATTGTGCGTTTTGTTAATGCAAAATTGCGACCTTTTGGACTTATTTTTTTTAGACAAACAGAATAATTCAAAGTAAGTGCAAATTAATACTATACAATTCAAATTAACCATCAAATTAAAATTAACAAACTAAACAAACGCATTTAAACTTAAATTTTCTTTTGAAAATTGACACTGAAAACATCGAGGTGATGGTATGATTCTATCAGATTAGCCCGTCCTAAAGGAAGAGGTGAATAATATCACCTGAATAATAGCAAAATATGTTCGTGAAAACATAAAATAGAGGTAAAATATCAATTTGTAGTTGAATAATATGTATATAATCTAAACTTCAAATACAGTAGAATCCGCTTAATGTGATCACTTTGGGCCAAGAACATTTTGATAACATTAACCGACTGATAACAATAAGCAAATTGAAAAGTAAACTAATTAAAGCGGCTGATTCCCAGTCAAAATGATCACAATAAGCGACTGATAACATTATCCGCGATAATTATCTCGAAAGCATAGAAAGAAAGCAATAATAATTATTATTAGGCGAGCTATTTTGAAAGTTGATTTTGAAAATAATTGCAATTTTATTATATTTGTTTAGTTTGTAAATTTTTAAAAATTGAAGTAATATAACATTAATTTATTATATTATCACCAGCTAATAATTTATTCAGGGGTCCCCAAACTTTTTGATTTAATTTGAATGAAATTTTTTTCAAATGAATATTGAGCGAATATTTTTTCAATCTTTTCATACACATTAGACCAACGAATATTATTATAGGAATAGATTGGATTCTTATCGTAAAGATTCTATGATTACTGATTAGACTTAAATAAACAAACATTAATATATCGTTGGTCGTACCAACAGTGAAGTGACATGCAATAAAGTAACAACTTAAAATTGTAACATAAAGTACATAAAGAACATTTTCATGTGTTACTATTTTTGTTGTAGGAAATTCAGTTGGATCTTTGATCAAAAAAATATTTAAAATAACATATTTCAATTTTATAACTATTTAAAACCACAAGAGAAGTCTTTAGAATAACGTACACTGTAAGAATTCAATTTTCGAGTTCTTTGAGTTATTAGGTAATTGCATGTCATCATTGATATGCCAAAAGTACAATGTGGTTTTAATCTTTTTCACTTTACTTGGGTTTTGGACTTGATATTACTAATAAAAAAAATCGAAAAAAGTAAAATAGTTGGAAAGTTCAAAGTAAGTTTAATTGATATTAAACTTTGTTTTAGATTATAGTACTTTAAAGCCCATGTAAAATGAACACGACGAAAAACACTTTTGTGTCTGGCATTTGATCGACGATATGGCAGTAAGAAAATTGATGTTTTACTTAAAAAATAACAAGCTAACGCTGTAGTTTGGGGATTGCTGATTTATTTCGATAATTTAGTTTACTATAATATAAGTAATTTTCAGATTTATTATTTTTTCGTTATTAATTCCGTTTGTTCATCGTGAAGACTCCGTTGGAATGCAAGCTAGAGATGCGCTATTACTGTGTATGTCACTTTCAAAGAAAAATAAAAATATAGGAAAGTTTATTTCTGATCATTCAAATATTTGTGTTTTATTAGCGTCCGGTCTTAGTGGCCTTTATTCTGTTCTACCACATGTTTTGACAGATGTAGTAGCACCAGATTGGCATAGGTTAACACCCGACGATGTCAACGATATAAAAGATTTATCGACATTTGTTACTTCTCTCGAATTTAGTAACGCAGTTGCTCAAGTTGCACATCCTATAGTGAGAAGACAACTTCAAGAATTTTTGTACAGGGGCTTCTTGATACCCGTGTTGGGTCCGGCATTGCTTCAAACTACAATCGGGGAGAGGATAGCAGCAACTGCATATTTAGAACTTATACTGAGGACTGTGACTCATCCAGGTTTACTTTATCCGATGTTGCAGTTTTTATTGCAACAACAGTATGATGGGCAACGACTGCTTCATATCTTAATACAACGAATAAATTCATCTGATCATCTCTGCTTAGTAACAATTTCGCTTTTCCAAACTATGATTGATATAAATTGTGAAGATTTAATGCTCGAGTTGATATTTCAATATCTTCAACCTTGCTATCATCTCATGTTATCTCAAAGACGAAAACTGTTACCTCTAGATCCACACTGTCATAGTTTTGAAAAGTTCCTTTTACTGGCGCCTTCGTGCTGCGAGGTAGCCGTAACTTCACCCAAGTTAGATGGTCAAAATATTCACTGGACTCACTACGGTGGACAACAGAGTTTGTATGGAAATTATCACGCTTATTTATGTGACGCTCGCAATAAAATCAACGCCTGCAACTTGGCCTGCTCGCAGTGGAATAATTCCTACGCTGGATGTGATTCCATATCTTCAAATGTAAATTTTTCGGGTAAGTTTTGAATTTGTGACTGAGTGACTTAAAAATTACATAATTATATTTTGTAGAGAGTGCAACAAGTTTACCTTCTCTGGGTGAAAGTAGTGGATATGAAAGTTTAAAAGTAAAATCAGATCAAGTATTAGATGGAGATGATTGCAACATATTACCCATTTGGTTAACTTCAGATGCAAGTTCAAACGACCATAGCACCAGCAAAGGTCAAACTAATGGTCAATTAAACGATAATAACGAACATTTGCATACTGGTAACACAGTAGGTCCATTTTTAACATTAATTTTGGGAAAATTAAGTAATATGCTTTCCAATTCACTTTATATTAATCTTCACCTCACCGGTTTAATATCAAGATTAGCTGTATATTCTCAACCTTTACTGAGGTCATATTTGCTTGATCATGGTTTGGTTCTACAGCCAGATGTACCCTCATTATTTCAAGTAGGTTTATTTTAATTTTATGGAAATTTTCATTGGTTTGAAAATTATTTCTCTTCTAGATTATTGGTTCAACAAAACAAAAAATTGATGAATATATGAGCAAACAGTCCGATAGTTCAAGATTGATTCTTTATGCACGAAATTTCTTATTAGATAGAGAAACTCGTCTTGTAAATGCTAGACGAAATGCTCTTAATGCCAGGAACTCGGTTGTTTCGACCATAAGTAATGATTCGTTTGAACCCTTCCAAAGAAATGGAACAAAAAGGCGAAGTTTTACCTCATCCTTGTCATCTCTATCTAACATGTTTGGTCGAAGACCCAGCCAAGCTGAAACAAATATTTCATTACTTCCAACCCAAGAAGATATAAATCAAACGTTTGTCCATCCAAAATTTTCAAAATCACAACACCACGCCCTATGTGCTGTTCTTTTAGATGAATGGGTGAAAGAACTAGCTGCTCTTGCTCAAGAACACACAATTGCTCAACTTGCTACTTTATTCAAGTAACATTTATATTTTTCGAGTTTGCTAATTTTGTATTTTCACAAGTTATTTTGCTTTTACCAATTTTAAGCGCCAATTTGAAAAATTCACTTTTTCACAATTTGCTCAATATATTATATTTGAATAGTAACAATACCTACATGTATCAAAAGTTGTGCAAAATTGATTTAATTCTCTGTTAAATTGTTCAAAAATATACAAAATGTATGTCCTAGATAGCATTCTCATAAACGGTGAATATCTGTTACAAAATGTAGGTCTGCCATTTTTCCCATACTTCATTTTTAATACTTTACTTGAACTATTACTTTCCAATAAAATATGTGAAAAATGTTATCTTGTGCTATATTTTTTGCATAAATGACGGAGAAACTTTTGCAAATGTAGCAATTTTTCACATCACTTTTTTTTAAATAGATAATAAATTTATCAAGAAATGTTTTTATCTTAATTTGTCTTTTATGAAAAAGCAGTGATAGCCTTCTTAAATGTCGGTAATGTTTTCTGACAGTAGTGTAGAATAAATCATACACCAACAGAGTATGGAGAGGAAAACCTCAGTTCTATATTTGGTTAAGACGACTACTAATTCACTGCTATGATCTTAGAGGTACAGGAGAAAAGTGGTTTTGTAGAAAATTTTGTATTTTCTTTTGTGTCTTTTATGTAGGTATACCAGGCATCTAAGGAGGTTATGAGTGTAATATGATAAAACTGAAACCATTGCCATTGTGTAGGCCTGGCTAATTTATCCATATCGTCCCCTTAGTACTACTACTGGGTAACTCGAATTTTGACTATTTTGAGTTAGCTACATGTATCCACCTAATTTTAACCGCTTCTTTTATTGCTACAACTAAATATGTTCTATTATGTTTCTAAATATTAAATATCCACTTGCAAAATGTAGACAAGTCCCAGATACCTATTGCTATTTTAAACTTTAAACTTAATTTTCTCAATATCAGAAATTTCAAGTTACCCAGTTGTAGTATTAAGGGACGATATTATTTTGATTATAAAAGTAAATACAGTATAGTCTCGGTAATCCCAACTAATAGAAACCTAGCCTCATTCGGATTACAGAGAAGTTCGGATTACTGGATAAAGTTAAAAAATGAATTTTTTAAAATAATTTTTATTTCAGAAATAAACAAACTTCAAAATAAATATGTACCTACTGCATACATATTCTACTGTGCTTAGAAAAAATAAAATTATTTTTTAGAAAAATAGTTTGTAATTACGGTTTGTAATTGCGTTACATACATATTTTTCATCCTATCATTTCTTCTGTAATCCTAATTTTATTCTATAATCCGAACATTTTATTAGTTGTGTTCGGATTATAACTATTTGTGCGGACTACTGAGTTTTTCTTCTCTTGTTTGGATTACTGGATAGTCGGATTAGCGTGTGTTCGGATTACCGAGACTGCACTGTATGTTAATTATTATAGGGCAGGCTGAATAATTCAATTTTATGATGTATTAATTATGAGGGTGAATTGAGATATTTCATAAATTTCAAAATAATTCTCTAAATTATTTGGTTCTCTTTTTTTCTCTAGTGATATATAGGTAATATTTTTAATTATACTAATTATATGAATTTTTTATACTAATTCATTTATGGAGATTTAAAAAATTCAAAATCAAGAAATTCAAAATTGGTTTATAGAAAATAATAGAAATTGTAACAGCTTATAAGTTTTTTTAATGAATTATGATTTATATTATTTAAATTTTACTAGCAATATTAAATAATTTCCCAGTAAAGTGTAAAAAAAATTGAAGCGTTATTGTTAAAAATGACTAACATATTTTATTCTTGTGTCCAATGAATTTATTTTTAAAAACTAATTTATTTTTATTCACATAAGTAAAAGACATTGTATATAAAGTAATTAATCTGTGATGTATATTTAAAAATCATTTAACTAGTTTTGTATTGTGTCCATAAAATGTAAAAAAATTGTAAAAAGGAATGTTTATAATAATTTTGTAATTTCCCTTTAAAAGAAAGTTGTTAATAGGATATTTTGTGTAACTGTAGTGGTGTGCAATCTTGCACAGACAAGACATATTTTTTTATAAAAAATTTTAAGCAGCAGATAAAAGTTTGTATTCTATTGCCATCATTTAAATTTGTTTTTACTGTTATGGCCATATTATGGTACTAACAAGGATTGCACACTCATATTTTATAAAAGCACCATAATGCTAATATCGTTTTACGCAATAATATTTTATCTGTTTGTCTGTTTTTATTTTATCTGTTGGTCACAAAAAATAGTTTATTAGTGAAATAAATTTAATTAAATATATCTTAAAAATTTTAAATTATATCAAACAAAATCAATTTTTGGCTTGAAAAACCAACAAAGGATTACGTTGTGATTAAATTTTGACACAACATATCTTTAAATTTTTTATTTCTAATCATCAACATTTTTGTGAATTTTTACACACTATGCTGTGTAAGTTATCACGGGTATTATAGTGGTCCATTTTTTCAAGTGTAAAATATAGGGTCTCCCCAAGGTTGTTTTTCTTCCAAATGTGCTAACTAACCTGTGTAAAATTCAAGTCAAATTGGGTAATATTTAAAGGTTGCTATGATATTATTGGTATGTAGAGTTTACAGTACATTTCTTCATCGATGTTGTACCATCTCTTGTCTTCGAACAATCTTTTTGTTTGGAATTAAGTAAGCATGGATGGTATTGAGCAGTGTTAAAAATATAGTATAATCATTTTTGAATTTGCTCATATCGATTATTTTTATCAACGCAACAATCTTTTTGTCAGGCGGTTATGTACATTCCCCTGGTCCCAACTTTGCAATAACGCTCTTATATCGGGGTTTTCTTCTACACACATTTCAGTAACATTGTATATTTTTGGTTTATATCTCGACTCATTTTTACCTTTTTAATAATCTAAAATCGTACTACTTGTTGAATGATAAAATATTAATTCGAACATTTCCCCTATACATAAAAGCATTTTGTGTTTGTGATAAAAGCGAACAATTTGTTATATGAGTTGACCATGCCTGGACGAGTTACAGAATAACCCTCAGTCTCCTGGACAATAATTGGCAGCGGTTGGACTTCCAACTCCTTTAATCTAATTTATGAAATTAATTTAAAATGTAAAAGCTAAGTGTAAAAGTGATAACGATAACCTTACTTTTTTAATTTGACAACAAATTAATTTCGTATATTGCCGCCAAAATAACGATTCTACTGGATCCCACGATCTAGATAACAAGGTCTGTGGTTCGTTGTATGTTTTCACTCGTTTTCCGTTTTCTTTCGGTTCGGGTCAGTTTTCTCCTCTTGTACTCAGCGGCAACCATCTTGTTTGTTTACATTATTAACTTCGGATTTACATATCACTTTGACACATGAAAATGAATTGAAATGCACCTGTTTTAATTTAAAACACATTTTAAATTTGTTATTAATAATAATATATCAATTTTTGATATAATCTCCGGCATAATATTATATTACTTAAATAAAAATTTAAAAAAAAGTCATTCTTTCCAGGATTCGAACACGGGTTGACAAAATACGAGTTCTAGCGCTGTAACCACAGGCCTAGAAGGAGTTATAGAAAAATAAGTTTTAATTTGTCATATAAATTATTGTTAAATAATAATTAGAATTACTGTAAATATTAATAATAGTAAAATGTAAAATATTATTAATAACAAATTTAAAATGTGTTTAAAATTAAAACAGGTGGCATTTCAATTCAATTTCATGTGTCAAAGTGATATGTAAATCCGAAGCTAATAATGTAAACAAACAAGATGGTTGCCGCTGAGTACAATAGAGAAAACCGACCCGAACCGAACGAAAACGGAAAACGAGTGAAAACATACAACGAACCACAGACCTTGTTTTCTACAAGCGTTTTCGCACACCCCAAGAGCCAAAGCCGAACACAGCTGTCAACTGTCACCAGCGCGGTAATTTTAAATTGTATCTTGCGTTAAGACTTCAAATCGGTAGATAATATTTCGAGAACTGTGCCAATGCAAAATTTTCAAAACTGAGTTAAAACATTAGATTATTTTATTAAAATAATAAAACTTAACCTAAAACAATTAGGTAGTAGATAATATTGCTAGAAGAGTATCAAAGCAAAATTTTAAAAAAATTAGTTAAATATTAATTAAATATACAGTCGTGTTGAGCTTTTTGCAATCTTTGTACAGGTAAAACTAGTAAAGTGAAAGAATTCATTTACGTGAATATTTATTAAATAAAAAAATACAAGGATAAACATATTAATAAAATAAACATTGTTAGGAATCATTACTAATTTTAACATTATTTTAATTTTATAATATTGCACTTTATTACAACATAAGATGGATAATAAAAAAAATAAAACTATTACTTAATTATTACTAATTAACTAAAACTAAAAGCTACTACTATTACATACAATTTAGCAAGTTGATTTGAGGATCTTTAATATAAACAAACTGCACTATAATTGAATCGTTTGTTGCAAAAAGGTAAGTATTACTACAAATTCAATTTGTCGAGATACTCGATTTAAAGTGTCTGCTGTGTGTAAAATTGTTGTCAAAATTGTATTTTTTTTGCCATTTCATATAAAGCAAACATATTTCTGAAGGATTGTGAAAAAAAATATACAATTTAGTGATTAATTTTTAACACAGCAGACATTTTAAATCGAGTATCTCGACAAATTGAATTTGTAGTAGTAGGTACTTTCCTTTTTGCAACAAACGATTCAATTATGTGAGCTACAATTTGTTTATTGCAGACGTCGTAACAAATGACCTTAGGCTACGTAGAGCCTAATACCAGCTCTGTTTGTCCTCGTTTACATTAATTAATTACTTATTATATTATTAATTATTTTATATTAATTAATGCAATCGAGGAGAAACAAAGCTGGTAAAGCGTCCACTCTGTACGTAGCCTTAGAATACTGACATAATAACAACATAATACATACAATAAAAAATATAAAATACAACAACACAAATAATGGTAAAATATTATAAATTTATATTTACAATTTTATTGCCATAGCCAACTTATTTACAAAATTAAACCTCATGTTACTTGCGTGAAAGCTGAAGTTTTTTTTTTTAATTATTTAATAAATTTAAACATTCAGTAAATCATATGACTAATTAGATGACATAAGAAAGCATTCCACTGAATGCCTTCAATTTAAACAACTTAAAATTGTTCTAATGGTGAAAAATATACAATTGACATAAAACAGTAAATAAATATCTATTCATTTAAAACGCATCGCTAGATCGACTGTTTTGTAACGCTTCAATCTTCTGATCTCTTGAGTTTGGTCCAGCAGTTTGTTTGCCAGCTCGTTGGGATGCATTTCAATTTTTTGTTCATATTTATGATAGAAATTTTTAATTTCCTCATTCACGGATGACGTTACTTGCATGAAAGCTGAATTGAACTAACTAAAATTACATTAACAGAAGGGTAGTGAAATACCAAAAAAGGGTACCTCAAGGCCTATTACAATAGGCAATTGGGATTTCCCAGATTTTCAAATATTCTATGGTCTAGAGTTGTAGACAAATTATATACAAAATAAAATACAAAACTCAAATAATTCTTTGCCACAGTCGTATAACAATATGACAATAAACAAGATTTTACTGTCCCATGTACGCAGTAAAGGAAAGTATTGTGATCGAGTCAAAAACCAACAACCAACAATTCTGATTCAAAGGTAAAATTTTTATCGTGAACGATTTTTGGAACATTGTCTGGATGTGTGTGTGTCACATACTAATTTGAACAAACGGTGTAAAGAACTGATTAGATTTTGATTGAAATCCCTCTACTGAAACCTCTTTTAGTTTAAATGGGAAAGTCATGTGCTCATATGTTGTGCCACATCAAATATTTTCCTTAGAAATTAGGATTCTACAAATGAAGACCACAGGGAAAGAACGTGCAAAGTCAGATTTACTTAAATTTGTAGTACATCAATTTTAAAGTTTAAAACCGTATATTGTTTGCCTGCATGCAATATTTAAAAGTTGTAATATCTCATGATATGTTGCGTTATTTCTCAATATTAATAGATTACATGAAACTGCACCCATTGAAGTAATAGATGGCACTATTAATTCAATTTTGAAAAAAAGTTACTTTGCACTTTCTTTCCTTGTGGTCTTCAAATGGAATTATTTAGAAGAAAAATAATTAATATTTTTGCCTAAAAGAGCTTGAACAAATTCTCAAAATATTACTCCAACTCAAAATTTGTACTAATAAAATTATTTTGGAAAAGTAAAAGGTCAGTTCCAACAAGGAGGAATTTCCAGTAATATTACTACAAAGCAAGCGCAATAGATAAAAAGCAACACTTTTTGTCTTCTGCGCATGACTTTTTATCTATTGCGCTTGCGTTGTAGTAATATTACTGGAAATAATCGTTGGAACTGACCTAAAGACTTCTTTCTTATCATAATGAATGAGGCCTAACAGAATTTGTTGGATAACTACATATGTATCAATGGATCGCATGGTTTAAATTTATATGATTTTTATTGACCCAAAAAGGGGTTAAACACACTAAAGTTTGAAACAGATATATACACTTTAAAGAGATGGTCGGAGCATAACAGTCAAGCGAGTTGACTATTATGAAAGCTAAATACCCGGTTCGACCCCGGGTGAAGTAAATATTTTATTCTGGCCGTCTCTCTGGTCCTCCAGGTTGGGGGTTCTACGTCGGGCTTGCTCCTCGTCGTAGGTCAAAAATGTAAAATGCTAATAAACCAAATGCCAATTCGATGAGGTTGGTATTTGGGAATCTGATAACGTTGTAATACATTCCAAAACCAATTATATCATACATATAAACTTTCAACGTGTAATGTTTTTATATATAATTTATATATATCGTCGGGTTGTTGGTAAAAGTGACCAACTAACATGGAAATCCTATACATTTGGTCATTTTTACCAACAACCCGACGATATGTTAAAACCCGAAATCAGTTAAAACTCGATGCAACTAGTAAATTCTAGTTTTAAGTGGTTTAATTTTAGTTAAAACTAGAATTAACTGATATAAATTTAGTTAAAACTAGAATTAACTGTTTGGTGTTAGTAAATTTGCGATCTATCACCGTTACAACTAGATTTAAAGTAAAAGTAGACGTAATTAAATAAAAATGCTAATTCGTTATAGTTTTAAAAAAAATGGAAGGAAACCCACGATAATTTAGAATTTTCTTGTATCTCAATTTAAAATAAAAATTTCAAAATCGTTTGCAATTTGTTCTTCAAGTACCCGAAATACATTTTTCAAAATACATTTCAAATACAAAATTTGAATTTTGCAGTTACGATTTCACTTGTTACAATTTTTTAATTTTTAAACTATTTTTTAATAAATTTTGTCATTTCTTTTTATATGGTAAAGGCCGTGTGATACTTGTACTAATTATTAAAATTAATTATTATTATTATTAAAAATAATTTAGAATATGATCTTAGAAATTTTTCAAGAATAGGGTGTGATTTTAGTATTATGTGTTGTGAAATATAAATTTAACAAAAACTTAACTAATAAACGTTAAAATATTAGATTTTAACTGTAATTAAAAAGCCACGTTTTTTGCACCTCTCCCCCAACCCTGTTTTCTCAGTTTTTCATATTTTCAAATATTCTGTTTGTAGCTTGTCACAAAAGATTAAAAATATTTTTAAAGTGTTTCTTTACTTACAGTTGAAATCTAATATTTTAACGTTTAGTTAAGTAACTGTTAAATTTAAAAATAATTGTTTAAAAAAATTATAACAAGTGAAATCGTAACTGGAAAAATCAAATTTTGTATTTGAAATGTATTTTGAAAGATGTATTTCGGGTATTTGAAGTACAAAAAAGATTTTGAAATTTTTATTTTTATTCAAAATATGAGATACAAAAACACAAATGTAGTTGGCCTCCCCTGTAAAAGTATAAAGAATTAACATTTTTCTTTAATTACGTTTACTTTTACTTTAAATCTAGTTGTAACGGTGATAGATATAATTTACCAACACCAAACAGTTAATTCTAGTTTTAACTAACTTATATCAGTTAAAACTAGAATTTACTAAAAAGATTTATTATAAATCAGCTAATTCTAGTTTTAACTAAACTAATACCAGTTAAAACTAGAATTTACTAGTTACATCGGGTTTTAACTGTAACATATACAGACACTGAGACCAAAAACTTTACAAAATATTTTGGGCTTATACTTATTATTAATTAATTATTATTATTTTGATGTTGTTATGAAGAAGGGAAAAATCCTTTTAAGTAGCTCATTTCACTTAAATGTAAAACTTGAATAAATGCGTATAGTTGCTCATGTATTGATTTTAGCATATCAAAGAATTAGTCTACGTACAGAGTGCACTCTGGTCGCCGAAACCTGCTTACCGACTTGGATGTTTTCATTGAAGTACCAGCTTCATTTGTCCTCGGTTACATTAATTAATGTACTACTTATATTATTAATTATACTATATTAATTAATGTAATCGAGGACAAATGTAGTTTGCATTTCAATGAAAACACCCAAGCCGGTAAATTCGGCTACCAGCATGCACTCTGTACGTAGACTTGGAATTATTAGAACCTGCTAGTAAAAGAAATTGTAAGAAACTAATCCTTCTGAAACGGAATGACAGGAATTGGGGCTTGATTCTGTAAGAATTACTGTTTTGACCAAATCATTTCTAGCCCCAATTCCTGTCGTTCGGTTTCAGAAGGATTACTCAAACGTTTCTCACATTTTCTGGTGCTTTTTGTAGAAGCAAATCTTGGTTGACATTTCATTTTTTTATTAGCAGGTTCTAATAATTCTGGATGATTTTCCTTTAAAGCGTCGATGTTTCGTTTTGTAGACATTGCTTTAATGATGTGTTCTAGTGGAGCAATATGTTTCTTCACAACTTCAAGTTGCTCTTGATTTTCTATTAAGTTTGTTACATTTATAACTTGATTAAGAACTTTACGAATTTCTTCTTCTTTATTCCATGCAGTAGCATCTTGCTTTTTACTTAACTGAGTAATTATGACTTCTTCTTCTTCTTCAAATGTCAAGTTTTGAGCAACTTCGATATCGTTTGACTGGTCGATGCATCCTTCTTTTAGAAAAGTGCAAACAGTATGAATATGTTTGCACATATTCCATTTTATGCTAAAATCGATACATGAACAACTAAACGCATGTATGCAAGTTTTACATTCTGCACAACGCAACTGGCATTGACATGAAGTATTACCTCTTGTTATTGAGTAAATGTTTCCATTATTAGAAGAGGAAACACTCCAACGATCTTCGCCCTCAGTGTCACGAACTACCACAAGAGACTGAGTTAAAGAATTCTTATGACGAATTCTCAAACTTTTCAATTTTTCAGTAATTTTTCCCTTCTTCATAACAACAAGACGATCAAACAATTTATCGCGAATAAATTTCATTAGCATATGGATACATTTATCTAGTCGTTTTACTTTTTTGCCATCAAAATAAAAGTGTTTAATGACCTTATGCATGTTTTCGAGATTCATGTTAGTATTGATTCCTGCACCTTTTCTATGACAATAAGCCCAAGTGGAAGAAGTATTTTTGTACGTCTCAAAATAGTTGGCAAAGTCTTTGGTATCAATGTCTGTATGCAAATCGACAGTAAAAGCATCACACATTCTGTTGAAAGTGTATATATCTGTTTCAAACATTAACACCTTCAATTTTTTATAAACGATGACTTGCTTTTCCCTGGTGTGAATTTTATTTAAATTTCTTCTCCATGCCCTGTCAACATGCCAGCTGCAATAAAGTCTTTTAGGCACTGGAGACATAGTGGCACACCAGGCATTATAGAAAGTCTCATCCATGTCCGACATAAAAGTGTTAGGCTTTAGTATGTCCCCAATTGAGTCTTTTAATATTTTAAAATAAGTTTCCATCGTAAGAGTATCCGATCGATTTGAAAAAAGGAAACAACAAGGAAATCCTTGTCCCATATCGTCGAGTACCATTACAGTAAATAACTGAAAATCATATGCATTTAAGCCATGAGTCCCATCGATACAGATGCAATTATCCCCATATTTCTGTAAAATTTCCAGTTGGGCATCATTCATTATGATCAGAAAGAAGTCTTCACTTTTCAGGTGGGGAAATTTTTCGGATTCTATACCTTGCGGTTTATAGAACCTCACCGTATTTGAACTTGACATCATATGTGACACCCAAGCATCTACACTAAGGTAATCATTTTTGTGTAAAATAGCTTCATGATTTAAATGATACGAATGAACAATGTTCCACAAATCCATTCTTGTTAACAAGTGAATCCGTTTTAGTTCACTGTTGGTAATTGAATCCCGAATATCGTTTAAAATTTCTTGGAAAGGTATTTTTGCTACCAACTTTCTAGCAATTTCCTTTTTCTCTGCCTCGGTTATGTACAAGCGACCTAAATCCATCTCATGTCCAATGTGACTATCAACATAATCCACTTCAACACATTTCTCGGTTATACGACAATCAATTCTAGCTGGACAATGAGCATTTATTTTATTTGAGCCTTGTATTTTAAGATGCTTTAAATTCTTGCTCCTAGAAACAAAATTACCATCTCTATGACAAACATAATGAATTAATGTTCCAGTTTTGCTTATTTTACTCCCTTTTGAGTTCACAAATTGGGCATTGGTACTACTCTCTAATTTTTCTTTCCATTCATAAAATGCTTCCGTGTTGGTAAAAGTTAAATTTGTAGGTTCCAAATTGAATCCATGCGAATTACCATAATGCTGTAAGATAACAACTTTGCTCTCAGCAATAAAATCGCAGGGGGGCAGAGGGCACTTGAAAGATTTCAACAAAGGTGTTTTGTCATGTACATTGCTTTGCAAATGTCTCGTTAGATTGGACTTCTTTGAAAATTCCTTTTTGCAAACAGGGCACGTGTTTGCAGGTACCATTTTACTTTCCATCTAATACAAATAAATATTTAATTAGAAGTAATTAAAAGTAGCGTGATTTTTGCTTACCATTAATTAATATATATTATAATAATAATAAAATTCAATAAGATAATGTCTATAAGTCTATAACACTTGAATACAAAAACGAAAGATCACACAAAAGCACAACACAAAAGGTCGTCCGTTATCAGGCTATGCAGGTACCATTTTACTTTCCATCTAATACAAATAAATATTTAATTAGAAGTAATTAAAAGTAGCGTGATTTTTGCTTACCATTAATTAATATATATTATAATAATAATAAAATTCAATAAGATAATGTCTATAAGTCTATAACACTTGTTCACAACACTTGAATACAAAAACGAAAGATCACACAAAAGCACACTTGTTGACTTGTCAAAAGCACAACACAAAACGTCGTCCGCTATCAGGCTATCACGCTCAACCGGTATCTCGCTCTCTCGTCATTCGTGCATTCCCGACTAGATTCGCCTCAGCTCTTGGGGTGTGCGAAAACGCTTGTTTGTTTTCTAGATCGTGCTGGATCCTACTTTTATTTTAAAGCACCGTGACGTAGTTTGAGATGAGAAGTCATACTCATTAATGTAAGTTAATGCGTCACGGTTAGGTTTATTTATTTTCATCTTTGTTTGACATTAACATTTTCTCATTCAATTCGTGATGGCTAGGTATTAAAAAATAGTTTCGCGAATGTAATATGTAATCAGTAGTTTGTGTTTGTTTCCGTGTATCGCAACACTTATTATTTTTTATTAATAAATTTTTATTACATTATTACTTATTTAAAAATAGATTGTATAATAAATACGCAGCAGCAGGTAGTACATATTATACGTATTCTACATAATTACTTTCCTAATTCTTTTCTAAGTAATAACTGATTTTCTTGTAACGGACTGTGATACTATACATATAGTACGTCTATATTATATCGATAATTAATTTTAAATGAAAAACATGGTAATACCTACTCGTCCAGCTCCTTCGGTACAAGACGCCCTTCAGAGAAATACCAAAGCGCAAAGGTATTTATATTAGTATATGTACAACACTAACTTTTTGTTGTCAGAATGTCTGATTAGATCACTAATTTCAGAAATGGGCAACCGAATGTCAAAAAGAAACCGCCTCCTAGACCACCTCCTCCCAACTTTGATAAAGTTAAAAGCAAATCAGCGTGGAATTTAAATCAACACTTTGTTGAGGATGTTTCGTTAATTAACTTAAGTCCTCCCGAATCACCTAAAAGCTTTGTGGCTAGCAGAAATCGAGCTTTCGGGGGTAGTGTTTCCAGTTCCTTTAGTAGCAGCACTAGTAGTTTGGCATCGAGTAAGAAGAGTTTTGAATATGATACAGTTAATGCCGATCCTTGGGTATCCTCTGCTACCAATAGTTCAACCATGGAATCGCAATCCACTTTCTACGTGTATAATCAAACCAATAATGTGCCTCAATTAACGGTTCCTACAATTATAAGAGCTCAAAATAAACGTAATAATGTTAACAAAAGTTTGGTGGTTCAAAGGGATCATTCTCCTCCTATGCCTTTGGTTCCACCACCCAGTCCGCCAAAGGATGTCGGTGAAGTTAACGTAGCATATGGGATAGCTTTGTATAGTTATAATTCAGGCCTTTCTGGAGATCTTACGTTTCAGGTATGTACTTCATTATTAATGCAGTGTTTCTCAATTTGTTTAATTTCTATGTGGTGTTTGGCAACCGAATGCTGACTGAATGCGATTCGGTAACCTTTAAATACAATTGAGTACGGTTAACATTTCACATATTATATTATTTCAGGAAAACGATGTAATATTTTTACTCAAATATGTAAACGATGAGTGGTATTATGGACGTATTGAAGATCGAGAGGGAATGTTTCCTGCAACTTATGTATCAGTTGAGGTGCCATTACCTCAAGACGACCGTATAGTTACTGCATTATACGAATTTGTACCTCAAGCTTCTGGTGATCTTGCTCTTAGACCAGGCCAGACGATACGAGTCACCGCTAAAATATCCGACGATTGGCTAACGGGAGAGTCCGAAGGTCGTATCGGACAATTTCCATCCAATTTTATTAACAGAATTCCCACCTCACTCTAAACTTCTTTTTCTTAGTAAAATAAGGTTTCTGGGTAAATTAATCATTTATAATTTTGTTATAAATTTACTAACTTTTTTTTGTAGAAACAAAATAATTATTCTTACTTGTGATATGATTATTATAATATATGATTTAATGTATAAATTGAAAGTTATAAGGTAATTATTAATTTATTGTATAATGAAAATAAACACCAAAAACTGACCAAGTGAAGATAAATTTAGAGGTAGCACAAACGATTAAGACTATTTAGGTCTTTATTCTGTAAGGTTTTCTCAGAATCTTAATTAATCTTAATAAAGTTAATCCATTCGTGCGCGTCAATGTCCTTTATGTTTTCCTTTAAATTCTCAAAAACTGTTTGGGTACAAACGAAAAAAATCTTTGCACAAACGAAGTATAAATGATTGAGACTATTTAGGTCTTTATCCTGTAAAGCCTGTGTAGTACACTCTTTGACCAACGGTCAAATATTTGGCTTATTTTGCCAAAAAGATTCTTAACCAATTGTTTATCGCCGGGGTGTTCCCTCAAGACCGGTCTGTTGTTGCATATAATTCCCTGCTCTACTGATAATGGCCCTGTTTATGAGATAATCCGGATAATATAGGGACGGAATTCGTACTATGATCGAATTTATTCGCGCTATTGGTCATACTATTAGGTTCAACTAGTAAAATTAAATTTAATAAATAACGAATTAAGGAAATACTATTAAAAGTTATATTTTAAGCTTTACATTATTTGTAATTTTCTGAAGATCTAAATGCATGATCGAAAGCTTAAAATATAACTTTTAATAGTATTTCCTTAATTCGTTAGTTATTAAAAATAAAACATATTTAATAATATAGATTTTTTGATTTAAACCTCTAGACATATATTTTCCCAAGTGCGGATCCACGCCGGGGGGGGGATCTTTGGATGGAAATATAGACTTTTTTACCTAGACTATTTTTCGTAGACCTTTTTACCTAGACCAATTTACCGTAGACTATTTTACCTAGAATCAGAAATTTAAGGGTCAAATGGAATATGACAATAGGTATAGATTACAAGTATTTCAAAATTTAGTCTATATTGAAAAAAACCTGTGATTAAGTATTCATTACAGAGAATAATTTAAAAAGAATACAAAAAATTAAAATGATTACTTAATATGAATTATCACATGAATATCTAATATTTACATAAAACCTACGAGATTCACTAGAGTAAAAGCGCTTATCAGCTAATGAACGAACGATTTCGTATTTGGTTATATACATTATAATACAGTAACTTACAAAATTATGCTAGTCTGGCTTATAAATAGGAAGTTTCGGTAAAAATTCAATAAGGATAACATATTCCATCATGGAAGAAGAATCGCATCTTTGTTTTGATAAACGCCAATGTAGACCCAGTTTATGGTACAGGTAACTATTTTCCCATTCTAGCAGTTTATTTAGTGAATGTTGAGTCTAAAAAAAAATAATAAGTTACATTTATAAAAATTCAAAATTTCTTTTAAGTTCTTTCAAAATGATCTTATTTTGACCACTACAAAACATTTTATCTTCAAAAAATGTTGGGTACACCTATTGCATGTACCTTTAAATTTTTGGCCTGCACGCTAGACCTACATCAGGAGAGAGATATACAAGAAAAAATCGAAATGTTTAATTAACGAAAAGGAAAGATCAAGCGCACATTGAATAAATACACAAATAAAGCCACTCCTCTGAAATTTTATAAAGTGATGTCCGTACCTACAGTTACTTTTGGAAAGACTTGGGGACTAAGACCGAAAATGATTCACTGGTCTTATCCGTCAATAATAAGACCCATTGTCACATACGCGTCAATTGTATGGTGGACAAAAACAAATGAAATCACGACACAAAGCAAAATGCAGAAATTGCAACGGCTAGCGTGTCTGGGCCTAACAGGAGCTATCCGTACAACCCCAACAGTGGCCATGGAGGCACTCTTGGATCTACCGCCTCTACACCTACAGGTGCAGAGGGAGGGTCTACAAGCTGCCGTTAAAATTGCCCAAACCAGGAGACAAGACAGGTCACCTAAAGATACTGGACTTTCTAAAGCCAGATCTGTTTGAAAAACCTTTGGATATCATTCCAAGAACTTTTGACTTTCAAAAGCCGTTTGAGGTTGTTATTCAGGACCGCAATATGGCTAGAAGTCAAATAATACAAGTGGATAACAAATCCTCCAACTGGTACACAGATGGATCAAAAACTGAACAGGCATAGGCATACATGGCCCAAATTACTTGGCATCTATATCCTTAGGAACCTATCCCACAATTATGCAAGCTGAAATGTTTGCGATTGAACTGTGTGCCCATGAATGCCTTCGAAGGAATTTAAAGGGAAAGCAGATCAATATGTCGGACAGCCAAGCTGCGATAAAGACACTCGAAGCAAATAGCTTTGAGTCCTTGTCTACATGGGAATGTCGACAATCTCTCAAGAAACTGACAATGGGCAACAAAATTGCCCTACATTGGGTGCCAGGTCACGAGGGAATTGAGGGTAATGAAATAGCCGATAGACTGGCTAGATGAGGCTCAAGAACGCCCCCGATTGGACCTGAACCATACTGTGGGCTAACCAAAGCAAACAGGGGGCTGGAGGTCCCAAACTGGGAGGCAGAGAGCAAAGAGTACTCGACTGCAGAGGCTAAAAAGCTTCTTCTTTTGAAAGAGAATGAAATTAGACTCATTACGAGGCTGTTCACCAGACTCTGCCCAGTGAGATATCACCTCAAAAAAATGAGATTGGAAGGTAATGACAGGTGCAGACTTTGTGAATCGGAAACAGAGACGACCAAACACATTCTCTGTAACTGCAATGCCTTAGCCCGACTCAGGCTTAAACATCTGGGACAGATACAACTGGGAACTGGATAATGAAATACATAATGTAATCAAATACTCTTTCAAATTAAAAAAAAATTAATAATATCTCATACACAACTTGTATTATTTAAATTTCAAGTTGGAGCATCCTTAATGAAAAACCCTAAATTATGCGATAATAAAAACAAAATAGGAAGATACACAACTTACCCTCTTACTTAAACAAATAACAGGCCAGAGTGAACATCCAAATGTGCAACAACAGCATAAGCAACCGCAAAACAACCATTTAACATTAACAGGTAATGTCTTTTTTAAAACGCCATTAATTCGTAAAATAGTCTCTCTAAATTCTTCCGGAGCAACACGCGATACTAGGCCACTTGGAAATTCACTACTAAAACGATTACTCAAACCAAATCTGAAAGTAATTATATAAGTACAAGTAGTTAACGCAAACATAAAAAATACATACACAGTCATATTGCCTGCT
This sequence comes from Rhagonycha lutea, assembly GCA_958510855.1. Taxonomy (NCBI): domain Eukaryota; kingdom Metazoa; phylum Arthropoda; class Insecta; order Coleoptera; family Cantharidae; genus Rhagonycha; species Rhagonycha lutea. Next base: position 364,890 of record OY294042.1, read on the forward strand.
CCCCGAATGATAACAGGATCTGGAACGAAAGTAACATTTGCAGGTTCAGTTTCTTCTTGGTTTTCTTCTTCTTCTTCATAATAAATTGCATCAAAACCTTCCATGTATCTTAAATTACTAACTTATCTACTTAAACAAAACAATGTAACAATAAACATTAAATTAATTAGAGCAAATTAATTAAAATTTTAATCAATCGCTCTTGAACCAAACGATCTGATATTTATAAGTTATCGATAATAGTGAATGAATTATGGACAAATATACCCTTTATTGTTTATAATACGTAAATCAATGGCATGAATCGAGCCATAAAATATTAAAATAATAAATGGTAATGGTAGTACACCCCTAACTTTAACTCTCTAACTTCAGAGTCGTTCTAGCCTTCTAAAGCTGAGCGCACACCTCACCTCACCTTGCGATGAAGTAATAATATGCATGTTTTGTAAGTTTTTTATTAAATAGCCTTTTTAATTTCTGACCCTTATAAAATGAAGATAACAGTTCTTCACTGAAAAACGTCTCATTACAGAAAGATAATAAAACTAAATTAACAATAAATTACTGTAAGGTTACGATAGCAGTGACACTTTATGTTAGGGTTCGGTAACACTTCCAAATTTGACGTTTACATATGATTATAACTACTATGGGTTGTGGTTTGACGTTTGTGTGATTTTAAATTATACCGATAATACCTACTTGAATTAAATGTTTTAATCGAAAAATTAAGCAAGTACCTAACTGTAATTCTTGTATTTAAATTTTGTGTAAAATTATTTTATCTTAGTTAATCAAATTATACTCGTGAACAACATTCCACCCTCGAAATGGCGGGTACGAAATTACAAGACGATATTAATAATATACCATTAGCTGATGATGATCCTCAAGGTAAGTTGACAAATTACAAGTTATACTTATCATTAAATTAGTTATAATACCTGACGAACCTGAACCTATTTCCATTTCGGATGGAAACTCTTCGAGTATGATGCATGGACGAAGTATGGATTCCATTCAATCAACCTTCACTAACGGTAGTTCAAGTCCTCATCATCACAGCTTAGAACCAGACACCAGTCCAGATGAACAGGAAGAAAAAGCACGTTTGATTTCACAAGTTCTCGAATTACAGAATACTCTCGATGATTTATCCCAAAGGGTCGACAGTGTAAAAGAAGAAAATTTAAAATTAAGATCTGAAAATCAAGTGTTGGGTCAGTATATCGAAAATTTAATGTCAGCTTCTAGTGTTTTTCAATCCACTTCACCAAAGATAAAGAAAAAGTAATTTTATGCACACCCCTTGTTTCATTAGAAAACATATTTGATGCAAATAACTGTTGTTCACAATTTTATATTTTAAATATTCACTCATTTAAACAAATACCTATGCACTTTTTGCATTATCTTACTTTTTCTCAACTTTTTAATTGCAGATGTTTACTTTTTTTTGTAATAAATTACTCTTACTGGTGCTTGATTAGCAGAATATAAAGTATGAGTCGTTAAAGCGAATATTTTAACTGTGTTACTACTTATAGGTGTTTCTAAGTTAATAAATATTTAATTAGTAAAATATATAAAATTGCTTTTGTATTTTTTACTTATAGAATAATAAAATGATGTAAATTTATTTACAAAAATGTTTTATTAAACACTAAAGAGATACCATGTTCCATTGTGGGTAAAAGCATTTAAGAATTTACTCTACATACAACGCAGATGTTAGGCTCCAAGTGCCTGAAATACTTTTTTATCAAACTTACTTTATCGTTTGGAATCAACTTTAAACTGACCTTAGCATTGAGGAAAAGCATGAATAATAAAAATGGGTTCCTACATTGGCATGGATTTAAGTTGGAAAATAGATTACTATTGCATTAGTAATGTACCATTTTTAGATAGTTATTGAAATACAATTGAGCTTCTCAAAACAACTTAATCATTTCCTCTTAAAGAAATTCAAAAATACCGTTAAAATTAGGCTATAAATGCTAACTAAACAAGAGAAAATGGTATCAAAAGACGTTTTTTTATTGATTACTTGCCATTTTTTATAACTTAATGTAGTTAAGTGTCTACTATCAATCGTCATGCAGTATGCGGCAAAAGGGAAAAAAAGCGAGTGACCAACTTAAAAATTACCTCCCTTGGGATTAAGTTTCAAAACACTCCAGTTAACCAGTCTGTCGACGGGCCTTTATTATATTATAGTTAAATAATAACTAGAGCTGAGATTTTTAGGTTTTTACCATTTTTTTATTTGTCCTTTTTATCAGTTATCTCCAATTTAGCAGATTTCCCACTAGATCTGGCGGATTAGAAGTCGTTTCTTGTTAAAGAACTAAAAAATGTAGTTCTTTAACCGCTAAAACAACAAAAAGGACAAATAAAAAGTGATAAAAACCTAAAAATCTCAGCTCTAATAATAACTTATAATATTATTATACCTAAAATAATTTCTGAATCAAATTGAAATTTTTTGAAAATACAAAAATTAGAAGTAACTTTACTTCTAATAAGTAGGTACTTACTTCATCACAAATTAATATTTGTGCCTCTATGCATACTGAATGTAATTTAGGACTTTGTTCAAATTTATTTAAAAGAGTACAAAAATATTTGCATGTCTAGCTGGCAAAAAGCAATAAAAGTTGGACGTTACCAATTGATACTACAATGAGAAATTAGTTATTTCAAATTGTGGTGAAGAGAGAAAGTTATATTAAAATAAAATCTACATTTTAAAAAGCACTGGTTTGATTAGCGATTTCCAGCTTATGGAAATCGTTATGCTCCGGCGAATTTATTTGCGATGAACTGTAGGTCTGAAAATACATGTGGATTACAAAAATAAAATAAAAACAATTTTAAAAAATATTTTTATTTTTTGTTGTCGAGGTTTATAAAAATTTATTTAAAAAATATAATTAACAATCATAGTAAGAGAGCATATGTGATTTTGTATCAAATGTAACTCTTCAAAAGTTAATTTTGACAACAAAACTAAGCACTAGAAATACCGTTCTAAGCAAGAAGGTCGTATCTACAATTTATCCATTTAGAGATACAGTACAGACTCGATAATCCACACTAAGTAAAACAAACGTGATCCGGATTACTGTTGTTGATGAAAAATATTCGATAAAATTGATTGTAACACTTTTTGGGCAGAGCATGATAAATTAAAAATCAAAATTTCTTGATATTGCGAACACACCTTATCTATTATCGATTATGATAAAGAAGTGGTAAATCCCTTCGAAACAATATTGTCGCATTTTAATAAATACATAAGCTTGAGCAAATATAGGCCGATATAGAAGAGGGGTCTCGCAATTTCAAGAAATTTTGGTTTTTAATTGATGATCAGTTCTAAATTATTTACAGTAACTATTTCTTCAGCGCTGTATGCTAGTTACTATTAAAAAAACTTCTTTATTACACGTGGTATGCATTTACATGCAATTAATCTTATTTCTATACTTGCTCAAAATTTCTTAAATAATAACTAATAATTCGGTTGTATTGCTAATTTCACTTACAGTGCGTGCAAAAACATGGCGATTTTGTGGCGTCCAGATTACTGAGACTGCCATAATTCGGATTGCAAAGTACAAATCATGCAAGTGTCTAAATTACCAAATCTTGTGGACTATTGAGTCTATACCTACTACTGAATTAACAATTTTCTGCTTTGGATATAATTAATTTAATCGTACAAATCTCATCGTTATATATTTTTTCTAAAAAACCTGTAGATAAGTAGGTACGACTTTCTGAACAAAAAGTTACAATAAATACTATAGCAAAAAACATTTGAAGAAGTTATTTGTAAACATTTTCAACTATGTGGCACTGAGGAGAGCTAGTACGATCGAAACTGGAGTCCCTGATTATAAACAAATTAAACTTGATTTAAATATGCTTGACAATTTGAAAGTAGTAAAATGTAGGTACACTAAATTTTTACTCAGAATATTTTATCATGTAGGTATTTAGGTACTCGAGATATATTATTACCATTTCTTATTTTCTATTATGTAGGTAATAGATTTGATAATTATTCAGTTCTTTCAAGTACATAATCTTGCTGAGCAAAGTTTCTCATTTGACGATATTTTAAAAATTTCACGAGTCTGAAAAACTTAATAATTTCTGATTTAATTAAAATCGATCTATACCTATAAATAAAAATGGACTGTTTATAGCAGCCAAGGTTCAAATAATATCAAGTACAAGGTTTTTCTGCAGATTCCTGTTCATAAAAATACTGACTACAGCATTTACGGACAAACACGTGCACATATTTACTTGAAATTTCACACATTAATTTGAAACAGTTGGTTATCCACATCATATTTTTAAACCGTATACAAAGGATTTAAATATTTTTTTGATTTCCGCAATTATTTTGCTCAAATGTTTTATTATTTGATCTGATTATAAAGTCTAAATCATAAAATATTAAGTATTTGAGATACAATAAGAGTTTGTTAATCTTTTTTACAGTTTTAAAATTTTGTCCCTCGTTTAGGGATTGTTCCGTGAAGCGTTGAATTTTAGAGCCCATAATGAAGAGAATACTAAATTTTATTTACTACAAATTCGAAATACAATGATAGAGAAAAACTCGTCACATGATTTTTATGTAATTAACAAAAAATAATCAAACTGTTTAAGGAGAATGCTAAATAGATATTAATAATGTTTTAAATTTTGTAGAATGTACAAAAAAACCTTGTGTTTGATATTTTTGACCTGCGATTCCTGACCGTCTTGAAATCCTCACAAACTACCACGAGCATTATTTTAGACATATGTTCCCTGACTATCAATAAAACTCAATATGAGTTACAACTTTCTGCATAATATACAAATAATATCTGTTATATACATAAATATTTGGTTAACAATAAAAATTCGCAATTAAAATAGGTTTTTAAATATGGCATCTGATTAATTAAAAAAAAAAATGCTGTTGTGTTAGGGAGGGCTATAATAGGTATATTATTACTAAATTTAAATGAACTATATATTTAATATCGATTGGTGTTTAAACTTTAAACCCATTAATCGAATGTGTGAAAAACTTCAAAACTAAACAAGGCTTAGTTCTTTATTTGATGGATGGATTATATTTTTTTAATTAATACAAATTGCACGATCTATAACTTGCGTTGTTTACACGTGCGGTTATTAATTGCCCAGTTTTGCACGGGGAGGGAATTACGAAGAAAATTAAAGCTGTCGAGGCTTTGATACAAAAACAGGTACATATATGACATTCACAATCATAATTGACTGCGCCAAAAACACAAAATTGAAAGTGACTGAAAATAAACTTTTTAATGTAAATGTTTAGTCATAATAGTAATTATCTGCTTTCATATGTCCATTATTTAAACTGTGACTATTTCTTTTGATTGTGGAGGCATCATAGTCATAGCATTTATTCGATTTAATTGTTTCATTATGAGAATTGTTGAGTATAGAATTGGACGTTGACGCTCCTTGTCGCTTGAGGGGCAGTTCTTGCAAGGGAACTGTTATATAGGGATTTTGTTTTGCTGTAATATAGTGGGGAGAACTTGGAAGATATGGCTTTCTTTTTCGAAAATACAAATATAAAATTCCAATTGAACCCAAAGCACCTATAACAATTCCTGCAAGCACGCATCCAATTACCGTGCCTGTTAACGCTGTTGAGGTATCGGCTTCCAATCGCATCAAATTTAAGTCTAAAAAGGTATGTTTACATTATTTAATTATATCCTATTTATTATGTTTTACCATTCGATAATTGTGCTACACACATTCTTGTTTCTTTATTCGGTCCTTGACAAAGTTGAGGTCCTGGATTAGACGACTTACATTTACGTTGTCGATGTTGTTCGTCGTTCTCATCACATAATGACCATACAGTCCATTCGTTCCACCCAAGAAGAGCTTAAAATAAATTTTAAGTAAATGTACCTACTGTGGTTCCTCAAAAATACTCACATTCGCAAGGTGTACCTACACACGATTCTTCTTGAATTGATTCTCCCTCACAGTTGCCTTTTGAGCAACTACGATGTCTTCTCCTTGTTCCTAAACCACACGAAACGCTACATGCTGACCAATCCGTCCAACAATTCCATTCCGCTTTACAATTTTTCAAATTACATTCGCGTGTCTGAGTCGACATCCCTTGACATTCACCTCTACCTTCACACATTCGACTTTTTACTTGAATTCCACTTCCACAAGAAACAGAACATTCACTCCAAGCAGTCCAACTACTCCACTTGGGAGGGTCCTCTGTACTTCCGGAAGAGCACAATCCATTTCTACATGTTCGTTCTTCCTTTTTATCAATGTAGATTTTAAGTTGTGAAGAGTCTTGTACTGGACCTTTACAAACGTATTTGAATCGTCGTTCTACGGGTTGTTCTCCGGAATTGTTTGTTAAAAACCAAGGGGTCCAAGAAGTGTGACGTTTATGTTCCGAACAAGAATTAATGTTACAAACTTCGTACTCTACATTTGAACCAACACATTCTTGTCCTCCGTGGTTGGGATACGGACTATCGCATTGCCTACGCCTTTTTCTAAAACCTTTCCCACACGGCGCAGTACACGTTGTCCAATCGTCCCAATCACTCCATTGCCCGTCTATTGGCGGAATCGTTGTAACTGGACAAGGAGGATTTTCAGCACACAACACTTCCGCTCTATCTTGTCCAACACAAACGCGACCGCCGTAACTAGGAGAAGGATTAGAACACGTTCGTCTTCTCGTTTTCACTGCTATTCCACAAGTTGCCGAGCATGCAGACCAAGCTGACCAAGGGGTCCAATCTCCATGAACGGTGCAATTTGCTACGGCAATTGATATACCAAAACAAGGCTTACCGCCATTTTTTGGAGCAGGATTGTTACATAATCTAGTTTGACACATACACTCATCTGAAGAGTCGTAAGAATACGAATTTCTGTGACTACAAGTTTCCCATTTTGACCAACTACTCCAACCTATAATGCAAAATCAATTGAATTTATTAAATAAATAAATAAATTAAATTATACACCTCCATCAATGGTTGCATCCAATATTGGACAAGAATTCAAATTTTGAATCCAATGCCTTGCAAGAGGATTTCCATAAGGAGACGATGTGCATGCATCTTCTAATTCATTCCATCCGCAATACGGATCCATTGCATGATGGCAACTATTACGAGAGACGTGTCTATTACAATGGTGAGCACTAATTCGTAAAAGTTCCGATTTAGTTCCTACATAAACGGAATCTGTTTCTTTTAGATACTGTAAGCTTAAAATTGGAATTCCAGAATTTGATATTGGTTGCCAAATTTCTATAACACAAGTTTGTGAACTATTTGGAAGAAGAATTAATTTTTTAATTAGTCCATCTGTCGTTGCCACGTATATAATGTGTAAGTTAGCATGTAATTTTGTAGAAATTACATCGACTGTTACATGGGTAAATCTTTCCAATTCGGCAATGTACAATGGACGTAATGTTGTTCCTTGAACCGCGTTATCCATTAGTTGATATTTGGAACTTTCTAGCATGTACTTATTATGACTTAATGATGACTTACATGCAAAATTATCCTGATGTTGCGAGTATTGCTTATCCCAAGAACTACCAGTATGGTGTTGGGTTTTGAATGGTCCAGAAAATGCTGCATTAATTGCAGTCATATTAAACGCACATATTGCCGATCCGGCAATGCTATTACTGGGAGTAGTAAAAGTTGCGTAAACAACATTTTGACCGGGTACATATGCTATACTTTGAATTTCGTCAAAATATGCCGGATAGTCTCCGCTTATTGAGCAATTTAATCTCGCTTTTAAAAAAGTTGTCCAATTATCTTTCAACATTAATTCACCTCCTTGGTCATTTTTACATACCCTAGCTATTCGCGAATACACGATCTAAAAGAAATTTATCAAAACAATTTTGTTAAAATTCCAAAATTTGAAACTTTACTTTTCCGCAGTTAATATATTCCACTGCAGCTTCTCGAAAGAAAAAGTATATAAATTGATCGGTTTCAAATGATCCAACAAATTGGGGTTCGTTAAGCCACATACTGTTGTATTGTTTGGTTCTAATAGTTGTCTGTTGACCAAAATTTCTGTAAATGGCAGCATCAGATCCATGAAAATCTGTTGGACCTCCAACATAATAGTCTCCGCCTTCGTCCATAAGGGCGGTTATATTTGCTGATGGATCGTATGGACATTTGGCTATTCCGTTAACCCATTCTGATACTTGGCCAATATTTTCTGTCTAATTTGAAAAAATTAATTGAAAAATAAATTCTAAATTTAAATTTAAAACGTAACCTCTCTCCATGAGCATAACGGAGAAAACGCATTTGTTCCACAAGTAAAAATTCTTTTCCCATCGGTGAGTAGTACTTTGATGTAATTGTGACAGTTTTCTTCCGATTGACCTTTTTCAAGGCATAATGTGGTTTTATCATCTGGAGGTACCCACGAAGTGTATTCTAACAAGGTTAGATTAGGTAACGATAATCTAAATAGCGAATCTCTAAAATAATAATACAAGTTATTAATATTTACTTACCAGTAGGTAGAGTTAAATTTTTCCTTACTGACTAGGCGGAGCTAATGAACAGAAATGAATATTCGATAGGTCGGGTTCATGTTGGTGGAATTGGGTGTCATGCGTTCTTCCTCCACATCCAGTGCGCAGCAATTTGGCTGCGCCTAGTCACTAAGGAAAACTTGCACTCTACTTATCTTAACAGTAGCGTAATTTCAAATTTTGGGGCCGGGAGCAGGAGCTTCGACGCCCCCGATTGAGAGGTGTGCGATTTAAAATTAAAAAAACAAAATTTGGCCGCAATATAATACAGTTTATGTTTAGGAGACCGAAACATTAAGGTGGACGATTTCTATGGGGATTATCTACTTAACTAAAATTTATTTAACAACGATTACAATAAATTGAATAATACTATTGCTACAGTTAAGAAAATTTTACAGATTGTTGCTCAAGGCTTCCTGTGTAACATAATTGAAATATGAGGCGTAGAAGATAATTATTAATTTGATAATTAAATAAATAAAGCAATGACGCGTATTGCGCACGCGTATGCGAAATCTCATGAGTGCGCGAAAACGAATACACATAATAAATTGTCTCATATTTCAATATGTTACTTTGAGGAACAACGGGAACAACCTATAACATTTTCGTAACTGTAGCAATAGTATTATTTAATAATTGTAATCGTTGTTACATACATTTTAGTTAAGTAGATAATTGCTATAGAAATCGGCCACAAACACAAAATAATTCAGAAAGTTTATATTTATATATGAAACGTCTTGCGACGTTGTCCGAAACCCAACTACCAACCTCGTAGAATTGGAGTTTGGTTTGTTAGCATTTTACATTTTTTACCAAGAACGAGGAATAAGCCCGACGAAGAACCCCAACCTAGACCAGAAAGAGGGCCAGAATAAAGTTCTTACTTCACCCGGAGTCGAACCGGGAAATACATAAGGTATTTATATGAATTTTACTTTATACCCGTGTTATAAATTTATAAATAGGTTATAATTTAAAACTTACCTAGCACCAACTAAAACTTGATTCCGAGCCACATCAAAAAGTAATTGAGAATAGGAGGTTACGTCTTTTGCAGAAAATTTACTATTGGATTGTTGTAAATCTAAAAATAGATAATCTATTAGTAGCGTGGTCTAAATAGTGCAACTTGATAGTAAACATATCATAATTTTGTAGAAACACTAAAAATGTATTAGACCCTTTTAGCACTAAAAATATAAAATTGGCACAGATGTAAATATACTCAAAGTATAATTATTCACAATTGACAGGTGACTGTCAACTTTTTAATCACCTGATGATGTTACAGTGTAACGAAATCGATTGTGAATAATTATACTTTTGAGTATATTTACATTTGTGCCAATTTTATATTTTTAGTACTAAAAGTGTCTAATACATTATTTTTAGTTTGTCTAAAATGATTAATAAAATTTTTTTGAATGATAGATGAAAATAAAATAAATAAAATACAATCTATGGTGATCTTTAATGAAACAGATCACCATAGATTGTGCTTAGATTATTCGTATCTTCTCTAAAATTACCACTACCTGAAAAAAATAAAAATAAATTAATTTAAAAAATGGACAAAAATTTATCCTTAATAATAATTATTATTATCAAGGTTATATTGCGAAACAAAAGCTAAATTGTTGATTTCACATTTTGAATGAACTTTTCAACTATAAGAAAAAAATAAAGTATTTGTTTTTTTTAATATGTATTAAGAGGAATCCTTAAAGTTGGAAAATACACTTTCGTAATTCAATGATATCTTGCTTATTACTCAAGAAAATTGCACAAAAGTTATGTTTTTTAAAAGAGGACATTTGGACACAGGTCACTGTTTTTATTTTTTTTAAATACAAATTTTTTTCAAAACTTTTTTTTCAAAAAAAGTAAATTTAAAAATAATAAAACCTAATAAAAAAATTATTTTTTTTAATAAAATTAAAAAATAATTAACCATAATTTTGAAATTACACGTGCTCTAACACTAACTTATTTTTTTACTTACCTTGATAGGAAATGAATCTAAAATCATTTTCGTAATTTCTTGTTGACGTTGTAATCGTTATAATTGTAAAAATTAAAACAAAACAATTTATATTCATGCTGACATATCTGAAACAATCATAATTATTTTATTATAATCAAAAAATCAGGATTGGTTAAAATACTATACAGGGCATTATAAATACAAAAAGGTCTGGGCTCTGGTGGTAACAATTACAATAGATCTTTATACAATACTAGCTGACCCGACAGACGTTGTCTTGTCAAAATTTCAATAAATTCACAATTGTTGATCTGTTGATGTTGTGATAATCGGTCCCATTCATTACAAAAAAATCGTTTCCCAACTCCAAAATATGGAATACCATTTTGTTTTTGTGGCATAAAATAAAACTATCATGAATTAAATGCAAATTTAATTATAAACACAGTCAGTCATACATTTTGGCTTATCTTAGTCATAGTCTTGTGTTTTAATATTAATCAACAAATTTTTTTTATTTAAAAATCTAAATTAACAGATTAGTAGCTATTTATGGAATAGACCCCCAAATATGGAATATGGAAAAAGTTTCTTTTACAAAAATTAACAAAAACAGTAACGTCTTTTTATAACAGATCTTGAGACTTTGGTCAAAAATAAAAGTAACTTATTCCGTTAAAATTAACTTATTCTACTGCAAAAATCACACACCACACACACTATCGTCACCAACAGGCGCCCATTCCTTACATAAGATTTCCATATAATTTTCCATATTCCATATTAGGAACTAAGCTCACTTAAGAATAATGTTTTTTTATTGAAAGCCAGGTTATATTTTCCTTAAAAGTAACATACGTAATGTTATCAGTCATCCTTCTGCATGCTTATAAATGTAGAGTAATTAACAAATTCCTAATACTTACGTTATAGATCAAAATTTGCACCACTAACAATAAAGTTTCGCAAGTGCGTACAAAGAATAATGTCCCGCCATGTGGATATTAATGGTAATAGAGCGTTGTAAAGTTTGGGGTGGTCAACTACTCTTACTAGGTTGTCATTTATCCTAGTAATGGCTAAATAGAGGCAGTGCTTTCGAAAATTTAATGGTATTCCACATTAGGGATACTATTCCATATTTGGTCACTTTCCTCTATATGAGCGGTGCAAGCACAATTTTTTATTAAAAAGTTAATTCAAGGAATCTTTCCTTGAATGTTGCCGTAAACTTTTTTCCGTAGACCGTATTACCTTGGAGTCCTAGATCAATTTACCGTAGACTATTTTTTTTCCTTAGACCATTCTATCGATTACCGGTATTGGTGTGTGTGGAATATGAGTAAAGAAAATGGTGCTCCCTAATCATTTTTGTATTCAGTGCATAAAATAATAAAAAAAGCTCCACTGGCACTGGTGTTTTAGAGTCGTTAAAAAATAAAACTATAATAATTATAACAATTTTTTAAAATAAAGAAAATTGTGATAACACGTGGAATATTCTTTATCTTATTTATCATATTCTTTATGGTAAATTATTTTTATCACTAAAATCGTAAAATTTTATGTTTTTATACGTGAAATATAACAAAACTAACAAGATAACGAAGCTGTTGCAAAGACATTCTTTTGATATATTATATCTATCACAAAATAAAAACAATATGAAAATAAAAATCAAATTTACCTTTTTAAAAATAGGTAAATAAGCAATTAATAGATTGTTTAAACGGACGTTGTACACTAATGGGTTTTAAGCCAAGTGTGGTATAGAAAGATTTAAAAAGTAGGTTTGGTCGCAGAATATCAAGACGATCTTTCCGAAATTGGTCAATGTTTTTCTTATTGTCAAGTTAATTGATAAGCAAAATAAATATCGAAAACACGATTTCAGTCACGAGTACCACCGAAAAACGCCAGGTTAGATGAAAGGGCTGAACCTCTCCACGGTTCAATCGGGTGACCATTTTGTTCCGAAGCTGCGATCGCTCGCAAAATATGGTTTTGTAAGCGGTCCCAAAATGTCGGAAAGACTTCGAACCCACAGCCACGGACCTAAAGGGTGAGGAGCTTACAACCCTTGAGCACGATCTTGTGCCCTTGAGAAGGTCTGTTTAGAGACCATTGTTTAGAGGGGCGATTGTAACTTCCACTGATGGGTCAAATAAGGGTCAAATCTTCATTAATCCGACCTGTAGTAAGTTCCACCAGTCGGTTTTGGGTCACTTTTATTGCACATGTAAGTTCCTTCCACTGATGGCGAATTAGGTCGAGGCGGTCAAGAATATTATTGAGCTTTTAAGTATTTCTAATTTTTTAAGCTTTCATTGTGTTTGTGGCAGTTGATTTTCATTCAAGATATGCAAAATTCTTGTGATTCATGAATTATGACACAATTTTTAACTTAAGTTTTTAAAATTTAACAATTGTAAATTTTATTTCTCTAAGATTTTAGATGGCTGCCTATTCCAGGACCGTATCTAGCTTAGGTTAGGACGGTTAATTAATAATAGATCGTTGGTATAATTCGCTCCAAATAAATTTGCCTTTACGTCACGAAATTCTGATTAAAAAATAACATAGTTTAGCTCTATTTACAAGAGTGCAAAAATATTTACATGTCTTGCAGATCGAAAGCAATAAAAATCGTACGTTATCAATATTACATTATAAAAACAAAATTTTGTTTTTATACACGCACAAAGACACGCGGCGGGCCGCCAGTATGACACCCCTGGTGTAGACCATACTAGCCTGGTAGCCTGTGTCAAACTAGGATAGTAAGCCAGGATAGTGGCTGGAAATAACTAGCTTGCTATCCTGGCTTGAAACACTTAAGTATCCCGAGCATTACAAACGAGTGAATAAATTTTTGTGTGTAATAAAATTGTTATTTCAAATTGAATTCTTTTTACCAAATGATGAAGGGGGCCCACTAAGGTTTTGCACCAAGGCTCGGTTAAGACTTACTAGGTTCCTGGACCAATCATAAATGTATAAAAATTGATTGCTCTTGAAAAAATTTAAATGATTTGGCATGACGAGAATTGTACAATGTGATAAGTCTCCTAATAAAAAATATACCATTTTATTCGCTAGGTAATTAAAGATAGCGATGCCGATCATCGATCGGTATCGAAGAAACCATTTAAATATAGGTAGTATTTATTGTGCCTGTTAAATACATCCAATTAAAAAAAAAACAAGCAAATTTAAATTTGTAGCTCAAATCAATAAAAACAATTAAATTTGATTTATTATTCTAGTTAAGTGGGACGTTTTTGTAGAAAATTTACTAATTTTTTTTTCTTCTTCACACTCATGTAGCCTTGAAATTATGATTTTTGTGTGCCAAATAAAACTTGTAAATATGTATGTATGTAATAGTACAATACATATACATCACAATATGTTACGTACCCATATAATATTAATATTATTATGTAGAATTAAAATTAATATGTAGGTATATAATATACATAACATAGTAAAACCACGCGACAAGTGTATTAGATATTGGAAATAACTTAAATCTCAATATTTAATAACTCATAAGTAATTTGGACGTAAGAAAATTTCTTTGAATTACTTTAGGGAAACCGCTTTTGTATAAAAATCCACTTATTGTTATTTCTTCTAAAGTTAAAAGAACTTACCAAGTGCTATTTTCTAAGAACATTGTGCGGCTCCAGCCGGTCAGTAAAGCGACGGGGGGGAAGTGTAGTCCATCGTCCGACTTTCCATCACAACACAAAATCTGTTTAGAAATACGCAAAAAAACACCAAAAACGCACAATTATAACATTATTTAACTTTTTAAATATAAGAAGAAACTCGAAAACAATTTAATTACGCTATTATTTTGACAGTTGTAAGTAAATAATAATACTGATCAAACGACCTTGAGCGCCTTTATAGTAAGGTTGTTCGTAATGTAAACACTATTTAGACGTCGTCTTCCAAGAGCGATCAGGTTCATTGGCTGAATGGTATCCGATAAGTTAAACCTCAGTTCTCTACTCACTTTACTACTTGACTTTATGTTTCTCGAGATAATATACGATCATAAACTCCGGATCCTCTCGAACCAAGTCTACTTAATAATATTTTTAAATGAGATAGAAAAAGCAACGTGCCTATTTTTTAATATAATATTATCTACCTATTTCTTCACACTATATTATCATTTTATGTACTATGTATGCATACCATAATAATACAGATATAGTATATTTTTTACTTTTTATAAACAAACAAACAAATCATTCATATTTATTATTAATATTATAGGTATCCACACGATATCCATATATAATATTATTAACAATGAACTTTATGATTATGATTACAGTCAGTCATAATAAATGATCATCGTGTCAGTTACCGAGACCAGCATTATGGTCTCTTCCAATAAATGAAAAATTTCCAGCGTGACTATCGGATGAGGTTTGGGGCCCAGGTTCGAAATTTAAAAGCGGATCTCCTCCCATTCAAAGAGATTAAACAAGTAAAATAAATTATTAAGAAATTTGCGTCATGGGATGCAATCCCATGCTCCAGGGATTACCTCCAGGGCCCTGGTTCGACCCATGAGGTTCGACCTAACTATTGGAACCCTGACACCTATCCTCCTGATGGATATAATTAAAAATTCGTTTGGATATTTGTATCTAAATATTTGTTTAATTCAATTAAATTATATTATACTATTAAAGTAGGAACTGTTTTAACTGGTTTTAACTTATTCAACTTGGGTTACGCGACCAAAATTTGATTCAATAATAACATTCGGTTCATTTACCTATCACTCCGGTATCCTATTTTATTTATAATAGCTTCCAAAGTAAATATAAATATAATCGATCTTAAAAGTTTCATTTAACATAAATATCTACAGATTTTTCTAATCTCCGAGTAAGTTTGGTTTTTTAATAAAAATTATTAGATAACTTTGTTGGGTTAGTTAAGTTTTGAGGTGCGCGATGGTAATAAACTGATAAAGATTCGATAAGTGTGTTACTCGAATTATCGAGGTAATTATTTACCTGGAGAATTAAGTAAAATAACTTGGTTTCAAATGAGATTTTCTTGATTACATCTAATCTAATATTTTCATTTATTTTTTCTACTTCACCTACCCAATTAAAATTTATTATTATTTGGAAGGAATATGTGGAGAGATCTACCAAGACAATTATATTCTGTTTACCTATCATGATGGTGTGTAGGGGAGAGTTTGATAAAACTTGATAAAACCGAGTACTTAACGTTGTTTAATAACATGAGTTATAAATAATTGGTTTTTAATAATTAACTCGTGATAAATTGGCAAGTAATGGCGAGTGATTTGGCGGAAATAAAAATGTACCCGCTTTTATCCAACCGATTAATTAAAACCGGGTACCTAGATACTATTAGATTTGATGAAGCGTGTAGAATCAAAAACGGACATGTTCGTAAGATTTTGCATGACATCCCAAGTAGCATTTTGATGCTAAATTGCAGCAATTTGCTAGCAATTTGCAATTAAAAATTATTGCTATAGGCGCTGCCGCAGCCAACTAAATTGCTGCAAAATTGCTAATTTGGCCCCACTATTTTTTAGCAAGCAGCAAGCAACTTTGCTTGCTGACAGTGCGCAAATAGCAAGCAAGTATAGTTGGTAGCAACTTGCAAGCAATTTAGGTATGCAATATTGCTGCAAAATATGTGGCTGATATTTTGCAATATTGCTTTTATAATTTTACAAAATATTGCTGTTTTTTTTTTAATGAAAAAGAAATTTTGTGGGCGAATAAAAAATTATTAATTAAATTTTTCATATATTTATTATTTTTTTATTCAGATATTAATTTGTTAGAATTTATTTTTTTTAATGAACATTTTATTATTATTATTAACATTTTATTATTTAATATATCTCAAATTATACCTACCTTTTTATTTTATTAAATTATATCTACATTTTCCTATAAAATCACATAGATTAAATAATTTTTAAATTAAATTATACTCTTACCTAAAGGCTGAGGTGGATTCGAACCTAGGACCTACCGCTTGGATTAAATTAAGTTTAAATTGAAGATTTTATGTTTGGTTTATTATAGAGATTCATTACTAGAGACAGGATAGTTAGGCAAAATAAAACCTCAAAAAAGGCAGGCAAAAAGGCATTAAAACCAAGCAAAAAAGGCAAAATAAAAGGCAAAAATGTACAAAAAAGGCAAAAACGTTTTTTCAACAAAAATCATACAAATTCAAATTAATTCTCTTTATTTTTGTACCAACTGGTTACCAGAAATTTTTCGATATTATCTACAGCAGCTTAAATTTGTTCTCCTGTCACTCAAAATTTGTTTGAATGTGGAGAACGATCTCTCCACATCGCAAGACGTGCTAGGGGCAAATTTCAATGAACTTATCTGATCTGGAGTTAGCTCTAAATCAATATCGTCATTCGAAATTCCTTGATGTATTTTAGAAATTTCCTATATAATTTTATACGATGGATTTTTTTCTAAAACATTATATTAATTTTTTTTTAAATTTTTTCCCTAGTGTCGATTCTCTGCTTCACCGGAAAGCTAACAATAACATCCAAGTCAGTTTGGAATTCGTCAAGTAAGCATAAACCGCCGCACAACGTCGCCGAATCGTAATTTGATAACGCGCGCTTCATAATCGAATGGAGAAGAGGTTTTGTTTTACTAATTACGTCTAGCATAACCAGATTATTTCAAGAATCGGATTCTACCGATTAGTAGAATTTGAATTTAAAAATTTAAAATTTTTATAATTAAATATAACATTTAGAAATTTTTAAATAAAATTAAGAAATAAATTTTAAAAAAGCAAAAAAGAAATATTTTGGTTCAAAAAGCACAAAAAAGGCAAAAACAACCGCAAAATAGGTGAAAAAGGCAAAAAAGACTGGAAACCCCCCAAAAAGGCAAAAAAGGCAAAACAAAAAATGAATTTTTGAATAGTACATGCTCTGAAACGGATTTTAAATTGGGTCTGCCTGAAATATTTCAATTTTTAAAAAAAGGCATTTTGCCTAACTATCCTGTCTCTATTCATTACAGTTAAATTAGATTATAATATAGTTTATTGTCTTCAAAGAAATATGGTTCAAATAATTTCGTAAAATGATATGTAGGTCATATAATATATCTATATTATTATATACCTAAATAACAATAATCATAATTTTAAACAAATAACAAAATAGTGGAAATATTGTAATAAAAGCAAAATGGTACTTGTATCGTGAAAATGTTGTGGGTTGGAAAACGAGAAATTGTTTTTATAAGTGAATAGAATATATTCGAAATACTACCTTATGTTTATTAAAAGACATCAAGTGACTGATCTACTTGTTTTATAATTAAGTTACTCAAGAACATATAAATTTATGTAAGGTGTTCCACAAGGTCTTGTTATTATATGTTTTCGGAATAAGTCGGAATAAAATAAATTAAAATCGAAAAAAAAAGTAATCAGCATTTATTGAAATCCCCTCCAAAATATATTTTACATGTAAATCAAAACTTGGCCATATTTTGATGTTTATTTTGAGTAAAGAAAATAAAATTAATAGTGAAGAAATAGTATTGAAGTTTGTTTTGATTCCTTTAGCTATAGGGGAAGAAATTTGGAAGGTTTTCGTTTCCGAAAACAAAGGAAATATTAAAATTTGGTTTAATATTAGAAGGTCACGCGGAAAGTGATAAAAAAATTTTGAATCGAAGAGCAAGCCGCGGCGGCGTATGTTAGAAGATAAATCAGCTGCTCGATTGAATTAATTTTTGAAAAGTTTTTGAAGAAAAGTCGGGGGCTGTTTTATTTTATGACAATAGATAGAAGATAGATAGATATAGATAGAGATTTTTATTAGTACCTACCTACTGTCACAATTATTTCTTATTGCAAGGTATCGCTAATTGCATTTCAGGGATCTTGATTCAAGTCCTGGCCTGGGATTACTATTTGAGGGTTACGTATCTCACGTTAAGGAGTTAGGCTACTTTAGACATTTCAAAAAATCAATTTTCTGTTAATTACATTTTAAGTAAATACAACATTTGGAGAATATTCCCAAAAAGTTTAAAGAAGGTCTTGTAGTCCTTACAAAAAAAATTCTCCAAAATCAGGTATTTTTCTTGCTTCTAAAGTAGCTTAACCCCTTAAAAGGAAACTACTGTTTTGGTCAACAATTTATTATCATCATCACGTGATAGACTTATAAACATGTGGTAAATTTAGTTTTATAAATAAAAATTTCTTTCCAATTAAAAAATAGTACTTTTCATCACAAGGACGTAAAACGAAATTTTTCGTTCGAGGGGCGGCCGAACGCCCCCGAGGTGAAAAAGAAGTTTTACGTCTGCGTGATGTAAAGCGCTTTTCGTTATTCTGATATATACTAAAACAGGTACTTATAGTACCTGAAATTGTTGACGAAAAGGTTACTTTTACGTCCGGAATAACGAAAATTAAATTTTATTAAATAAAATATGCAGGAACCGTATTATAAATAAGGTATAATTTGATTAAAATATTAAATTATCTATTGTTGTGTTGTATGTATGTACGTGTTTCTTTATGATTTAATTTAGATTAATTGAGGATAGTCGATAGTTGCCTTGAAATTTTGTACTCGATGAACACAGTCTGTTATATTTAAAATTTTTTTAAAAACTTGCGTATATAATATTAATAATATTGCCACACTTTGTAACATTTTTTATTTAAATAATCGACAAAGTGGCGCCAGTAAATAGTAGAACCAACCTGACATTGCATGCCATTACATTTTATAATTTGCATGCGCCCACTTATTGACTTATACAGCCATCACTCAACCAAGGACCAACAACAAAAATTTCGATTTTATTTTATATATTATCATAATTATCACGATTTATTTGTAATACAATATAAAGGGTTAATGAGAGCTAGGGGTTGTAGGGGAAGGTTACCACAAATGGACCGATTTTTGCTTTTTATTTTTTTCTGACTGAACAAAAATATTTTGATACAAACAAAAATTACGTGCATATAATTTAGTGTTTTAGATATTATATTCTTATTTTTTAATTGCAACATGCATGCTAGAAATTTTTATAAACCTATTTTTGTGAAAGAGTACAAGTGATCCATTCGCGGCAACCAGTTGCCTCGGATGGACCTCTGGTTTCCTCGAATGGACCGCAGCACAATAATGTGTAAATAAACATTTAAAATTCTGAAGTTCTGGAGTTTCTGGAGCAAATTACTAGGGATACCGACCTTTTCGAGAAATAATAATATCACCATTCGATTCTTTATTGCGGCTTTTATGATAAATTTTTTGACCTAACTCTCTACGCCTTACCGTTTTTAAAAAAATTGCTGATACGGGTGGTCTCATTCACTCGTATGCAATCGAACATTACTTAAAAGGGGTGGGAGTAATAATGTAATTTTTCCTACAAAACTTGCTTATTTCTTAAAGGTATATTTTCAACGATACCATTTTCGACCTATGGTGCCATTCAAAATTCTGGATTTCTGGAGTTTCTGGAGCAAACTACTCGGGATGCCGACCTTTCCGAGAAATAATAATATCACCATTCGATTCTTTATTACGGCTTTTATAATAAATTTTTTTAACCCAACTTTTTACGACTAGCCGTTTTTGAAAAAAATTGCTGATACGGGTGCTCTCATTCACCCTGTTATAGTCAACTTCTCAGTTGCTGACGTTCGCTAAACGAAAACAATAATTAACATTTTTAATTAATATAATTTTGAAGTGAATACTACGTAGCATAGTAATCATATAAATACTGTTGATGATGATTGACACCTCCACATTATAGTAACATAATCACTATTGACAGGATGCACTATCGGAAAGAGATATTAAGAATTTTAATGTAATTTTGGACGAGATGTTGGTATACACGTTCACATTAATATTTATAATTATTATTAATTTTACTGGTAGAGAATTAAGAAAAATTGTTCAAAATGGTAAGTTTTTTCTATCTTTAATTATTGTGTAACAATTTTTTCATAGATTTTGTACGCGAAGAAGATTATGATAAAAAATTGCGATCGTATGCAAGAGTTAAGCGCTATTTGGGGCTGAATCGTCAGTACAAAGTTAGAATTTATTATGGATTTAATTGTTTTTTTTTTATAATTTCTTTTGTAGATTAATCGTCGTTACGAAGAATGTGTAGCGCCCGGTGATCTACCAGGACATTGTAAACACGCTCCATTTTGTGCTATGGATGTAATCGGATCATCACGAGGTTCATTAGATTACTTATGTGTAATTACAAAAATGTAAGATAATTTTTAAGTGAAACAAGATAATAATAAAGGGATCGATCTATCATTAGGACGAAAACTTTTTCAACAGGTGGCGCAGTTACTTAGTTACGCAGTTACATTTTCATTATAAATGACATCTTTCATTGATTAGAAAGAATGAAAGTAAATTTTGATTGGTTTCAAAAGGTGCGTCGTTTGAAATCATTCAAATTATGGTCGAAACGAAACTTCAGAATATTAAAGACTGCTATATTAACTATGTTATGACATATTTTAAATTTTAATTAATTGTATGTTTTTGATATAAAATCGCTAATTAATATAATCAAAATATTAATCCGTTATCAAAACCGATTAAAAATTATATCATGATATTTAGAAAATTCTCCGCTTTCAGTTAAAAAAAATCATTGCTGTATCTATAATCAATTTTGAGATGTAAATGAAGTTTTGAAACAGTCCTTAAAATCGCACCCTTAACTGTTTAGACTTTAGAAGGAAAGCTTATAGATCAACAATTGATCTATATTTATTCATCAATAAACATAGAGTTGGAACAAGCGCGCTTATCTTTGGAATATTTTTTATCTTAATTTTATTACTTGTAGTTACCTATTATTATTATTATTTAGAGGCAGTCGGAGTATAGTGGTCACACGAATTGACTATGAACGCTAAATACCCGGTTCGAATTCGAATGAAGTATGAACTTTACTCTGACCGTTCTCCCCTCGGAAGGCAATAGCAACCCACCGAGCTAGAGTAATGTGGCAAGAGAATCCTTAAATGTCAATGATCTAAAAAGTCCAAAATTGATCTGTGGACAATGGGGAAAGTTAACCACCCCACCAACATTTGAGGGTCACGACGCTTCTGTCAAGAAGCAAGACGACCGTATGATGATGATTATTATTATTCAATTATTTAAACATTTAAGCGAAGTTAGGATTGATTCCCAATTCCCATTATACGTTATTGGCTGATATACGCACACCTTCCATCGGAAGTCAATTACAGGAAAGAATATTTGAATGGAGCCGGTATGAAATGGAGGCAAAACGTATAGTGGGAATCAGCCTTTATTCTTAAAAGTTTTATGTTTACAAAAGTACACTACATTAAGATTAAGATTATAGTTGAGGAATATGTTGTTAATAATCCATAAGTAGATATAGTATTTCAACAAATTAATATGACAAAAAATAGCAACAACAATCAGGACCTTCCCAGGCTCGACGTCCAATGACAAACTAATAAGAAACTAATGTTTTAGTTATAGTTTAAGCTTTATCCACATCCACCTAACAAAATAATCACTTGCTCTTATTGTGTATACACCTAGCTTATTACGTTCTACATTTTAATTTTTAGTTATATTTTTAGACATGTAGGTGTTTGTTGCCCTGACGACATTGTAGTGAGCAGCCTTACTGGATCACGTATTGTAATGGACTTACCTGCAGGTGGACACGACTATGACGATGAAGAAAATAGTAGCACTTTAGGTTTACAAAATATTTTGTTAATATAGAATAAATAATATTTTAAATTTGAAGGTTGCGGACTACCATCGGAAATACGTTTTGGAACAGGTCCTGTTAAATCATCCAGAACTAGTGAATGGCCATGGCTATCAGTCTTATATAGGCCAACTGGAGCTCAACTGCCTTTTTGTAGTGGAGCTGTGATTACAGATCAACATATTTTAACAGCTGCTCACTGCACGCATGGGTAATAAGATAATAAAATTTGGCCTTGAAAAAAATTTTTATTTTAGAAAAACTGCAAGCGATTTTAGAATACGCTTAGGAGAATACGATTTTAGACGTCCAAATGAAACACGTGCACGTGATTTC
Source organism: Rhagonycha lutea (assembly GCA_958510855.1). Lineage (NCBI taxonomy): Eukaryota > Metazoa > Arthropoda > Insecta > Coleoptera > Cantharidae > Rhagonycha > Rhagonycha lutea. Next base: position 387,700 of record OY294042.1, read on the forward strand.
GCTATAAAGGAAATAATCGAGCATAAAGAGTTTGACCCTGCAACTTATAATAACGATATTGCCATCATAACGTTAGAGAAACCGACAAATTTTGATTCCTATATTTGGCCCATTTGTTTACCACCGGTAAACAAATCTTACGTTAATCAAACCGTAACCGTTGCCGGATGGGGACAACAATATTACGCTGGACCTACAAGTGAAGTTCTTCTTCAAGTTTCAGTTCCAGTGTGGGAACAGGAAAAATGTATCGAAGCTTTCGCTCAAAGAATAACTGAGAATAACTTATGTGCTGCATCTTATGATGGAGGACGAGATGCTTGTTTGGTATGCTATTATTATTTATGATACTAACTTATGATGAATTACAATAATTATAGTAACTTTTTAATAAGTTAAATTCCCCCCCCCCCACCCATACGACAACTGATTTTTTCAATCTTACATTATTTTCACAATTTAAAAAAATTATATACTCCATAATAAAAATAAAATAATGGTGGACGACAAGGTGGGAGCTCTTTTGCTTTCACAAAATACGAGAAAAGTTACGGTAATAACGTCATAAAAAGAGAACAAACAACGACGCGTTACGACGTCATTTGTAGATTATCGAGGACAATTATTTACGATCGGTAAAAATCTACGTCATAAGTCGTCACCTTGCTACCTGCGAATAATGGCATTTTTGACAATTTTTATGAATTGCGATCATCCTGTAAAATGTTATTTATAATTCATTAGCCAATAACTTGTGTTATAGGGAGATTCTGGAGGGCCTCTTTTGTATAAATTAGAAAACGGTCGTTGGATTACAATTGGCATTGTTTCTTGGGGAATAGGATGTGGAAATAAAGAACAACCAGGAATTTACACCCGCGTGGATAAATACATACCTTGGATAATCACAAATACAATAACAAAGCAGTTAATAAAATTACCTAATTAAAAAAAGATCTGATTTATTTTATTGTGTATTTATTATGTACTTGTCTATTTTATAAATTCTTTACAATAATAACAAATAATATAACATGTAAGCTATACACAATATTATGTATAACTTTATAATATATTTAATATACAAATTTAATAATATTAATAATAATTTAAGAAATAAAACTTGTGTATAATGCAAATGAGATTTAAATAAATAATTTTTTAAAACTTTTTTACTATAGGTACATATTTTTTAAACATACACGGCCGTATTTATAAACATAATTTTTTTAAATACGACCGAAATTGTTTTCTTTGGTAATAGATTAAATTATTTATAATACATATACAAGTTATCGAATTTAATTTTGAATTGTTTTACTTCATAGTTGCTTTAAATTCAATATAAATTGAGTACCTTTCATTGTACGTTGTATGTTGTTGTACGTTAAGGGGTTCACCACCTTGGCGCTCGGAAAAATAGGTAGGTACTATATAAATAAAAAAATTTTTTGACGCAACTATTAAATATATAAAATAATTTTTATTTTATACAAATACATTGTAGTTTTATTAATAATTTGAAATATAAATGAATAAAAAATATTAAAAAAATGACAGAGATGATGAGCCATCAAGTTTTCTACATTTTTCAAATAGCAGTCATTTCTACAAAAATTAAAAAATTTTTTGTTTATTATGCTACATCGGTGATTCTCAACCTTTTTTTTTGTTGCGGCACACTTTTAACGATTTCAAAATTTGGCGACACACAAAGAAAATGATAAGTTTAAAAATTATTTACTTACCTATAACACACTGCGTAAAATAGTTTATGATACTAATTTTTTATGAATTTAAATATCTATTCCTGTTAAAAGGATTTTTCTTTTTAAATCATATTATTTAATAATATTAACATAATTATAATATCTAAAATTTGGCGGCACATTTTTATAATTTTGCGGCACATAAAAGTGCCGCGGCACAGTGGTTGAGAATCACTGTGCTACATCTTAGCTACACAGTGTATTCAAAAAGTTCCAGGACTGACCGCGTAGATAAGACAACCTTTATAACGAGTGTACAGGGCCGTCATAGCTTTCTAGAACGCCTGAACTTCAACACTATAATAATGCATTTGAGATTTCAACCGCGCGTTGCGATCATCTTCATTATTAAAATATAACACTTACTTATTTTCACGAATTAATAATAATTAACCAATTTTAAATATACTATATTTTAATAGTTGCGTCAAAATTTTTTTTTATTTGTATACGAGTATTATACCTATTTTTCCGAACGCCAAGGTGGTGGAACCCCTTAAGTGAGTATGCGTGTATGTATGTATGTACAATAAATTAAAATTTGAAAGTCAAGATGAAGAATTATTTTAAATTAATTTTTGACAGGGTCCCCATAAATTGTTAAATATATAATAACTATCACATGTTGCAATAAATGTTTTCTATATAATATTATTACTATGCATAATAGTCCCTGTTTAAAAATCAATATATTTTACTAGCATTCTAATTTAATTGGAAATTAATTTTTATTTTTGTAGAAAGGGTGAAAAAGTTTTTGTCCTAAATTTTGTGGTCCACAAATACTGGTCAGGCCACATGCTACTATATCCTATATACATACATGTTATATTAATACATTTTCTATTAGAAGAAAACGTTTTTCCAAAGAGAGATAAGATTATAATGTATAAGAGAAACTCTTGATTTGTCTTCATTGTAATAAATTTAATATTCAATTTGGCTGCTATTTGTTGAATGTAGGGTTCATCCAAGATAAGATGACCGTGCGAAGCTAACGTGCAAAAATGAAAATGAAATGCACGGCGGCATTGGCACGTTCTCCCTCCACATCTACTGGGCAAGAAATTGACTCCTGCCCAGTCATCTTATTTTGGACGAACTTTATGTATATACTATGTACATATATAGGATTAATGCAAGGTTAAAGAGCGTTACTAATATTAGGTAAAAATGCACTTTTTCTGATAAGTAGTCTTGCCTTATTGGTTTATGTTAAGCGATACAATTTTAGTAGTTCACAAGTGAGTATAGTTGTCTGAAGATGTTATCGACAATAGTGGCAAGCCTGATTCATCTTGTTCATGAAATATTCCAGTCGAATTAAAAACTTTACCGTTAATATTGGAGTAAGTATCCTTTTTGCAATTCAAATTAGTATCTTTTTGGGTGAAGCTCGAAGTCGATGTATTATTTTCTACTTCCGACATACGTTCGCCATTTAGCCAGTAAGTAATCATTTTTCCTTTGCCCTAAATTGCGTTACAAAATACATTTATTTTATATAAAAGTTTACTTTTAATTGCTAATTTCTCTAAGATCATAAGTTTAGAACGGTATAATAAAAGTTACAAATAAATAACTTACTTTCATTTCAACTTCTCCTCTACACTCGAGAATAAAAGTCCCAAAGGTATCCAAGACAGCTTTAGTAATAGGACTAACGTGAATTCGCAAGGGCTGACCGTTGGATTCCATTCTCGAAGCCGTGTTTACAGTATCACCAAAAAGGCAATACCTTGGCATTTTAAGGCCTACAACCCCTGCCACGCACGGCCCGGTATGCATCCCTATTCTCAATTTTAAAGGATCTTGGGGCCTATGACGTATTGTAAATCTTTTCACTTGGTCTAGAAGTGCCAATGACATACGTGCAATTTCACGAGCGTGTTTGTTTCCATTTCTTTCTGGTAAACCTGATACAACCATATAAGCATCACCTATTGTTTCTACCTATTTAAACAAACAATAAATTGTATAAGCTTAAGTTATATATTTTTAATTTACCAAATATTAAAATATTCTACAAGGACCAAGGATACATATTATAGTATAATTGTATAATATTACGTCTGCAGGTATAGACTTTAGAGAATTTAGAGTTGCTAAATTTATATTTTACCCATCGATTTGTCACTAATTTGTTAATAAAAGATGACTTTTTGAAATTTTTCAAATTTTGAGACAACAGTGGAGGGGGTAAAAAAAATTATAAATCCGATTTTGTACCCTTTTCCGCCCCCAGGAACATTATTAAATAAACAAAAATCGTAAATTTGCAATGACTTTTTGAAAAAAATGTGTACAAAAATTTCACTTGCATCCGCTGATTGGTTGTTAAAATCACAACAAAACATTGCAGAAAATTTCGCTAATTTTGTTTGACAGGTGAAAAACTTTACTGAACTCAAAATTGTCAGACACCAATTAATTACAGTTTTAATCTTTCAGACCGAAGTAGAGTTCATCCATCATACTTTGGAAGAACTTTACTGATGAAGATATTACGAATTCAAATACAAAAGAATACAATAAAGAGGGCAGTAGCGTAGCTAATGGGGGCCGAGGGGGCGAGCGGTTTGTTCTTTGATCATTGTTAAAAACTCAAAATAAAATGACAAAGTAGCACTATTAAATAGATATTAGATGCCTTGTTTAATTCATTGCAATTGTTTTTGTTTGAAAACTAATTTTAAACGTAAGTTTTGACAGTTCAACCATCCAAAGCAGGTCTGATTTTTAAAAAATCGCTTATTTTGATGCTACATTTTTAACATTATTAAAGAACAAAACATCAAGTGTTGGGTGTCTTTAGACGCGGAAAATAAAACTCTTTCAATTGATACCTTTTTCATTCTTATCCGTTCTGATGGGAAGCAGGAATTAAAGAAAAATTAATTTCCTATGTTCACATCGGCGGCAGGTCACCCGGTATAGGAAAACCTTAATACCAACTGAAAAAAATTTGTTTTTTTAATTAAACAAAGGCATCATTTGATGCCTTGTTTAATTCATTGCAATTGATTTTGTTTGAAAACCAATTTTAAACGTAAGTTTTGACAGTTCAACCATCCAAAGCAGGTCTGATTTTTAGGAAACCGCTTATTTTAATTCTACATTTTTAACATTATTAAAGAACAAAACATCAAGTGTTGGGTGTCTTTAGACGCGGAAAATAAAACTCTTTCAATTGATACCTTTTTCATTCTTATCCGTTCTGATGGGAAGCAGGAATTAAAGAAAGATTAATTTCTATTCTATGTTATCCTATCCTATCCTATGTTCACATCGGTGGCCGGTCACCCGGTATATAGCGACATCCTACACAAGAAAAGGTGATATGTGGTATACCATTGTACCTTTGTAGATATGTGTACCAGTGAAATGCATGTAATATATTATCTTCAAATGCTCTATTGGCATATATGTACCACCTATTTTCAAAAAATCTAAAGCAAAATTTTGAAATTTCGACATTCAAGAATTGTCTTTTACTTGATCAATAAGTGTTATAAATAAAAAAAAAAACAATTATTTTAGGTCTCAGGGTTTTGCCCTATAAAGGGTTAAGATAACTCTCTAATCTGTTGATTCAATTTACTTTATGCAACCGCATATGCCTTGATCCTGGGTCAGCTCTTGATCCAGGATCAGCTAATCTCCGAGTAACCCTCTTTTGTGCAACTGGCCCTAACAGGAGATTAGTTAGTATAGTCAAATACTTTATTATATTTCCAATTGTAACAAAATTGAAAATTATATCAATCGAAAGAGATTTTTTGTGCGTTTGCGTATATTTATTTGCCTTTTAATAATTATTGTTAAAAATGCAAAGGTAAAATAAGTGATATTTTAAAATTTAAGGCCTGCTTTGTATAAAAACCATTAGTTTTAACTTCCAACGTAATTTGTAGATTTCCAAATTAGGTTTGGCTTTTAAAAAAGTTCTTATTTTATTTTCAAAGCATCAGGTCCGATTTTAAAGAACAAATATCAAAATGTTGGATACTTATTCACAGAGACGGAAAATAATTTCTTTCGCTTGGATAAATTTTTATTCGTATTCATCACAATGGAAAGCAGGAATGTTAAAAGCTAATTTATCATATTTATTAGTAATTTTGAAGTAAATTGTAGTAAATCGTTTACACTTGAGAACTTACTTTGTATACGTCGAAATTTTCTATAATCGAATCAAAACAAGTATATAGATCATTGAGTAAATCCACAACTTGTAATGGCGTACTCTCTGCCGATAATGAAGTAAATCCTACTATATCACTGAAGTAAATTGTAACTTGGTCAAATGTTTCAGCAATAACAGCTTCTCCCCCAATTAATTGAGTAGCAACAGTCTTGGGTAATAATTGATATAATAATTCTTCACATCTTCGCTTTTCTTCTAAATAATCAGCCGTTCGTTCTTCCACAAGAGTTTCTAAGTTATTAGCGTATTGTTCCATACGAGACAATAAATTATCCAAAATATTTCCGCTGTCATTTCTATAAATTACAACAAAATGAAGTTAAATGCTAATAAAAGAAAAATTACGCGATATTCAAAATCCACGAAAAGAAATTTAATCAAGTTCACTCGAACGGATATCGGAAAACATCAGAGGAACAATCACATTTTTATTTTTAGGATAAATAATAATGAGTTTGAATAAAACTACTTACTTATTCAATTTTCGAATTGTATTTTTAACTACTGAAAAATCTGGACGATCAGCTGCGTCTTCAGCCCAACATCGCTTTATTAGTAACGCTAATTCTTCGTCGCAAGTAGTTTTATCAAATAATGGTCTTAATGGATGAATGTGAGAGTTTTCTGGTCCATTACGAACTGCATCAACTATTTCTGTAAATTAAATTTTATATTAATTTATTTACAAGTTATAGTTTGAGAAAAGGTCTTTAGTAAACTAAAAGTAGATTTTAAATTTTTACTTCTTATAAAGTAAAATTCTTTTGTACTTTTTGTATTACTAAAGACCTTCTCTCAAACTATAACTTGTTTTATATTAATATAAGGTCAACTAAAAAAACGTTTTTAAAATTTTGTATTTTAAAATTCAAATTTTTAAACATTAACTATCAAATTAATAACGGTCACAAAATTGAACATTTAATATGAATTGGGAAGGGTATGTAAGGTATGAGTAAATATAAAAATTATCTCTTCTAATAATTGGGTAAAAGTAGTTCCTTTTAATACCATAAGGGTGATTTTTTTTAACGGAAAAGAAATATAATTTTTAATCGGTTATTTATGCTAACTCATTAACATTTTGATTAAACTAATTCGCAAATTTTATATCAAAAAGAGCACAATTAATTACAATTTAAAATATATCATAATGTCACAGTTAACATTGAAATTAAGTAAATTGTAAGTGCTGTAACTGAAGTTTTGTTTCGACTGTAATTTGAATGATTTCAAATTCAATGAAATTTTCCTTTCATTCTTTCTAGCCAACGAAAGACGTCATTTATAATTAATTAAATAGTAAATCTAAGTAACTGCACCACCTATTGAAATAGTTTTCGTCCAAATGATCAATCGGGCCCATAATAACAGCGTTAAAAGTTGTTATTTTGATATTTTGATATTCAATTTTGTATTGTGGTCAATGTAGTGTAACTTGGCAGTAAACATATAATTTTTTAGACTCTAACTAAAACTGTTAATGTTAAAAATGATTCGTCTTTTTCTTTGTTGGTATGCCCGAATCCTAATAACATGGCAGCATTCATGATGAACATTTTATTGTTTATCATTTGCAAATGCTGGTCTCTTGGGACAAGGTACGTCTGCAGTGGGGATCCCTCTCACTTCTGCATAGAGATGGTCAGAATAAAGTTCTTACTTTATTCGGAATCTAACCGGGCATTTCGAGTCAACAGTCAACGCACTTAACCGTCCGACATCCTCGTCTAAAAAATTATGATAATGTCGTTATTTTGTGTCCAGATACGTAATCGAGAATAATATAAATAATAATAAATCAATTAATTCGTGATTAATGTAGTATAACTTAATATATTTATTTAGTTTGATTATCTTTCTTTTTACCCTTTCCTAACTAAAAACTGAAATTATCGGGGGAGCCTGAAACCCGTAGAGAACGCGTCCCCAGGTGGCGGATAGGGGAATGCCTCCTAGATATAGGTGGTAAGAGGGAAATGAAATACCTCTCGTGGACCAACAGGCAAGTAGCGTCTGTCTCAGAGTGAGCGGCTACGAACAGCGTCTGTCCCATATTTCAGAGAGAAATTTTTGAAAATATAATACTGTTCTAGTATAATTGTGTAGGTTAGTGATGTAATGGAAGTAATGTAATGGAAGAATGTAGTGGAAGCACTTTATAATCTTTGTAAATATAAGGTGCCTGGGGGTAATAAGGACTGTCGGCTAATAAGGCCTAAGTGTCAAAAATCGTATTTAAAATAACGTCTCTCGCTCAAGGCCACACTGACAGACGCCTATTGCACGATCTTCCATCATAAGACGCGGGCGTCCATCACCAATAATAAAAATCGGTCTAAATAAATCGTAAATATTTTTTGTAATATTACACTTAGCTATGTAAAATCGAAGTCTTATCTTTATTAATACGTGGTCCAAATATTTTGTATTTGCTTTTTCTTACATACAAGGTCGGAGGTTATTAAGGCCTTTTAGTAGGCCTTATTATCCTCCTACTTTGTTACGATGATAAATCGTACGGTCAAGTATAGGATTTGCTTTCTCACATGTGTTGAAGTTTTATTATTTTTGGAACAAAATCCAGACAAGAAGGTCACTAAAGCACGATTCTATATTATTCTTTCGAACGTCTGGTCCAAATGCATGACTCATAGTAATATTACAAGCGGCTTTAAAGCAACTGATTTATATCCCTTGAATTGCCAGGCTATTCTGGAAAGAGCTTTTGCTCCATCTATTTTGACAGAAGCTCCAGCGTGGCAGTTTGCAACTGGATCTGTTTGACAAAAATAGTGAAGAAAAGAAAAATATGAAAAACATCTCAACCCCAGAGAAAAAAAGGACCGTACCCGTAAAAAAATCTACTTTCAAAGATAACAGTAGTGCTTCAGTGAAAAAGAGGTGGTACTGTCACTGGTACTGTGAAGAGGACGAGATAGCTGATATGAAGTGATGCACTAAATGCAGCAAATGGTATCATGAGGAGTGCGTTGGTTTATCAGTGGATGATACTAATGACTTTGAGTGCTGTTAGGCGAGACAATTATTAAGACTTTTATTAAAAATTTTAAGTCGTAATTGGTGCTTTCATGTGATTATTGATCTGAAATACCAAATAATATATTACATGTAGTTTGATTATTTAAGTATGTTAAAGCCGTAGGCCTTATTTGATAAATATAACGTGTATCTAAAAAATTATTAAAAATTTCAGAAATGTAAATATTTACTGCTCTATTGTCGATATGGGCAATTGCGGACTGTACCGATGGTCAAAGGGTCATATAATCTGACATGTGGATTGCACCGGGTTCGGTTAGGGTAAGTATGTGGACTGCAGCGATGGTCAGTAAGTAATCTTTTTTACTTCCATTAAAGGATTGAGGTATTTAAAGTACTACAGAGGTATGTAAATAATACAGATTGTATTTACATTTTCTGGTTTTCATTGCTAGATAATGTAAAAATTATAGCACTAATTTATGGGAAACCCTCATTTCATCCTTCATTTAGGTTTAGGGGACCGCTAAAAGAGGGATCCACTGGCCTAGCTTAGGTTATTGTTAGGAAACGATCTTTTTTTTTAATGAGAGGACCGTTGAAAGAGAGATTCACCGGTAGAGCTTAGGTTAGTTAGTTAAAATTTTACGATTTGCTACCATTCTATTGGTCCATAATTTTTTAAATAAATTTTGATTGGCTTGAATTACACATTTGCGAAAATTTTTTTAAAAGACTGCACTTTTGAATTAGGCGTCGTTCATAAATTACGTCACGCAATTTTAAGCATTATTCAAGCCTCCCCAACTGCACAAAAACCTGTCTATAAGTAAAAACCTATCTATAAGTATTACATCACGCACCCTTCAAATATTTTTTATTAAGCAAAATCCAAACAACCCTAATACCTATTTTTTATTCGGCAAGACAAACATTTACAATCGTTAGTTATGTTCTCAAAATGATTTACTTTTTAAACCTTATTAACCAATAATAACGGATAAGCCTTACAAAGCTTACTGGTAAGTCTTTTACTTAAAAGGATTACGTATTTATATCGGTGCAATCCACAACTGACCATCGGTGCAATCTACATATCGCACCGCCAGTTCAATAGGGTTGCAAGTGCAAAAGGAGTAATTGTTGAGAAATCAAGAAAACAGTTTTCATAGTTACTTAAATTTTTTTAAATATTTAACCATTGTTTAACACTGGTAATTACTATTTTATTATCTAGTCTTGAGTTACGTATGATTGCAAACAACTGCAATACAGCAATAACTAAAAACAGACCAATTTTGCACTTGCAACCCTATTGAACTGGCGGTGCGATATGACCCTCGGTCAAAACCCCAAAAAAAGGGATTAATTTCTTTCCATCGGTGCAGTCCACATACGTCCGTCGATATTGGTCGATATACCGGGTGACCGATCAGACAGCTGATCATAAAAAAATAACATGGGAAATTGATTTTTTTAATTCCTTAATCCTTTTCCATTAAAATGGATAATCCATTATAATATAATAAGATTATAATGGATAAGAATAAAAAGTATAAATTTAAAGAATTTTATTTTCCGCATCTAAAGATACCCAGCACTTGATATTTTGAGGATCGAACCCGGAATGACAAAATGGAAAGCCGACATGATATGCACAAGACCAACGGAGTCATTAATAAATATTATTTTAATTTGTCATATAAAGTATTATCTAATAATAATATGATTACTATAAATATTGATAATAGTAAAATGTACGTTATCTTACAGCAAAAATTGATATTATAATTAATAACAAATACGAAAATGTGTTTAAAATTAAAAAATATGGCATTTAATTCATCTCATGTGTCAAAAATAAATGTAAATCCGAAGTTGCACGAATACAAATTAACTTGGTTACTTAATTAAATGGCAAAGTAAATTCTTTTATAGTCGCCGGCCTAAAGCGTCGCGATGGCGACGCGACGGCGACGCCGACGATGCGAAGAAAACTTATATTTAACTAGTAGTTAACTTTAACTAAAAGCCGGTCCAAAACACTTTTACTGATTCATCATTTGTAACAAAATCTGACAATTCCTAACATGTGTTGGATCATTAATGACGGATAGGTGTCTTTCTTTTAAGAGCTGCTAAGTTCTTGCAATGTGACCTAGTTATTTCTAACAGGTCTATAGACTCCAAATTGAAATTTTATAAAAGTGATATTTTTAATTACTAATTGATTAATTTTATTGGCTTTATAAAAATTAGAAAAAATTTTTATGAAACATGAATTGCGCTATATTGTATAACTCCTGTGATTTTGTGAAATCTCGATAACGCTCGTTTCTTAAATATCGCATTTCGTCACACAATAAAGCACATTTCGTTACTTATTATATCGCATTTCCTAACTGGTTACATAAAGACATTTTATATTGAGATCTACCGTTAAATAATTTATTGATTCCTTATTACATCGAAGAGATATAAATTAAAATCGTACTAATAATAATTTCATTCTTGAAGCTCCCTAACCTGCAAGTAATTTTTACAATTTATTAATAATTACTTACATTAATTTAACTTTTTATGTAATCTCAGAAAAAATTTCTGCGATAGTTAAATTTGAAGGCATTGAAAAGCAACAATATATCCATACCTGGTACCTATCCAATTGGAATGTAATTTTTCCGCCAATAGTCACACTACGCATTCATCCGTAAAAATGAAATGAACATCTGCTTCACAAAAGTAAACGGCTTGCTAGTAGTTTTTATAAAAATATTCAACCATTATTCGAATTCCCTGTTTATATTGAAAATGCTTACTTGAAAAATTTTAGTTATACTACAATTTTCAGTTTTAAATGGAGAGATTCCCCTTATATTTAAAAATGTTCCTTTTATGTTTCCTTATTATATTATACAGGGTGAATGAGAGCACCCGTATCAGCAATTTTATTCAAAAACGGCTAGTCGTAGAGAATTGGGTTAAAAAAATTTATTATAAAAGCCATAATAAAGAATCGAATGGTGATATTATTTCTCGGAAAGGTCGGCGTCCCGAGTAGTTTGCTCCAGAAACTCCAGAACTCCCGAATTTTAAATGACACCATAAGTCGAAAATGGTATCGTTGAAAAGATCTTTAAGAAATAAGCAAGTTTTGTAGGAAAAATTATTTTATTACTCCCACCTTTTTTAAGTAATATTCGATTGTATATGGGGCGAATGCGACAACCGGTATCAGTCATTTTTTCAAAAACGGTAAGTCGTAGAGAGTTGGGTCAAAAAAATTTATTATAAAAGCCATAATAAAGAATCGAATGGTGGTATTATTATTTCTCGGAAAGGTCGGCATCCCGAGTAGTTTGCTCCAGAAACTATCTCGGAAACTGTCCATTTTTGGATTTTGTGCCCATGGACACTTTTTATCAGCATGTTATGAACTGCAATATCCTAAATTTTTGTTAAATTTGACCGGGACCCAAATCCCATAAGACTGTAGCGGGGTCCTTTATGAGTTTTTAATTGCTTTAGTTGTTTTAATATTCCGAGTCAAACCTGAAGTGCGCATCAGTCTTACAACACTCTAATACCCTACACATAATGCTTCATTGGTCTCCACGCTACTGAAATGCGCATCACATACCAAAGTGGAACTCTGATCCAGCATTGTATCATACGAACTGACCTAGTTGACTAAATTTTTGTTGTTCAGACACGTTTAATTACTAAATTACTCGCCAGTCAACTAAATTACTAGAGCAGTCCGAACCAGACTTTACTCGGAGTAGTCCGAGTAAAGCCAAGAGAGTTGGACAACCCTGTACATAACTACATACACATAAGTTCATACATTTCAGAAATTTTTTATACGACTTTAAAATCGTTAAAAAGTAAAGAAGCACGCAAGATTTAAAAAAATAAACCGGAAATGCATTTCCCAATTTGGATCCACATAAAAATACGAAACCTTTAGTAATTTAATTGATACTTAATCTTTAATAATGACCAAAATCTCTATCGGAAGGGCAGTTAAGTTTCGAATAAACCCTTAAATCGTTATTGCAGGGTCACGATCAGTAAAGATATTCGCGATTTTTACGCCTACATACATCCTATTTAAAAAGGGTTCTTGTATCATATAACCAATTTTATATTATAAATATAGAAAAATTTATCATAAGTGGGAAACAATTTTAAAATAAAATCAATTTTAAAAATAAAAATAAACGTGAATAATAATCTGTGTAGAAAGAAATTAAATTCTGTCAATTAATCAACCTTTCAGTAAAAAAAACGGGAAGGGTTCAATGTGTTAGTTTTTTCGAAAAGAAAAATATAAAAGACAAAGGACAAAGGACCCCGCAACGGCCTTATGGTGCCGGTCAAATTTCACAAAAATTTAGGATATTGTAGTTCATAACATGCTGATAAAAAGTGTCCAGGGGCACGAAGCCCAAAAATGGACAGTTTCCGAGATAAAGGCATTAAAGAGTGGAAAATGGAATTTTAAAGGCTCATTCAGACGATCAATATATTATATTGTCAATAATATTGATATTGTCAATATTATTGATCGTGTGAGGGTCAATAAGTATATGTATTTGTCGTCTGAGTCAAATGCACTGTGTCAATATTTATTGACAGTATTGACAATATTTTATTGACAATATTATTGATCGTCTGAAGGGGTCTTTAGGTTACTGAATTTACTATGAATGAATTTATTATACTTTTGCACAGTATGTCCTGACACATAGTCCTGTCTAAGGTCCAGTCAATGCTCAAACCAAACGTAATGTATAATGTTATTGCATCGAATAACATGTACAACAAGCAAGAATCAATTCATTAATGTGAATTTTTGCAATGTATGAAAAGTACCTATAAGTAGGGGACAGGTTTGCAGGTTGCCACCTACTGCAGGTTGCCACCTATCTTGGATTTTGGTGTTGGACCAATGTCATAAACTAAATTTTGACTGAAATCGAAACCTAAGGAGGTGTGATCACTTTTAAACTAGTTCTGGAGCGGACAGAGCCACTAAGACAGTGTGTGTTGACAAAAGTTTGAAAAGTTGTATCGTAAAAATTTAAAAATTAAAATTGTGTTTTTGTTCTGTGGTCATAAATTGAACATTTTAATCGAGAAATCAAGGTAAATATTTTTTCTGTGTTGCTTTTACATTCAACTTACATTATCCTAACAAAATTTCAAACATATCATGAAATAGCAATTTTTTTCAGATATAATTCTAAAATAGTGCTAGAATGCAGGTTGCCACCCTTTACGATTTGCATTTACTACCTATCGTGTTTCGCTTGTTTACACTCATATGCCCGTTTTTATGATTGTTTGATGTTTACAATTGCTATTGAGTCAAAAGTGAAGTGATTTTATTGCATTAAATAATTAAATTTGCAAGATAATATGGAATCATGCAAATTAACATGAAAAATCAAATTTTGATTTTTTATGCCAATTTACACTAATTTTTTTATGTTTACGACCACTGAGTGTCAGTAAAAACCCATAAATTTTATAAATCAGTTGGTTTTCTTTCCGTTTTTCTACATTTTCAGCAATTTCTCGATGGGTGGCAACTTGCAAGCCTAAATTTCAAGAGCTCGATTTTAGGTACTTTTGAAAAACTCCTGTATAACTTTTATTTTTTGAAAATTCAAATAATTTCTACGTCAGGATTGTGCCTTTTGAGTTCTTCTTTCCAACGAATATTATAATATCAACAATATGTTGATTTTGTGACGAGCTATGAGCAAAAAAGCTAATGGGTGGCAACCTGCAAACCTCTCCCCTATTGATATACTACTACTTGATTTAAATATAATATTACTAAAATTGTGAATTACACTTACCTATACAGTTACAATTATTGAACTTTATAAGGGATCTAAATTTAAAATATGCGATATTGCGAATTATTACGTGATGTTACTGTTAACATAAGAAAATAAATGTTATAAACAGATATACAGGGTGTCCCCGCACTCACTTTACATAACTTAGGTGGTGATAGAGGACACTTTTCTAAGAACAATTTTTAACAAAATTTTTTTTCTAAATTCAAACCCTCGAAAGTTAGGCCTCTTTAAAGCATTTTTTTTAATTTCCACCTTCACGTGGCCATAGCCCCGAAAGTATTGATTTTTCAGTAAAAATGGTTTAGCGATTTTTTAAAGAGCGTGAAATAATCTACAAACTAGATTCAAACCTTTTCTTGTATAAAATCAACGGCTTTCGAGTTATGAATTAAAGTAAGTTAAAAAATGTCGAAAAATTTGAGCTTTCTTTTTTTCTGTTTTTTTTCAAGACCCTGTATCTTTTAAACGAAACATTTTACAAAAAATCTGACGCCCCATTCCGGATAGGAAATTTAACGGACTACAACTTTTGTCTAGTAAAAATGTTTGAGAAACCAATCCATTTCACAGAAAATCAGAAAATAACAAACGAGGCAGCTACAAAACATAAAATTTAATTCACAAAATTTTTATTTTTTTTGAAAAATTATTTTATTAATTAATTTTAAACTATTAGATTATTTAAGTAAATGTTGAAAATGACCACCCTCATTTTTAATACACAGTCGTGCTCGTTTTAAAATATGCTTTATAGTATTATTTATAAAATTTCCTTTCTTTTAAAAATCCATTATAGCAGGGGTGGTCCACAAGGTCGAGGGATTGACCGGTCGATCACGAGGCCAATTTTGGTCAATCCGTGAGTGTGAAGTGTCAAAAATTCGAATTTCCACGATTAAAAGTGTCGAAAAATCGCCTTTTTTCGATTTGTTTCGACAAACATCTTTTAAAACAATCACAAGTGTGTATTGAAAATGAAGATGGTCATTTTCAACAATTAGTTTATTAATGTAATAATTTAAAAGTAATTAATAAATTAATTTTTCAAAAAAAAATAAAAATTTTGTGAATTAAATTTTATGTTTTGTAGCTGCCTCGTTTGTTATTTTCTGATTTTCTGTGAAATGGATTGGTTTCTCAAACATTTTTACTAGACAAAAGTTGTAGTCCGTTAAATTTCCTATCCGGAATGGGGCGTCAGATTTTTTGTAAAATCTTTCGTTTAAAAGATACAGGGTTTTGAAAAAAACCAAAAAAAAAAGAAAGCTCAAATTTTTCGACATTTTTTAACTTACTTTAATTCATAACTCGAAAGCCGTTGATTTTAGATAATAAAAGGGTTAAATCTAGTTTGTAGATTATTTCACGCTCTTTAAAAAAGTACTAAACCATTTTTACCGCAAAATCAATATTTTCGGCGCTATGGCCACGTGAAGGTGGAAATTAAAAAAAATGCTTTAAATAGGCCTAACTCTCGAGGGTTTGAATTTAGAAAAAAATTTTTGTTAAATATTGTTCTTAGAAAAGTGTCCTCTATCACCACCTAAGTTATGTAAAGTGAGTGCGGGGACACCCTGTATAACATCATTCAAAGCTGAAAAACAGTGCGCATCTGTTAACCTAAAACTCCCATTTTTCCACCCTTGAATGCCTTTATCTCGGAAACTGCCCATTTTTTGGCTTCGTGCCCATGGACACTTTTTATCAGCATGTTATGAACTACAATATCCTAAATTTTTGTGAAATTTGACCGGGACCTAATTCCCATAAGACCGTTGCGGAGTCCTTTATAAAAAAAATGTATCACCATAATAGATGTTTTGTTTACTTTTAACTAATATTTCTCGTTTTTCGTAATTTTCAAGTTTTTATAAGATGTACAAGAAGTTCATCAAATAAATCAATGCAAAAACATAACAACGTTTTAAGAAGAAAAGGAAAAAAATTTAATTTCAGATATAAATTTTATCAAATTAAATTTTAAATCTAGGTGTAAATGCATAAAAAGTATGTAATTATAGTTTGCTAACATAACAGAAACTTGAATGTTTTTAAAAAAATTTCAATAGGCTTTAAGTTACGTATATGCATAATTTAAATTAATTATTGGCATATTGTAATTAATTCGGTATGAATTTTGGTTCTTAGCAATTATGGAAAGAATTAAAAATGTATTTAATCCGTAAAATTTATGTATTCGAAAGCTCGTTTTTCAAACAAGGTTTTTCACCCTAAAGAAAAGTCGGGCAATTCATTCAAGTTACATAAGAATGAACTCGAAATAGCGTTAGTTAAGAAAACCTCAAAAGTTTTCGGAAAGGGCATTAAATTTTACATGATTTACTACAAACTTTAGGAAACAATAATAAATAAAATCAAGTTTTCACTAATTTTAAGTACTCTTAGAGAAAATTTAAACTTGCTAACAATATTTTAGGTAATAATTACATAAAATTATATATACTTAAGTGTCTGAAGCGATCTTCAAGAATTGTGTTACAATAATCGCAATTGAGAGTACAATGCGGTCTTCGAACTTCTAAAAGAGGGCTAACAGCCCTCCTCGGTGAGGTCGATGTCCCGACTTCACGTCCTACCGAGTTTTCTTCTGGTAGAGCCAAAGACATAGCACCGACAAGATTGGACATGTTCTTTATATTAAAAATTGTTTGTTTAAGAAATGTGACTCCAATTGAAAACAATATTGGAGAGAAAAATCAGACCGTTCAACATGATTTCCGTTGGTAAACTGATTACCAATTTGTATCAGGCTAGCACTGCCACGAAAATCGATGGCTTTGCGCCGGTTTCCACGTCTCTTTGGATTATATTCTAGAGAAAATACGATGTCCGGAATTATAAACTGGGTGAGAAAATTTGATTTTAATTTATTAGGATGCCTAACAAAATCAAACACAAAAATCAATCATATTTGATCATAAATTACTTCATTCAACAACTTGAAATCAAATAACCAAATTTAAATCAAATATCATAATTAAAAGATAATTTTAAAATATAAGCACATAATTAAATATTTATATATTATTAATATTTCATTAATACCACAATTTTCAGAATAATTTACTTAAATAACCCTAAGTTGACTCTTCTACCTTTCTACATTATAGTAAATAGTTCAAGAAGTACATTGTTAGAAAGTTTTACAAACTTTTAAGTATGTAATAACTAAGAATATAGGTAATTGATTTGGAAATTAATTTGCGTATTACATAGTAAATTAAAATTTGATTTAATTATCAATTCGTTTAAACATTTCCAAAATACCTTGCACTTGCACAAGGATTGATAAACGGTCACAATCGACCAATGAAATGGCACTTAATTTCCCAACGCGAAGCCATAAATGAATCCTCGTTATGCTCTTTTCATTAAATATGAAGATATTCAAACCAATAGATATCTACTTCCCATGCCAGTAACTTTCAAAACTGACTAAAAGCATTTGAAAAGATTACATTCATTTAAAAATTTAACGGATATACGGATTGTATAATAATTATTGCGTCAATTTTATTAAATTTATTTACACGTATCTACCGGTCATAAGTGGGTGGCCCTCTGAAAACGGAACAGACGGGATTGTAGCCAGCAGAATTTTTTTTTCAAGAAATGCAAAAACACGTCAATTTTATCATCGAGGGGGACAACTTTTGCGACCAATGTCACTCCCGTATTGTTTCATCCCTTCGCGCTGTGATGATCACCCCTGAAATGTTAATAGGGATGATATGGCAAGTAACACCTTATTGGAAAGGTCTTGCTTCCCTGAATTCAGAGCAATAATTTTTTTGCAGTTATCAATTATTAAAAAAAAATTTAAGCTGCAAAAATGCGAAATAAATCCGATATTTCAATCATTTAAGAATAAAAATGTGAAAAACGCTTCGACAGGTTGATTTTAATTTCAAGAGGGCTACTTTTACTGCTATTCATTAACATTGACAGTTCAACCTTTAAGGTAAAGGGCAAACCATCCTTGGAATTTTGCATGAAAAGATGGGTCTGATAAAAAGATCAGTTTAATCAAATTAGATGTTCAAATTGTTCATCACCAGCTTCTTTAATGGAAGAATTGTTTCAATTCCTCATTGCATTCAAGACTGTAAGGGTTTCAGTAGTTTTTGAACTTTTAAAGTGGTAAATTATTGGTTAATTAATTGGTTTTATTAGTTCTGAAACAGGGCTGGTCTACAAACGTAAATCACGCGCACGGAGGGTTAAAAAATACCATAGCGTGAGTAATAATTACTTACCGATACATGAGATCTATAAAATCTATGCAATTATCAATAAATATTTTGCTTGTAGTTTTGTAATTTTATCAATTTTAATAAACATAGAAATATTAAAAATTAGGTTTTGGAAAATTTGTAATCTCCTACCTTGAGGAGTCATGTAGGTATCATCTCCAAGATAGAAAACTCCTTGTCTGGTTATAATTTCGTGCACAATAATGGCAAAAGAGTAAACGTCTCCTCTTTGAGATCCAT
Source organism: Rhagonycha lutea (assembly GCA_958510855.1). NCBI lineage: Eukaryota > Metazoa > Arthropoda > Insecta > Coleoptera > Cantharidae > Rhagonycha > Rhagonycha lutea. The sequence continues at coordinate 407,069 of OY294042.1, forward strand.
AAATTATTGAATTCATATTTCGTAACAGTTCCGGACTGGTCCACAGCTGTCCTAAGGTTATAAAATTATTTCAATGTATTGTAATTAATTTTGCCTTACTTTGCCAATACGAATGGGTATTTTCATCTATTACGTCTTCGTGTGCGTGAATTCGCAAAAAATGTAAACCAAAATCAGCAATTTTTAAAACAAAGCGACTGTCGACCACACAATTTGAGGATTTCAATGAACCATGAAATTTTATGTTCGTACTATGCAAATACTGCATTCCTCGTACCAAATCTTGTATTAACGATAATTTGAAAGGCCAATCAAGCTTTATTTCATCGTCTTCTAATATATCTTGAAGACTACCTTTTTGACAATATTCTGTTAAAATACAACAATGTGGATTTTCCAGGCAGGCTCCATAAAATTTTACTAAATGATCGTTGGCCAAGTCTTTCATATTTTTTAGTTCTAATAGTTGAGCACGTGTAAAGACAATTTTTATATCCCGTAATTTTTTAATAGCTGTTCTGGTTTTTTTATAATACGCAACCGTAGTAAAAAGTTGTCGATCGCCTATTAAACTGTATCCATCACCATCAGATCGTACAAGTGTCTGCAAATCAAATTATTATTTTCATACTTTAGTTGAAAGAAGAATATTGAAATATTGTTACAAAATTTTGTATGGTACGAATCTAACTTTAATTATTTTTTTGACGTGAATACGTCTATAAAATCGCTAGCATGTTCAAAAATTGAATAAAAATATGTAACGAAAAGTGTATGTACGACAGGAATGGAAAAGCCGGAAAATTGATTGATTGATTGATTATACATTTGCAAAATAATTGTTAAAAATTAATTTTTTCTATTATTCAATACATCTGCAAAGTTGCTCATCGTGAAAGCCAATGCCGATATGCTTCCCGAGAGCTCTCAGACAGCTAAACCCAGCTAAACCTAATTTTGAGCGGATTTGCTGTAGAGCTCTGCAGATTGGCGAAACTGAGTTTTGTTCATAACCCTTTTTGGCGTTGTCTTATGTTTTTTTCCCGCTTGTTATACCTATGGTTATCACGTCAAAATTGTTTTAAAAAATATTATAAAATATGTGAGGCTACTATTAGATGCAAAACTCTGTGTTTGCAATTTTACGAAATTTCACTTAAGCGCGGTATCCGATGCATAATGTTATAAAGAATCATTTATAATATAAGTAGGTAGCTGGATTTTATTTTATTTTTAAGAATGTCCTTATACTGCTCCTTTTTAAGGATACCTTCAACTTTATAAATATTTTCAACTTTATCAACACCAAATCACACCAAAACCATAACACCACAATATATTTTATCATTCTTCCGGTGTCCAGTGTTATGCTTTTTGGCCCATTTCAGTCTCTTTTTCTTATTTTCGGCACGTAAGAATGGTTTTCAAGCAGCTACTCTACCGTAAAGACCTTATTCTCGAAATCTCCGTTTTACGGTAGTAACACTAATCGGTTTGTCTCGCACCAAATTCACATCAGCTGCTAATTCTGATGAAGTAAGACGTCTGTTGCCTTTACTAGTTACCACTATCTTGGAATCACCTACAAAAGTGGTAATTTTAGGCCGTTCAGTACGTGATTTTCTCTTTAAACGTGCACTTTCCGTGAATTTTTTCACATTCTAATCAATTCTTCGTCGTAAAATTTTCAATAACTTCGATATTTGTCGATTGATTACTTTTACCTGTTTCATGATGAACAACGATGGTAGCATGCGTTTTAATCGAAAGCTCCTTTGATTTAGGCATATTTTTGTTAACACAGCACAATTTATAATATTACACGTTAGAAAATTTAAAATGTATTTGCAGCAAAATATAAGAACAAAGTGAAATTCTGATATGTTTTAAAAATGTTAAAAATGACCTAATGGATTATAGTAAAGAAAGGAAGATCCAGAGATAATCAGTGGAACAAAGCTGTATCTCAAAATTTTTTTCTAATTGAGCAGTAACAAAGCCGGTAGTCGAGTTATACGATTCTTGCCAATTTAGCGTTTCTGACCATTTTTGTCTAGATCTCCTTCACTTGACGAAGGATAACTGACTATAATATGAATTGTAAAATAAGTGTTATGCATCAAGTATAGTATTGGCGGGAATTAGAAAATATTTTGGTTAAAAATAATTAAAGTTTTCTATTACACGTAGGTATTTAATTACCATCACATGCTACTTTTTACCGTTTGACTTCCTCTCTTTGCATTTGATAAAGATTCGGTACTACGACCAACAAATAATATATCGTTCCAGTGAACCTTCCAAGACATAGAAGCTATCTCAGATTCGAGCTTGTAATATCTAAAATATTTAATAAAAATGTTTGTATGACCTTTCTATGCAAATTTTGGCTTACCTATAGAAAAATACAATAAGTATAATAAAACCTATCGAGCATGCTACACTTATGACTATTACCAGTACGTTCACTCCTGCTATAAAAATTTAATTATGTTAGTAAATTAATGAACAAAAATAATAAATAGAAAACGGACAACATCACCTAAAGCCTTGAATATCTTAATACAAATTCTAAATCTGTAATATCAAGATTCGAACCTGTACAATAAGGCCGATGATTACAAAGCGGCTAGCAAAATTAGTCTCTTAGATAAAATCTAAGGATAAAATTAATCTCCTAGATAAATTTGTATTCGTGCAACTTCGGATTTACATTATCACTTTGACACATCATGAGATGAATTGAAATGCCACCTGTTTTAATTTTAAACACATTTTAAATTTGTTATTAATAATATATCAATTTTTGCAGTAAGATAACGTACATTTTACTATTATTAATATTTATAGTAATCTTTGTTATTATTATTAATAATTGCTTGCTTGTATAAACCCCCTGTTTACGTATTGGAGCTAGGTTTTCCTTTTTTGGGGGAACACAATCCAGGTTTTTCCTAACTCACAGTTATTGGATTTTATCTATATAGTTACCGGTCAAATGACAATACAATGTATTATCTGTTTCCATGTTATCCAATTATTATTTGTACTTTTCTGATGATGATTGAAAAACTCAATCGAGTAGATATATTAAAATATACTATTAATATCCTTAATTTGTAATTTATTAAAAATAGAACATAATATGTAATACTTAAATACAAATGTTAAAAAAAATCATTCTTTTCAGGATTCGAACTCGCGATGACAAAATGTAAATCCTACGTTATATCTACAAGCGTAACGAGAGACATTAATAAATAGATTTTAATTTGTCATATAAATTATTATTTAATAATAATAAAGATTACTATAAATATATTAATAATAGTAAAATGGACGTTATCTTACTGCAAAAATTGATATATTATTAATAACAAATTTAAAATATGTTTAAAGTGATATGTAAATCCGAAGTTGCACGAATACAAATTAATCTAGGAGACTAATTTTGCCAGTCGCTTTATAATCATCGGCATAAAAGAGTTTACATTCCGTTTTCTATGAATGCAAAACAACGGTAAATATTAGTGACACACTAGACTAGGTAATTATCAATATAAACAAATAATAGAATTAACTAACAGGGACATAAAGAGTTGTCATATCCACATGTTGGTGTATCTAAGGGGATTTTTCCGTTTGGCCACATTATTTCTCTTACTTGTGAAATTGTTTTATTTAATGTATTATATTCCAAAACAGTATGAAGATATTTAGACGAATTCATCTGCATAAGAGCATACGTGGAAATTCGTTGTCCGTTACAATCTATAACGACGTCTCTCCCCCATCGCCCTATAACAAATTTTAAGCAGAGTTAGTCAGACAATTGGACTACATAATTGGATAATGTTTATTGAAAGAGAACCAAGCGCCAATTCATTGTTTTGAGTAATTTAGTAGTTACAGATAAATACGATTTTTTAATTTAATACACATTTATGACAATTCCTTGGATATGGGCTTGGGTCTATACTCCATAGATGGCAGAATATCACCACTGGCGTTTGGATCTTTATTTTATACATAATATAAATGAGAACATGTTTGACGATTTGGTGCCATTTATAGAATTATTTTAATTTTGCACTTGGTTCTCTTTCAATAAACATTATCCAATTATTATTAACATGAATTTAAAAACTAGATCACAGAAATAGAAAATGATCGAAATAAATAATGAACCTTTAAAAGTTTTGCTTAACATTTTGTTAATAATGTCTATTCCTCTTATTCTGCCATTCCAGTTGTGTGTTTTCAAAGTTTCGTTCAATACATGGGCAAAAAGTAACAATCCATCGTAAACTCCATCCAAATATAATTCGCCTATTGGAGTTATTACGTTCTTCTCAATTTTTTCCGCCTCGATTAAAGGCATAAACGTGTATAATGATTTAAAAGCCATTTCAGCTCTCTTGTTGTTTTCCTCGTTATCGGCAGGATCAAGCCAAGGTTGAGCAGGAGTTTCCTTCTCTGTTGAGCTGAAAGTAAAAATTTATTAAAGGGAGCCTGTACCTTTGCCGTCAATGCAATCGATATTTTAAAAATAGTCTTAAAATATTCAACATAAAATGTACAACACTTTATACCTTTGAAGCCATTAAATAATTATAAAATTCATTTTATTAAAAACGACGCCAGCGTCCGCTGCGGATAAATTGTGCAAAAACGGTGGCCAGATGTCACGCACCCAGCGAATAGAAGCCTAACTAAAACCGAGACTAAATTATCCCTGAAGTCAACATTGATCCTAGTTCCAGGACAAAACAATAGAAATCTCGGACCCGCTCTTCTTCTCCAAAATTATACTTACTTGGTAAACATATAATTTTTTTAAAATATAAAGTTGGAACAAATGTATAAATATACTGAAAGTATAATTTTACTAAACAGCTGTTTAGTCACCTGACGTTGTTACAATGTAACGAAATCGATTGTGAATAAATATAATATATTTATTATATTTATTATACTATAAATATAATATATTATAATATAGTACTTATATTATACTTTCAATATATATGTTACCGTGAAAGTGGACAATGCAGTGAAAGTCTACAATCACTAGGGATTGTAGACATTCACTAGACTGTTTAGGAATAGTAGACAATTTACTTTTTATTCGCCAAAAAAATCTACTTTTACTAGTGAGAGTCTACAATACCTAGTGAATGTATACTTTTCCTAAAGCGGGTCAGGAAAAGTAGATTGACAATAAATATTATTTATTATCGTTTTCACACAAAAATATTTTTAATGTATCTATTTATTTAAAAAAATCTATAAAACTAAAGAAAGTTTCTGCTTGTGGGTTTAATAATTACTTTATTTGTTTAAAACATTAACCTTAAAAACTTAAAAATTAAATTAAAAAATATAATAATAATATATATTTTTTGATTTATTGCAGCACAACAGGAGCATTGATGCATTTAGAATTGCACAAAACTGCCCTTTTAACCTTAAAACTTAACCTATAAACTTAAAAATTAAGTTAAAAAATATATTTTTTATTTATTGCAGCACGACAGAGCACCGTGGCAGTTAGAATTGCACAAGACTGCCTTTTTCTTACAAATGCACTTCAAATCTCTGACATAAATTTCAAATTTTAAAATAAAATAAAGAAAATATTACATTATGGAGGTTAGGTTAAATTTTATTCCACATTTCCTGGACGGTATCAGTGACTGTAGACATTGACTAGTGAAAGTATATTTTTTATCTTATTGTAAACTTTCACTGCCCATATCAGTAAAAGTATACAATCACTAGGAATTGTATACCTTTCCTAATAATTCACTTTCACGGTAACATATATATATTTGTGCCAACTTGATATTTTTAGTTCTAAAAGTTTTAGTTTGTCTAAAAAATTATATGTTTACTATCAAGTTGCACTATTTAGACCACGCTATTTAGATTACTTGGTAAAATAACACAATACTTACTTGCTGTATAAAGCAAAATTGAAAAATACATATTCGTTTTTATCCATCATATTTAATTTTTGGGCCGCAATTAAAATTTTTCTCGTATTTTTCTCACTGGCACAAATTAGCACAACTAAAACAAATTTTATTAATGCATATTAAATAAATGAACCAATAATTTTCTGTATTGCAAAGCTAAGAGATCTCACTCCTCTAAAAACTAGGATTGATTTACACTGAACTAAATCTACGAGCTCAATTTTCCAAGTCATAAATTTACATATTTAAATTTAGAATACTGCCATATTGCTAAAAGACACTGCTATAATACCAAAACCTTCCATAAACAACCAAATTTATGCCGATACCATATTTACTGCGGTCTATATACAGGGTGTCCCCGCACTCACTTTACATAACTTAGGTGGTGATAGAGGACACTTTTCTAAGAACAATATTTAACAAAAATATTTTTCTAAATTCAAACCCTCGAGAGTTAGGCCTCTTTAAAGCATTTTTTTAAATTTCCACCTTCACGTTGCCATAGCCCCGAAAATATTGATTTCTCAGTAAAAATAGTTTAGTGCTTTTTTAAAGAGCGTGAAATAATCTACAAACTAGATTTAAATCTTTTATTGTCTAAAATCAACGGCTCTCGAGTTCTGAATTAAAGTAAGTTAAAAAATGTCGAAAAATTTAAGCTTTTTCTTTTTTTGTTTTTTTTTCAAACCTCTGTAACTTTTAAAGAAAATGTTTACAAAAAATCTAACGCCCCATTTCGGATAGGAAATTTAACGGACTACAACTTTTGTTTAGTAAAAATTTTTGAGAAACCAACCAATTTCACAGAAAATAAGGAAATAATAAACAAAGTAGCTACAAAACAAAAAATTAAATTCACAAAAATTTTTATTTTTTTTGGTCGTTTTAATTTCGTTTTTTACATTGCCTAACTTAGTCAATGTGAATCTTTTACATTTTCAAAAAGCACATTAACTATGAATATAGACAATGTGCACATTGCCTGAAAGACCGTAGCCATTTTGCAGTTTGCCTAAAGTACTAGTGAATTTGCACAATACCTTACGACTTGATCGGTTTGCACATTATCTAGGCATTGTGTAAATTGACTGATTTCGCAAATTGCCGTAACATATATATCCTCTTTGCTATGATAAAGAGAGTAAATGTGATTTGTAAAAGATACTTAAAAATTTTAATGATTTAAGAGGAAGAATACACCATTAATGCATTTGCCTCATAACAGAAGATGCCGACAAGCGTGACTGATAGTAAATTATGTTTACACTATAAATGCGACGGCAACAGAAATATAGAATGGCAGGAGCCAAATAATAGTTGACTGTAACTTAAAACACAGCTAGATTGGAAAGGGTTTTCATATTGACCTATTAAGATAAACTTATTATTGCGGCATTTCTTTCTAAAAGAATTGTAATATGTGAAGACGAAGATCAAATTTTTAAAATGTTGTTATATTGAGAACTACAGCTTTGAAAAAATAGCATTTTCCTGGGTTTTCAAACACTATTCACTCAGTAAAAAGGTTTTGAGAAAAATGAAATTTTAAGTCCGTGTCCACATTCTAAGAGATCAGACAAATTAAATTACATAAAGAAAAATATGTAAGAATACTTAGAGGTCTTTTCCAAATATGAGTATAAATACTAAACACATACGAAATCACAGTGTATTCTTTCTCTTAAATTGTCCGTAAAATCTCGCCATAAACTTTAAAGTCGTGTGCTAAAAAATGTTTACCTACTTCCATGTTTGACTCCAACATTTTTTTTCAAAACATCCTCGTACGGTAAATCCAATATTAGCAAATCTGCGTTAGTAAAATAAAAATTCTCTATATCTTTTATGTCTTCCATTACACTTTCCAATAGATATTGGCACCCTCTTTCACCACTTACTTCATTTTGATCCATTTTTTCATAAAGCAACGCAACCTTTGTCCAATTATATCTAATGAAGTTAGTAAATATATAATTTTTCTATTTTGCTTTTAAAAAAAGTAATTTTACTTAATCATTAATATTTGGAAAAATTCTCCAAAAGATCTGTAATCAACTGGTCCGGTATTTGCAACCATATGGAACTCATCTTCACAAAATGTTTTTCTTTTCGAAAAGTCAAAAGCAAAACCACCTGGAGTGATAACGGGAAGGCCATCATCTCCTAAAAATTTAGCAATTCTTCCAAGGCCAGCTAAAACAAAAACAGAAAACTGTAATTTTTGTTCGCTAAAAGCAATTTGACAAGGTGAAACCAATTATATAAGAGCTGTAAAGATGGATAACGCTATACAAATTTATATGTATGCTTTTTTTCCCGGTAAATAGACGGCGCGGCGTCACTAATAATTTTCTATCCCTATTTTCAGATGCAGCTACTGATTTGGGGTTGCTATTTTTAAAATATCGTGAGCTTATTTGTTAGTTTTAAAAAATAGTAAGTCCTAAAATAAAATAATATAAGTAAATTAAAATAGTAAGGTCCTGTTTAGGATCTTGCGATTTTCAGCATTGTTCCTATTAGATATTTTTATATTATCTGTACCTATGAAAATTTCAGTTTTTAATTATTCACACCCCATTTAATTATTTTGAAAAATGATCAGAGGTGGACCTTTTTGTTTGAATTCGATCTGATTAATAATAATAATTAATCGGATGTATCATTAATATTATTTCTAACATAAAAATGTATATTTTGTTGTATATTTTTTTCAATTTATGATTTTGATCGTTTGATCAGCCGTTAAGTTAGTGGTGGTCCGTTAAGTGCACATTTAAGTTTCATAAAAGTTTTTTTCAAATTTTAACCTGTCAAATTGTTCCTTTTCCAAATAAAATTTGAAATGCTTCGGTCCACACATCTAACATCTTATTAGTTTTCCTTTCATGGTAGATTTTAAATACCGTCAAATGGGGTAACATTGGCCCAATTTTAGACGAATTATTTTAAATATTTAGCTATAAATTATATTTCTGATGAAGAATGCATTACGTATTTGAAAGCTGTTACGGTTCAAAATTTATATTTCTTTGCATTCAAATTTAGTTTCGAATTTTGAATAGAAATCTTTCTATACTTTGTTTGTTTGTCGTGATATGGCATTACCAGTATGGTATTTTTAATATTTTTGGAGAACCATCTGGGTGAAGGCATAGATTAGATTGCGTTTTTAGTGGTTGAAAACGTTAAAAGTTTGTTACACCATTTTATGTTCGATCGACATTTTTACGATTTTTGTAATACTTTTTGTGGACTGCTAGTGGTTTTGAAATTCTTATTTGGACATTCGTCCTGTCCATATTTTTGTGGGATTTTGGTTTCAACCGCTGTTATTATGGATCGCTTCTGGGTACCGTACCGGCTCCTTTATCGGGGTAATTTTGCTGGAAGGATCCAAGCTTCATTCTTGAAGGATTTGACGCGTCCCATGTTTTTACCATCTCGTCGAATAGTGGCTGTTCAAGCTTTGACATACTATTATTGGAACCCTCGACCATCTGAGGTAGTATTCGCATTATTTTTGATTTGTAAAGTTATTTGACTTTGTCTCCGTTTAGGGTTTGTTTTTACTACGAGTTCTTTTGTTTGTGACTTTCATCACTTCCCTATGAGGATATACTTTTTGGTATTACCTACAAAGAGTTGCATCATCTTTTGGCAACAACATCGACCAAGCTGGCGACCATCTGCCATACCTATGATTGTTCCAATCGATAATTCCAACGATTCCTCAGCATGAACATCTTGCACCCCCTACTTTAACATCTTGGACTAGAAGACATCTTCAAGCTAAGCATAATTTGAATTTTGTATATACTTTTTATTTTACCATCTCTGATATCGCCTTGCTTTTTGAAGCATAACCTTTCGGCGCCCCCTGTATCATCCAATTACCACCAAGGAAGGAGATTGGCACATCACTTTGCCTCTCGTGTACTCCGAGCTAGCCAAAGGGGCATTTTCGACCTTTATTTTGCTACAAAGCCCTGAGTTGTCGTTTTTCCGGTAGCAATAGTTTTAATCGTCCTACATCCGACGTAATAAAGCTTAAAAAATACAATATTAATTTTATTACCTTAATTCGTAAATTATTAAAATAACCTTACTAATATAATAGCACCAACTGTATTTTGGTATTTTGTCAATAACATCATCCCAGTTTTAATTGATAGCATCTTCTTTTTGAGCCACATCCAAAATTTCAGGCCCTTCTCTACACGCAACTGTTGGCCTTTGTTCTGAAATAGCATAATAACTTTGCCAGAGTATTTGTTTCAGATAAACAACACCACAACAAAGTCGCCAATGCTTAATCCATTTGGGATTTATTCTCAATTTCAGGTTTTCTTGGACCGCTTCTATCACTTCTTCCAAATCAGAAATGTCTCACTTTCTTCATCAGCACTTAAATTGATTTTATCTTGGGCCAATGTTGCCCCAATATCTGGGCCAAAGTTACTTGGTTATTCATTCGTCACAGACCACCGGATTATAATTAAAATGAAAAATCTTGATAAATCACCTAATTACTAACTTAAAATAAAATAGTAATACCTATATCGTGTTGTTCCTAATTTTAAAAACTGCGTTTAAGGAAGAAGTTGTCACGTTGTCACAAAGTGCAATTATAGTATACATATACCCCAAAATTAAACAAGAGATGTTAAATATATAATTTATATTAAGTAAAAAAATTAATTTTTTATCTACTTACAAATTTATTGTTAAGAAATTTAATTAGAATTTTTCTTTTCATTTAAGATTTATTTTTATATTCACTTTTTCTAACAAAAATAAAATTTCGGCCAAATGACTGTCGGCCAAATGATGTGTCGGAAAATTGAATTTCGACCAAAAAATGTCGGCCAGATGACGGGATACCCGAGTGAATAGGTATTTTCATAATTTAAAAAGTTTAAAAGTGAATAAAATGTTTATTAATTAAAATGATATTATAAATTAAAATCATGTCATTTTAAATATTATATTATGTACGTAATGCTACTAGGCTACTGCTTATCATAGGTATCTTACTTCAGAAATTTGTAATATAGATAAAAATTTTATACATAAGTTAATTCCTGGTTATGGTAAAATACATACACGATATCGCTTTATCAATTCTAATAATAGAATTGACACCTATCACTTAATAAAATTTAAGATAAGTAATAACAAATTAAAATGTTTAACTCGCTAAGTGACTAATGCAATAACAAAATAGTGAAATCTCGATATAATGGACCTTGGATGTAACGAATTTCGCATATATCGGACATGAATATCTGGAATATTTTTCAAAATATTTTTATTTTAAACGGGAAATTTTGAGATGTCGATGTGTAATATTTCATTTATATGCTGAATTTGAATTATATTTATTAAAAAATAATAGTTATGTGGGATGAAAGATTTTTCGCTGTAACAAAAATGTTCAGATATAATTTTAATCACAAACTTACATCTATTTTTTATTTTATTTATTTATTACTGCATCAACTACCTATATACAACTATAGTAGGTATATAAACATTTATGATAATACAATTTGTGACATTATTAATAATAATATAATAATAAGTATGTTAGAACCAATGAAAATCATACGAAAGCCGACCCTGATCAGTATCTGGAAATACTGATCAACGAAGATAGAAACTATACTTTTGTGAAGTTGGTAATAAGTTAGTAAGAGATACACTATATTAACATTCAATGTTAGGGGAGGAAGGGAAGTTGAGAAGTCAGTTGTATAGTTCGAAGAATAGTAATAAAAGATTGTAATTAAATATTGGAAATAAAGGTCGTCTTAACAAGCATATAGGTAGAGGTAGACTAAAATGTTTCCTTAGTGACTAGTCGGAGCTAATGTGAAGAAACGAATATTCGTCAGGTCGCGTCCATGTTTGAAACATAACCTAATTTTACTTTTACGGCACTTGCACATTCTCCCTTCACTGCGCAGTAACTTGGCTCCGCCTAGTCACTAAGGAAAAATTTAGAAGGTCGCGATAAGCCGCCGGGCGACAAGGGGTGGTCCGATAGACCTGTGTTGGGCATGATTGTGAATTATCAGGGCTTTATAAATACACTTTGGAAAAGGTTTATAAATTTTATTTTTGGAGTTTTGCAGGCCGGATTTTAGGTCCATATGAATAAAAATATACTCCTATAATATTCTATCATTTTCAAAAATTCAAAATTAAATAATTTTTATTCTCACTAAGGGAGGGTGGCGCGGCTCCATATAGTCCTATCGCGCTTCATTATAAACGCTTTATAAAAAATTCTTATAAAATTTTATAAAAGGGAACTAAATTGCAAAAATACAAAAAGCTTCTGTTGTAAATTCAGAACTAATGGCTATTTTTATGAGATTAAACCAGATGCCTAATTTGCATCTTAATTCCTTCTTGAAAATAATAATATAATGTTTTGAGAGGAAACAAACCCTCGTGATTTTTATATTCATATAGTCGGTTCATGCCGTTTTTTTTTGAAAAAAGTGATCAAATTGCAAAAGGGATAAACGAAGAACTTTGCTTTTTATTGAAAATGTATGAATAATTTATGTCGCAATTATTATTAAATAATAATTTAAATATAAATTATCAAATTTTGATCTTTGACTTGAAAGAAAAATGTACACAGTGGTGGATGAGATTGGTGGGAATTTTTGACATGTGCGAATTTTGCCGATAGAGAATGCCTATTTTGACTGGATTATGTTTTGCTTTGATAATTAACTTCGGCACCATTTTTGTAATCAATATTAAACTATCTTCGTTTGATCAGAACAGATAGTTAATTATGCATACTCGGAAAACCATCACGTAAAAAAATGCAGCAAATATTCAAAAATTCGAGTTCAGTCCCGTGAATCCAAGAAATCGCGATATCTCATGAGATGACGCATCGAAAAAAAAGTATAGAAACCTTTTTTATAGAAAATTGCACAGTCTACAAACTTTGTAATGACTATTTTTGCTACAACATTTAGCGTTTAAGAGATATTTGCAAAACACTGATTATTTGACCTATACGCTATTGTAATATTGTAAAATAAAATAAGATTGGATCGATGGGAACTTTTGACAATTCATTTAAAATGCTGTTTTTCAGGCATATACCTATTTTCACATTAGTTGTTTCCAATGAATAATGGAGGTTTTAAAGGGGCTGCCATATATTAAAAATTACACTCGGGCGGAAATACTCCTGGCGATAGCCCTGGTAGCAGTAATTCACATCATTACACCCAGGATCTTATATTATGTCGCAAATATGTGTGCCGTCATATTCAAATTTGAAATGAATTAATTCTTAAATAAGTTATAATAAACTTTGTTGTGTTTTTGTTTGCTTCACAACAAATGGGGCTACATAATGTGCTATCTAATGTATTATGTTCTACACCTGTCAATTGCAGTTTTTAAAGATGAGATGCCGATACATTTGAACTACCCAAAGTTTAATTTTGTATTGCATTTTCAAAATCGTTTTTCTCCAAATTGGCTGATTTAAGGGAACTTAAATTTTCACCCTATTTATAACTAATTATGACCAAAAGGTATGTTAAAAATTGTGTAAATCGGTGATGAATAGTGTTGGCGGTCCCCTTGTAAGTGCTAAAATATTAGAATTTGAACTGTAAGTAAAAAACATCATACGAGAAATTTTATTTAAAAACAATTTAAAAACATTTTTATTCCAATGACAAAGTAGAATCAGTAAATATTTCAAAATATGAAAGAGAATGCAAATATGGGGAGGGGGTTCAAAAACGTGCAGTTTTACGAAGAAGTTGAAAATTATAGGTGAATAATTAATATTAATTCGATATAACGTTATACGTTATCCTATATCGTCAGTCGCATCTAACCAGATAAAAAATAAAATAAATTGATCAGAAATATAATAATCAAACAAAAATTGAAAAATAAAAAATTATAAAATATAAATCCTTCAATTGTAGCAAATTTCAAATATCCAACCATTGTAGACGTCGAAAGAAGGTTTTCTCTTTACCGACAAGATAAATAATTTGAACTGAACATTTAGAAAAATTCTTAAATAAATAATTGTTTTTTTGTTTTCTTTTAACCCTTGTGTGTACACCCAGGTACCCGGGTACCTACCGGCGGACATTTTGCAATAAAAAAAAAAATTTTTATGACCCCCTCAATATTTTTCGAAATCTTCTTGGATCCTCGTGATTTGACCTTTTTTCAATCGAATGATGCTGTCGGATATTTTTTTTGCATTTTAACAATAAAATTTTAAATTTTGAAAACAACAACACTCCTGACACACCCGGGTACCCGGATACCTCCGCATGAAAACACATGATTTGTGTAGAATTTCATTGTTATTAAACGGTTTTCATGCAATTTAATTATTTATTGAATAAATAATAAGTGTAAATTATCATTAAATAAATAATAACAAGTTATTATGATGTGAAAAATATTTATTTATACTTTTAATTAGAAAAAAAGAATTATTTATTATTTATGCGGCACATTCTTTACATTTTGTTGATATGGATGTGACATGTTCATCGAATACAGGCTTTTCGCATTGTACACAACTTTTTCCTGTCTTTCTAAACTTTTTAATTGTTTGTCGATAACAGAAGATAACATAAGCCTGTTACTTTCACCCTGCCTGTTGGGTCTCGCTTAGGCTGAGGCCTAGGTAAAATTCGCCTATCCAAAATACTTTCTACTCCCAACGTCGACGAATGATTCCTCATAACTTGTAAATTTTCGGCTCGATCCTCAATTACTGGCATAGCAAGCTCTTCACTTAGCTGTCTCATGAACAGCCTCCAAGCATGAATTTTTGGAATCATTTTGTTGTTTTCATAATATACTCGTATAATATATGAAGCTAAACACGTCAGATCAATAATATTGAAAAAAAAGGCCAGTGGCCAGCGGATAGGACGTCGATGACTTGTTTATCTACTTACCATCTGGCCCATAGTTTATCTCCGGTTTTTCTTTCGCATCATTAGCCACTGCCTTATATAGTACAGCTTTATTTTTTTTCGATACATAAGAACATAAAGAGACCTTTTCGTGAAATGCAAATAATGACGAAAACTCTTCTCGTGATCTCGAAGGCGCGAAAGCTTGTGGAATATACTTTTTTTTTCAGTGTGCCAATCATTATTAGATTCTATGAGAGCAGGTGCTTAGCGAGCGATAATGAAGTAAAAAAATTATCCATTGAGATGTTTCTCCCAAAGCCCTTGTACAAAATTGTCAGCTCCTTTACTACCCTTCACTCTGATTTGACTCCCGAACATTTCCCGTTTCTCCTGTATATAAAATGCCTTGTAGGTGTTAGTCGTTGTCCGCATCGTATATCCACCACACTTTCATTCCATATTTTGCTAGCTTCAATGGGATGTGCTGGGTAAATTTGGTCCTAACACGAAACGGAAAAATCTGCTCGTCGATCGAGCGTACGATCGACCGAATCCGGTTGTACACACAAGGGTTAAATAAGGTTAAAGGTTTGCTCTTTTTTTGATAAAGTTGGTGCTTTTTTAAGCACTTTTTTTTTATGCTTTTTTATCCAGACCCTAGTATACGTAGTAACCAGTGAACCATACACATTACTAACATTTCTCTCTATAATTAATTCGAAATTTGAGACTAAAAGCCTATCAAGTTAAATTATTTACAATTCAACTAAACACTTTCCGAGATTCAACCCTCCCTTTCAGTATATTTATATTATGTTTAGAGAGGTCAATAACGTGGCCCACACACAATATTATGTTAAGTACACAGAAAATGTTTATTTTAAAAACAATTGAAAATGATGTAATGATCATTATTTTAAATACATATTACTTGTTTCAAATCAAATTGTTATTTTTGTTATGAAATTAAAGAAAAATTATATTCAGTAAGCTTTAACCAAAGCATGGATTACGTACAAGACTTGAAATAAAAGAAATTATGGTTTCGACCAAATTAAAAAATCTACATAAACTTACCTAAACATAGATCACAAACCAAGCCAATAATGAGATGGGAACAATGTTGGATATGTGTATCTAACGCTTTTATTGTTGCATGAGCTTGTTCACAATTATCATCTGATTCTATGAACGTTAGATTAACTTGATTTCTATTCAATAATTGGGTTTCATAAATTTCTTCTCTTGCTTCTTCTAGTGCATTCATTGCCTGAAAATAAAAAATAATTTTAATTAACCATATAATAATAATATTATGTATTATGATTCCCATAAATTTCTATTTTAATTATATTAATAAATATTTTTCTCATATGTCTTTCCATTAAATTAAAGGCTGTTAATTCATTTGTCAAAAAACACATCAAACTGTGCGTGCATTGCACCACATTGCACCTGATTTATTCTTAGCTAAAAATAATGTACATTTTTTCAATTGATAAATCGTGTCCATACATAAACTCTTTGGTTCCACGTCTTGACGCCTAAAAACGCTTACGACTAAGTCAGTACGCCTAAAGTCTTTACGCTTAAAGAATTTTTCGACTAAGGTTTTTTACGCCTAGCATCGTAACATCGTACCCCTACACCTAAAAGATCTTACGACTAAGATATCAACACCTAATGCAATTATGCCTAAGTGTTTCAAAATAAAAGTTATGCGCAAAAATAACACCCAGTACGCCCAAAAGACTCCACGTGTCGACCCGAAGATTAAATTCAAAAATTAAAATACGAACGGAGAAGCAGAAATTATAAAGTTCCAAAGTTTGTTCCATCAACCTCTGGAACTGTTACGTGGTAACTTTAAATGACCTACCCAAGACAAACAACTTCGATACAGGATGGCGATCATTCGTTGTTGAGTGGATGCTATCCTTCTATTTGGAAGTTTATAGAGACATTAAAAAAGAACAGTGTAAAATTTTATATTTAATTTTAATTTTTTGTATATTATGTATGAAATGTATGTATAATTTCTCCTATTTTAGGAATAAATGCATTAGGCGTTAATGTCTTTGTCGTAAAATCTTTTAGGTGTACAGATTTAGGCGTAAGTTAGTTACATAGATGTAAAAGTTTTAGGCGTACATGATGTTAGGCGTAACAAATCTTACAAGGGGACACTACAGTGAGGTACCCACCAATCGGGATCCCAATTTTTTTGGTGATTCTATGAGCTAAAAAAAGTATCACTTTCTTAGCGTTTAGTCCAATGGCTCTTAGTTTTTGAGTTATGAATTTTTGAAAATACCATCATAGTGGGTTAACTGATATTACTATTAGCTATTATTACAAGAAACCGTGGTTGTCTAACGGTTAAGAATTTGGAATGATAAATTGTAGGTCGTTAATTTTTTAATTCCGATAATAAATTACATAATTTACAACAAATAAAATCTCAGGACCGATGCGTTACAACTCCAGTATATGCTAAACTTATGGTAAAACCAGCCCATTTCAAAAATTCATAACTAAAAAACTAAGAGCCATTGGACTAAACGCCGAGAAAGTGATAATTTCTTTAACTCATAGAATCACCAAAAAAATTGGGATCCCGATTGGTGGGTACCTCACTGTAGTGTCCCCTTGTTAGTGGTCAAGTTCTTTAGGTGTTCTCGGTAACGGTATTCTTTGTACAAACTTATTGTGGAATAACTTATCGCTCTGCACTTGGGCAAATATATCTCGGATAAGTTAAGCTGGATTTATAGTTTGACGGACTGTAAGCGTAGACGCATTGGATACGTAACAAACGGACTGTAAAATATTATTAAATTTATAAATCCACGGAACGAAATTTTTGCGCATGGGTAGAAGTGACATAACCAACAAAAATTATACGAATCGTAATTTGTTTTACCATTGAAAAATGGATGATGAATTACATGAAGGTATGCTTAATTAACAAACCAGGAATAAAAAGAACTACAACTTAAATTTTCTGAAGACACGAAACGAATTAGTTGTAAACACTAAACAGCTGACATAGCCACGCTGACGTCACAAATAATGCTTTCTTTTGATTGGCCGGACATAAGAAACGTACTGTAAAAGATGAAAGTTGGCGAACACTTCCGTTCCAGTCCGTTTCACTTACGTTACGTCATGCGCTTACGTCCATTTATAAACAAGAGTACATAAATTCTATAGTTGATCTTTTTGCAGTGCGTCTACGCTTACAGTCCGTCAAACTATAAATCCAGCTTTATTCTTGTTTTCTATTTATAGTTAAATCTAAGGTAAACAATAATAATTTATTTTGAGGATTGAGGTTAATAGATTTTTGAGTTCGACAGCAGTGGCGTAGCTAGGTGGACAAGGGCCCCGGTGCATAAAAAAAAATCCGCCCTTTTTTCAACATGTTTGCATTAGAAATTAAAAAAAAACAGCTCAGGGGGCCCCCAAGGGGCCCCTGGACTCCGGTGCCCCGGTGCACTGCACCGCTTTGCCCTATGGTAGCTACGCCACTGTTCGACAGTTGAGTCTGACAATTTTATCAAAACCTGCATAGACAGGATTTTTTATTTAAAACAACACTTATTACTACTATAATGTAATTCAAAATTCTTATATGATAAAAGAACCAAAATATAAATATTTTTATATTAAAATGCAAACATTTTTTATTCGTATTCGAAGAAATTCCTAATTCCTGTTTGCTTATATAGTGAAACTTTACAGTTTATTTCACTCGTAAACAGGTCATAAATTTTGTTTTTATTATATTAAATTTAACTTACTTTTGCAATAATAGGGGAAAGGGATGCAAGTTGGCCACCTTTTACATTTTAGATCATAACTCATCTCCAAATAAAAAATATTTCTTTAATGTTGTAACGCCATTAGAAAGAGCACTTTATTAAGCAAAACTATGTTGAAGATACTTTTTAGATTGCTTCAAAAACAAAAAAGTTATGACCATTCTCCTGAAGGTCCAAAAATTGGCGATTTTAATTTTTGGGATGTAAGTTGACCACCCCCTAAAAAGTAGCTGAAAGTCAAAATAACTTATAAATTTAACAAAAAATTAACTGAATGTTAAAATATTAGGATTTTAACTTTAAGCAAAGAACACAATACGAGAAATTTTATTTAAAAAACACTCAAAAAAACACACACAAAACACTTTTTATTTAAAAAACGTCTTTTGGAATAAATATCATCAATAAATGTCATTTGGAATAAAAGACGTTTTTAAAGTGTTTTTTAAATAAAATTTCTCGTATTGTGTTCTTTGCTTAAAGTTAAAATCCTAATATTTTAACATTCAGTTAAGTTTTTGTTAAATTTATATTTTACAAACACTAATATCACACCTATATTCTTAAAATTTCTTTTCGTTACCGCGGACGTATTTGAGCACTTTTCGTGTACGTTTTGAGGTACGAAAAGAGTATGTTTTCGTCGATATTTGCAGGAAAAAACCAATAAAAATGGTATAAAGCATAAGTTTCTACTGTATTATGTACAAAATAAGTACAAAATATGTACAAAAGGAAAGTATTATAGAGACACGTCCCTCTATAATACTTTCTATTTACAATATTTACAGAGAAACGGAAAGAAGCATAGAGTCACGTCCCTCTATACTACTTTCTATATGCAATATTTAGAACGTGATAGTGTAACTTAATTTGGCTAGCATAATAATAGTTACTTATATTGCGCCGTCGCGTCGAGACAAATTGCTGCACGTGTTCCTTAGCAAACACTAACACGGCAGCTTTTTTAATGTCGCGCGGCGCTTTATTGTTCCTCCTGCAAATATTACGCACATTGACGGCTAACGAAAAGTTCTTCTCACCACGCGAAGCCGTAAAACTACTTTTTCACCTCGGAAGCGGTCGGGTTCCTCGGCTGCGCTACGCTCCGCCTCGTAACCCCCGCTCCCCTCGAACGAAAAATCGCGTTTTACGTCCTTGTGATGAAAAGTACTATTTTAAGATTTATTTCTGTCAAAAAAACTTAACTGAAACCAACTGATATACAAAATTAATTGTTATTTATTGATTTTAAGATGTACTACACGTAAATAAAAAGAAAAGAAAAAAACATCGAAAATGAATTACTCAAAATAATCATCTGAATCGCAGTTCGGACAGCTGTAAAATGCAAAATCCAACAAAATACCTCAAAATTTCACTAAAACCGCTAAAATACTTTGAAGTTGATTTCATGTAAATTTTAAACATAAAAATGTAATAACAAATTCTTGAACAATGGAAACAATAGAAAAAATGGGGTGGTCAACTTACATCCCACAAATGTGGTCAACTTACATTCTTGACACTATTTTGAAACACTCGCAAAAAAATTGTTGTATACACGATATGTTTGAAATTTACTTTGGATTAGTAAAATTCAATGAAATAAGAGTTCAGCACATATATTTACCTTGCGATATCACCGAAAATTGCGTTTAGTTTATCGACACACAAAAAAATTGAATTTTTAAAAAATTAAAAATTTGTTTACACAAAGTTTGTAGCAGCCAGAGCAACGCGTCTATTCACTTTAAAACCACATAAAGATTGAATGTTGTGTTAATAAGCACGATGGTATATAAAATTGCGGAGTTGCAACTCATAGTTTTCTCTATAAGGCAGGGTGGTCAACTTACATGCATGATCAACTTACATACCTTTCCCCTACGAGTCTTTAATTTTGAAAAAATTTAGAAAAAAATTAAAAAAAACATTTTAGCCGTAGGTTATTATTACTTCATAACCCAAAAGGTGTTATTTTGCTAAAAAAAAAACACTAATGGCGGAGCCTACCAAGAAATTTGTTCACCGTTTAAATTAAACCGTGATTAAATAATTGTAGTCGTGCTTTGCCACATGAGAGTAAATTTTGAAATACCACCTGTTTTAATTTTAAACACATTTTAAATTTGTTATTAATAATCGTTAATAATATTTTTACCTTCATTTTACTAACAAACGGTGAACAAATTATTTGGTAGTCTCCGCCATAAGTCACAGGAAGTTTTCACTACTTCCTTTTTCACAGGTAATACTTGATACAGCATACGATACAGGTGTTATAATAATATATTAGTTAAAAATAAAAAGTGGAAATCCATAATAATAAGTAATAGGGTTTAATAACTTAACATATTTTAATTCTTTTTATTATTTTGTGGAAAACGTTTCTAAGTTCTAAGTTTTCTTTTCAATCAAGTCCCTATGAAAATGAGCACCACAAGCACACATAGCACACCACAAGGAGTATCTGGTCTCAAAATCCAGTCATAAGTAAGAAATACAAAGTCAATGTTTGTTACGGTTCAAAATTAACAAAGTTGAATTTCTTTGGTTTTGAATTTGGTTTCAAATAATTATTGTGGAAATCATTCAATTACTTTTGTGGTTTTCCGTTATTATGCTTATGTGGCATTGCAAATTTTGTATTTTGCATATTTTTGGAAAACCACCTATTTGAGTGTTGATAAGATGACAGTTGTTGAAAAGTTAAAAATTTTGTTGCGGCATTCCTGTTCAATCCACATGTTTACGATTTTGTAATACTTTTTGTGGACAGCCCGTGGATTTGGAATTCTTTTTGGACAGCTTTCGTCCTATCCATATTTTTTAGTATTTATTTCAACCGCTGCAGTTGCATTGCTCCTAGTTACCGTATCGTTATCTAAGTAATTTTGCTGGATGAACCATATCTTCATTTTTGAAGGATTTAAAGCGTCCCAAGTTTTTGACCATCTGATCGGATAGTGGCTGCACGAACTTTTTACAAATGAAGATTGGAACCCTTGAACACCTGAGGTATCTGAACCATTTTTGATTAGTAAAGTTTTTTTAACTTTGTTTCCGCTAAGGTATTTTTTGTCCGTTATTTTTGTCGTTGAATGGACTTTCATCACTTCCTTATGAGGACATACTTTGCACGATCATCTCGCACCCCCCTCTCCAACATCTAGGGCACCAGACGACATCTTCAAGCTAAGCATATTTTGTAGTACGACCTTACTCTCATTATCACACTCATTAAATAAGGAGTTCACATCTATAGTAGACCAAGTCCATTTAAAAAAAAATATGCATAAATTAAGTTTTAACGGCTGACCATTATTTCACTTATCTTTTTCACAGGTTCCACATAATGAGAATTAGCTGCACTACTAACTTGGGTCTACTATGATAGTGAATAAAAAATAGTTTCCAGTACCTTGTAAATGAACTATCTCAATTTTAAAAAACTTTACAAATGTGACTTGGGCTACTATGGCTGTGAACCCCTCAAATATATTATGTGGCTGAACTTAGCAACGGATTCGGATTCAGATTTAGATTCAGATTTACAATTTTACAGTGGACCAACTAAATCATAAACATGAAATAAAATTTTGTAAAATGTGCATTTTTAATGCAATTTTTGAAAGTCAAAAGGTATACAACAACAATAAATGTGTTCTAATGTCGACTCAAAATTTCTTTCATCCACCGGGAAGCCCTAAATGGTATTAAAACTAATATCAAAAATTAAAAAAGTAATACATGTAATTTAAACTAAACACTGGTGAAAATTGGATTTTGTTGAGTATAATAAAGGTACAAAATTTCAATTACTAACTCAGGGGTTAAGGGGGGTAGAATTACGACTTTACGTTGAAATTAAAATAACAATCGCATTATGTCTAAATCCCATCCACCTAAAAAAATTGACAATATTAGTTACACATATATAAAAATTTTCAAACCCCAACTCAGGGGTCTTGGGGTTGAATTTGCGACTCCAAGCTAAAATTCAGAAAAAAATGGCAGTGTGCTTCTATACAACCTCCGCCGAAAAATTGAGAATAATAAATTACATAAGTGTACGAAATCTCACTCCCCAATTCAGGGGACACGGGGGTAGATTCGCGTTTCCAAAATCAAAGTTGAAAAAAGTTGACGGTGTGCTTCAATGACACTATCGCCAAAAAATCAAGTATATTAAATAACATAAGTGTACAAAATTTCATGCCCAAATTCAGGGGACACGGGGGTAGATTTGCGTTGCCAAAATCAAATTTTAAAAAAGTTGACGGTGTGCTTCAATGACACTATCGCCAAAAAATGAAGTATAATAAATAACATAAGTGTACAAAATTTCAGACCCAAATTCAGGGGACACGGGGGTAGATTTGCGTTTCTAAAATCAAAATTTAAAAAAGTTGACTGTGTGCTTCAATGGCACTAGCGCCAAAAAATGAAGTATATTAAATAACATAAGTGCACAAAATTTCAGGCTCAAATTCAGGGGACACGGGGGTAGATTTGCGTTTCTAAAATTAAAATTTAAAAAAGTTGACGCTGTGCTTCAATGACACTATCGCCAAAAAATCAAGTATATTAAATAACATAAGTGTACAAAATTTCATGCCCAAATTCAGGGGACACGGGGGTAGATTTGCGTTGCCAAAATCAAATTTTAAAAAAGTTGACGGTGTGCTTCAATGACACTATCGCCAAAAAATGAAGTATAATAAATAACATAAGTGTACAAAATTTCAGGCTCAAATTCAGGGGACACGGGGGTAGATTTGCGTTTCTAAAATTAAAATTTAAAAAAGTTGACGGTGTGCTTCAATGACACTATCGCCAAAAAATCAAGTATATTAAATAACATAAGTGTACAAAATTTCATGCCCAAATTCAGGGGACACGGGGGTAGATTTGCGTTGCCAAAATCAAATTTTAAAAAAGTTGACGGTGTGCTTCAATGACACTATCGCCAAAAAATGAAGTATAATAAATAACATAAGTGTACAAAATTTCAGACCCAAATTCAGGGGACACGGGGGTAGATTTGCGTTTCCAAAATCAAAATTTAAAAAAGTTGACTGTGTGCTTCAATGGAACTAGCGCCAAAAAATCAAGTATAATAAATAACATACGTGTACAAAATTTCAGTCCAAAATTCAGGGGACACGGGGGTAGATTTGCGTTTCTAAAATCAAAATTTAAAAAAGTTGACTGTGTGCTTCAATGGCACTAGCGCCAAAAAATGAAGTATATTAAATAACATAAGTGCACAAAATTTCAGGCTCAAATTCAGGGGACACGGGGGTAGATTTGCGTTGTCAAAATCAAATTTTAAAAAAGTTGACGGTGTGCTTCAATGACACTATCGCCAAAAAATGAAGTATAATAAATAACATAAGTGTACAAAATTTCATGCTCAAATTCAGGGGATACGGGGGTAGATTTGCGTTGCCAAAATCAAATTATAAAAAAAGTGACGGTGTGCTTCAATGACACTAGCGCCAAAAAATGAAGTATAATAAATAACATACGTGTACAAAATTTCAGTCCAAAATTCAGGGGACACGGGGGTAGATTTGCGTTTCTAAAATCAAAATTTAAAAAAGTTGACTGTGTGCTTCAATGGCACTAGCGCCAAAAAATGAAGTATATTAAATAACATAAGTGCACAAAACTTCAGGCTCAAATTCAGGGGACACGGGGGTAGATTTGCGTTTCTAAAATCAAAATTTAAAAAAGTTGACTGTGTGCTTCAATGGCACTAGCGCCAAAAAATGAAGTATATTAAATAACATAAGTGCACAAAATTTCAGGCTCAAATTCAGGGGACACGGGGGTAGATTTGCGTTGCCAAAATCAAATTTTAAAAAAGTTGACGGTGTGCTTCAATGACACTATCGCCAAAAAATGAAGTATAATAAATAACATAAGTGTACAAAATTTCAGACCCAAATTCAGGGTACACGGGGGTAGATTTGCGTTGCCAAAATCAAATTATAAAAAAGTTGACGGTGTGCTTCAATGACACTATCGCCAAAAAATGAAGTATAATAAATAACATAAGTGTACAAAATTTCATGCCCAAATTCAGGGGAAACGGGGGTAGATTTGCGTTGCCAAAATCAAATTATAAAAAAGGTGACGGTGTGCTTCAATGACACTAGCGCCAAAAAATGAAGTATAATAAATAACATAAGTGTACAAAATTTCAGACCCAAATTCAGGGGACACGGGGGTAGATTTGCGTTTCTAAAATCAAAATTTAAAAAAGTTGACTGTGTGCTTCAATGGCACTAGCGCCAAAAAATGAAGTATATTAAATAACATAAGTGCACAAAATTTCAGGCTCAAATTCAGGGGACACGGGGGTAGATTTGCGTTTCTAAAATTAAAATTTAAAAAAGTTGACGCTGTGCTTCAATGACACTATCGCCAAAAAATCAAGTATATTAAATAACATAAGTGTACAAAATTTCATGCCCAAATTCAGGGGACACGGGGGTAGATTTGCGTTGCCAAAATCAAATTTTAAAAAAGTTGACGGTGTGCTTCAATGACACTATCGCCAAAAAATGAAGTATAATAAATAACATAAGTGTACAAAATTTCAGACCCAAACTCAGGGGACACGGGGGTAGATTTGCGTTTCTAAAATCAAAATTTAAAAAAGTTGACTGTGTGCTTCAATGGCACTAGCGCCAAAAAATGAAGTATATTAAATAACATAAGTGCACAAAACTTCAGGCTCAAATTCAGGGGACACGGGGGTAGATTTGCGTTTCTAAAATCAAAATTTAAAAAAGTTGACTGTGTGCTTCAATGGCACTAGCGCCAAAAAATGAAGTATATTAAATAACATAAGTGCACAAAATTTCAGGCTCAAATTCAGGGGACACGGGGGTAGATTTGCGTTTCTAAAATTAAAATTTAAAAAAGTTGACGGTGTGCTTCAATGACACTATCGCCAAAAAATCAAGTATATTAAATAACATAAGTGTACAAAATTTCATGCCCAAATTCAGGGGACACGGGGGTAGATTTGCGTTGCCAAAATCAAATTTTAAAAAAGTTGACGGTGTGCTTCAATGACACTATCGCCAAAACATGAAGTATAGTAAATAACATAAGTGTACAAAATTTCAGACCCAAATTCAGGGGACACGGGGGTAGATTTGCGTTTCTAAAATCAAAATTTAAAAAAGTTGACTGTGTCAACCCCGTGTCCCCTGAATTTGGGTCTGAAATTTTGTACACTTATGTTATTTATTATACTTCATTTTTTGGCGATAGTGTCATTGAAGCACACCGTCAACTTTTTTAAAATTTGATTTTGGCAACGCAAATCTACCCCCGTGTCCCCTGAATTTGGGCATGAAATTTTGTACACTTATGTTATTTAATATACTTGATTTTTTGGCGATAGTGTCATTGAAGCACAGCGTCAACTTTTTTAAATTTTAATTTTAGAAACGCAAATCTACCCCCGTGTCCCCTGAATTTGAGCCTGAAATTTTGTGCACTTATGTTATTTAATATACTTCATTTTTTGGCGATAGTGCCATTGAAGCACACAGTCAACTTTTTTAAATTTTGATTTTAGAAACGCAAATCTACCCCCGTGTCCCCTAAATTTGGGTCTGAAATTTTGTACACTTATGTTATTTATTATACTTCATTTTTTGGCGATAGTGTCATTGAAGCACACCGTCAACTTTTTTAAAATTTGATTTTGGCAACGCAAATCTACCCCCGTGTCCCCTGAATTTGGGCATGAAATTTTGTACACTTATGTTATTTAATATACTTGATTTTTTGGCGATAGTGTCATTGAAGCACAGCGTCAACTTTTTTAAATTTTAATTTTAGAAACGCAAATCTACCCCCGTGTCCCCTGAATTTGAGCCTGAAATTTTGTGCACTTATGTTATTTAATATACTTCATTTTTTGGCGCTAGTGCCATTGAAGCACACCGTCAACTTTTTTAAATTTTGATTTTGGAAACGCGATTCTACCCCCGTGTCCCCTGAATTTGGGTCTGAAATTTTGTACACTTATGTTATTTAATATACTTCATTTTTTGGCGCTAGTGCCATTGAAGCACACACTCAACTTTTTTAAATTTTGATTTTAGAAACGCAAATCTACCCCCGTGTCCCCTGAATTTTGGACTGAAATTTTGTACACGTATGTTATTTATTATACTTGATTTTTTGGCGCTAGTTCCATTGAAGCACACAGTCAACTTTTTTAAATTTTGATTTTAGAAACGCAAATCTACCCCCGTGTCCCCTGAATTTTGGACTGAAATTTTGTACACGTATGTTATTTATTATACTTGATTTTTTGGCGATAGTGTCATTGAAGCACACCGTCAACTTTTTTCAACTTTGATTTTGGAAACGCGAATCTACCCCCGTGTCCTCTGAATTGGGGAGTGAGATTTCGTACACTTATGTAATTTATTATTCTCAATTTTTCGGCGGAGGTTGTATAGAAGCACACTGCCATTTTTTTCTGAATTTTAGCTTGGAGTCGCAAATTCAACCCCAAGACCCCTGAGTTGGGGTTTGAAAATTTTTATATATGTGTAACTAATATTGTCAATTTTTTTAGGTGGATGGGATTTAGACATAATGCGATTGTTATTTTAATTTCAACGTAAAGTCGTAATTCTACCCCCCTTAACCCCTGAGTTAGTAATTGAAATTTTGTACCTTTATTATACTCAACAAAATCCAATTTTCACCAGTGTTTAGTTTAAATTACATGTATTACTTTTTTAATTTTTGATATTAGTTTTAATACCATTTAGGGCTTCCCGGTGGATGAAAGAAATTTTGAGTCGACATTAGAACACATTTATTGTTGTTGTATACCTTTTGACTTTCAAAAATTGCATTAAAAATGCACATTTTACAAAATTTTATTTCATGTTTATGATTTAGTTGGTCCACTGTAAAATTGTAAATCTGAATCTAAATCTGAATCCGAATCCGTTGCTAAGTTCAGCCACATAAATATATTTCATAAACCAACTGAAGTGGACTTGATAATAATTCGTAATAGTTGTGAATATAACCATTCTATCAAGAAATGGCTTATATAAACTTTAAATTGTCTAATCCATTTTTATACAAAAATTAAACCAAAAAGAAAAGTTTAACTTGATATCTTATAATTCTTTTTTCTTTTGATATTGTTTAGGGTGGGAGGGGTGACGCTCCAGATTTTCCCATCACCGGCCGCCACTGCTGCTATTTCTATAAAAATGTGTCGTGAAATTTGAGTTAATCACATATCTCGGAAAGTCTTCAGAAAACATAGTTAAATATGTATGAAAAGACATAACCACACCATCGCATTTAAAACGGATAAACGCGGAAACAATATCAGATATTTTAACGAAATCCGGAGTAGTTTTAGGATCTTACATAAATGAAAATTATACAATTTATTGTAGTAGTGGCCAATAAGATAACATCATTTTTATTGTAATAAACAAATTGCCAAAAGCTCTGATGTGGTTTTTGTGATTTTATGTGGTAGTTATCGCTCGTCTTTAAAAGGAAGGTTTCTCAACAGTAGGGAGACTGGTCCAAAATGTTCCTCCTAAGGGAAAAACAACATAATTTTCAAATTAAAAAACTTTCTTATGTTTCATTAATGTGTAACGACACTATGGCCCATTTTCTACAACTCTTAGAATAAAACAGTTGATTAAAGATATTTGCAAATTATTTATTAACTTTATTGTAAAACTATAGAAAAGGATCATTTTAGATACACATCTATGTGTAAAATGCACCCCCTCACGGTGAAAAATTATGCCAAATAAAATAAGGCATTTTATTTCAACCTATTTATGTATCTACAATAATTGGCATCGCATATATAGGGTGTTTTTTTAGCTGCATGAGAACTTCAAAATGAAATAAAACATTAAAAACCTGACGGAATGTTTTGGTTATAATTTTTTTATGAAAGTACAGTTAATGGCATTTATGATTTGAACATGACTTCCGGCATGTGACCACCACGACTAATGGTTACGAAGCGCATCCGTTCAGTCCAATTTTTGACCACTTTTTCCAATATTTCTGGCTTTATTTCATAAATTGCTTGCTGAATATTAGCCTCCAATGCTTCTAGAGTTGTTGGTTTGTTAGCATAAACCATGGATTTAACATACCCCCACAGAAAATAATCTGGAGGTGTCAAATCACACGATCTTGGAAGCCAATTGATAGGACCACGTTTTGAAATAATGTTGTCACCAAATTGTCCTTTCAATAAATTGATGGTTTCGTTGGCTGTGTGGCACGTATCACCATCCTGTTGGAACCATAAGTTGTCAATGTTTAGCTCTTGAAGTTTTGGAAACAAAAATTTATTGAGCATGTGTCGATATCTCACACCATTCACCGTAACGGTAGCTCCTTCCGCATTTCGAAAGACATATGGACCAATGATGCCGTTGGCGTGTATTCCACACCAAACAGTCAATTTTAATGGATGCAATGGAGTCTCAAGATAATGTCCCGGATTGGTCTCACTCCATATACGGCAATTTTGTTTGTTCACATACCCAATTAACCAGAAATGTGCCTCGTCACTGAACAAAATTTTACGGTAAAAAAAATGGATCCACTTCCAATTGGTTGGAAGCGAATTTGGTAGCGTTGTTCAATGGTCAATCTATGCATTATCAAATGCCAAACCTTGCTAAACACAAATGTCAAAAAACTGTTTCCATAGCAATCTTGATTCAATTGTTATCCCTATTGAAAGTTCTCATGCAGCTAAAAAAACACCCTATACTATAGGAATCTGTGTCATTTTCATCTATGGCAGCGCACAGTTCTTGAGCCCAATTCTTACACTAGCAGCATTGTATCCATCCTTCCACACTTTTAGATCTTGAATATTTTGAGTTGCAACACATGCACACAAAATCATTTTCTGCATCTTCGTCAATGTCAGAAAGATTTAGCTTCGGTATCTTTTTTGTTTTGTTAGTTTTCTTCCTCGGCTTTGTTTTCTTGTTAGGGTTTGATTTTTTGCATGTTTTATTTTCTTCTTGCTCTTTACGTTTAATTATATTGATTCTTTACGGATCTTTTCTTCATACAGTTCATTTTTATGAGGACTGCTAAGTAGTGAGAATTTTTGTGCCAGAAGTCGGTCTTCCTTTTAGGGTCCTTTTGCCAACCATTTTTGGTACAGTTTGGTAGGTTAACGAAAATTCTTGCTAAATGTCTTTGAATGCAGTTGCTGCAATGGTGTCAGATGCAGTAGACACAGGATCCAGCGTAGGCTTCAGATAATCCCCCGGATCTTAATTATGATGTGTATAAAATTATCCGTGGATCATTTTATACACCATGGGATCGTTTTACCCCAACCGGTATTTTTCCATTTTGAATCAAAACATTATCTTACACAAAACAGTACGAACTAATGCAATGTGTAATTCAATACTCAAACGATAGTACAATGCTAGTATAACACAGCCAATACTCTCAAATATATCTCTATTTATATTATGGCTATCAAAAAAGCCCTTACCTTAGAAGAAAGCAACGGAATCCAATTTTTCTACAATTATTTAATAACAACACAAGTAATAAGCGATTTGCCATTAACGTCGGTACGTTACGTCATACGTCGTCGGTTTTGGACATAATGCATTTGTTGATTCCTAGCTGGCATCAGTAGTTTCATAAAAACTAGAAGAGATCATTTTATCCTGAGGGATAATTTTGGACCAGTCTCCCCTACCTACCCTTTCTTCCAACAAAATAGCTCTGTTTGGTACACATATCGAGTGCACAAAGTGTAGGGCAGCCCAGGGCAGCCAGAATTGCACGAGAACTCGCTAGTGCACCTAGTAATCCATGACTGTAACAAACGACTTGAGTGCAGGATTGAAACGTCACTCATAAAAGTTGAAGTTTTTTTTTTATAAGAACTTTTATGGTAATATATTATTTGATTTGATAAAAGTTGAAGTTAATAACTTGGTAATTATTTTCTTTACACTTGTTGACTTTCGAGTTCATTTTTTAACGTTTTTAACCAAAGTGCTCGAAGATAAAAAAGGAAAAATGCGAGATTCAAAAAATAATTTCTACCAAATTGAACAAAATGTTGAACCGTAGCTGTGACACTGTGTCTTATTATGTTTTGTTTTTAATTATTTTTTGAGTCCATTTCTTTTTTCTATCTTCTCGTGCAGCCTATTTCTTTAGTTTTTGATGCTGGCTCCCCAGGAAATGCTCGATAATTTTTTTAATAGAAATTTTCTGTTAAAAAAATAAATGAATGTTAATGAAATGAAAAATGAATTATGTTTTCTAATTTTGAGTATCAAAACATTTTTTATTTAAATTTTTTTATTATTAATATTATGTATATGCATATGAAAATATATGAAAATAGAATTTTATATTAATAGTACACTAAAAATAACCAAAACAGATCTTTTTATTTAATTTTTGTGTAGTGTTTACTTAAATTGCAAGTAAAACAGAAGATTCTGTAATACTACATAATATAATAAAAATAAATAGCTTTTCAATTAATTTGTAATTTTAAGGATTCTATGAAAGCCTTAAATTACATTGAAAGCGTATTAAAATATTTGAAAATTTGTATAAATACTAACCTTATTTAAATTAACAATGTAATAAGGATTTCTAGGTAAAATCACATTAATGTTAATATCGCACTTATTGTTCGCACAAATAAAATTACAAGTTTTATTTTGACTCGAATTTGTTTCGCAACTTGTATTATCCGTTTTGCAGTTAGTAATACCCCAAGGGGGTAATTTTTGAGTCCTTATTGTATCACCAAGCATTAATAAAATAAATAAGAACAACATAACTGAAAAAAATCCGAGACACCAAATCTTTCCAAGTTCCTCCACACCTGTTGAATTTGTAATTGCAGAAGTTTAAAGCCGTCTATTTGTGCGTCAAAATGCAAAAACTGTAAAATGTACATCACGTCGTCATTATTGGTAGATATATTCGACGAAAGCAGTGACAGCACTACGCGTTATGATAGCCTTTGATAGCAAATATTGATAGGCCCCCGCCCGCGCAGATAACCAGATAATACTAAAAGTAAAACAGGACTGGACTAACTCAACTATTTTTATATCCTAAATCTGAATATATTGGTCAAGAAAACCACCATCTAATTTACTACCATCACAAAGTTTGTTTATATTAGCAAATGTAAGTAACAATAAATTCTAAAGCGCCTTAAACTAATATTTACTTTTCTAATATGCGTAAAAGCTCAAACAAATTAGTAATTAAATTAAAATGAAAAACTTGAAAACTTTTTTGTTTTAGTAGGTAGGTAATGAATTTACATTTCTTTACACACGCATAATTGTGCATTTATGCAAACTTTATATTGTAACAAGCTTGAATAACATCACATACATTTTTTATTTTAATATATTTTGTGTATTATTAAGGGGCAGTTTATCAATTCTCTAGTTAAAGTGTTCGTTAGTTAACCAAACAGTAACGTTACTTGCCGAATAAACCTTCTGGTAAAAGGGCCAGTTTATCCACCTCTAGTTAGTGTCCCAAGTAAAATCTGACAATTAAGTCTGAATTTCGGTTGATCAATGTTTAGTTAAAATTTACTTGTCAGATAAAACTTACCTGTAAGATATTTACTTGCCGGTCCAAGCAGCTGTTAAATTTACTTGTAGGAGTTAAATAAAATCCGACCAATCACAAATAATTATATTTTCAAGATACAAAATAATTTAAGGTGGCCGAGAAATTCACTTAAAAATACTAAATCCGTTAGGTGCCGCGACTGTAGTGAGAATTCCCCATAGCAGCTGAGGGGTTGAAAAGTTGAAATTACCCATAGCTTGAAACAATCCTTTTCTTTAGGGATAGATGTGTTACTATAATAAGGATTTCAAAAGACATTTTCCATTTTTATTCTGTATTCCATAAAATTTTATTTTCAATTATTTCGTGTTGCGTGGACAACCACTGCTACCAGCGTTGAATTCTTTGGCGATAACATCCCATTATTCCTTCTTTTCTTTCCATGTTTTTGCATCTGTTTGTTTATTTTCGAAATATCACCGTATTTTAATACGGTGATATTTTATACGGTATAATAATAATTCAAATCAAGATGTGAAAGCAGAAAATATATCTTGAGAGACATTCGAGCTCAAATCTTGTGGTAATTAAAAAAAAAATTTTTTTTCACATTTTTTCACATTGTGAAAAAAACCTTTCCTGTTAATTTTTCTAAAACCCCCTTTTGAATTTAAAAACTTGTGGCATCTGACTCAAGAAGTAGGGCCCTTTATAATTTTTACATCCGGGCCTCCAAATATAGTGGGCCGGCCCTGAGTACGGTGCTGATAATAAATAATTAGTAGCACTCAAATGAGTACTACATGTAGGTATGTATATTCCGAAACTTATCACCGTGACGACAGTTTATCAATAGTTTATTATTTTTCAATATTACAATACAAGGACCATGTGGTAGTTTCGTTATTAATATTTTTTAATAAATAAATTTCATTAGATTTTAATTATGATAATTAATTACAGTATATGATATGATAACCTAATAATATTACCTATAATATAAATTTCAAAAATTATTTTATTAAAGTATCGACCATTATTTCTAATTAAAATTTTGTTTTAATATAAAATACGGTATGAGTAATAGATTTTTTTTTTTAAGATATATGATAATTTTATAAATATGTAATTTAATTTGAACAAAAAATGAAATAATTAAATATTTTTGTCGAATTATCCGTTTATAATACAAACCATGTGGTAATTTCGTTATTAATATTTGAAAATAACTAACTTATTGACAATAAATCAAACAGGTACACTCGTTTCAAAATTAATTAATCATTATAAAAAACTTATGGGGTATTCCATACCAAATCAACAAACCTTTAAATCAAACCATCTTCAATTTCTATAAAGTTTAATCTTCAAAATTGGCATTTTTAATATTAAACATGGAAATTTCATTTCTTAAGTACGCTCAATTTTATGTTCAATGACAGAACATACCCTTGTTGGTCATTGAGATCGGGGGGGTTGGGGGTATTAAATACTCTCCAACCACACACGAAGTTAAGGGGTTTGGGTTTCTCAAATACACTTAAAATCCGAATTATTAGGACCCTCTTCGCTCGTGCTGTGAGAAATTTATCTGAATACCCAATTTTATTGCTAAATTAGCACCTGCAAACTTGAAAGTCAATCTCCTAAACATTTTAGATATTTTTATTATCCATCAAATATTCAAATAGCACCACAGCTTCCCACATTTGATTCATACTATCGATGAATGTGAATATTTTCAGATGACTGTAACATTCTTAAATCAAGTAATTGTTTTTCTCCAAAATTCATTAAATGCTCTTTAAAATAATGAAAAACCTTGTCCTAGCAAAGATCTTATGCTTACACCAAAATAGTTTAATAATATTATATTTTAATGGTAGATTTTTATTTGGAATAATGATGAACAGCTTACATCGAAAATAAAAATTGATCACAATATTTGAAAACCCATTCGGCCCCATTGCCCCCCCCCCTACTATGCGTAATTTTTAGATGACTCGTATACCTGGGGTACGAGTCATCGTAATTTTATTTCGATTATGCCTCTTTATACAGTTCTTTATACAGTTCTTTATGCGTAGTTCTTAAATGAACGCCGAATGTGTAGTTTGTGTGTTATTGTGAAGTGAAAATTGTGGAAAATGTAGTTTTCTTAGTGAAAAATCTGTACTGTATCTACCATAATAGGAAAACAAGGGATGATCTGAGTGAGCAGATGAAATTTGAGCAATCCAGAATTTTCACAATATTTTGCTGTAGTACAGGTTAGTGGTGAAATACTAAAAAAGCATTCCATATTAAAAATATTGAAATTTATCATGGTATTTTCCACAATTTTAGCTTAATTAACTCAGAATCTGCAAAGAAAATATTTAAAGAGCGCCATAGTAAGTTTTGTTTCACATAATACAGTAGAACAAAATAGGGATGATTTTGTTAATTAGATTTTGTAAAATATTCCTGTACCAAAACAAATTGTTTGATGTTCTATTAGGTTCTTAAAGAATTATGTACTACCTACTACAATAACGTTTCTCAATCCGGAAGAGGTGCAAAATGGTTCACAGTAGGGTAGCGCGAAAATTAAAATTGGGAATAATGGTACTCTTTCCTATTTTTA
This sequence comes from Rhagonycha lutea, assembly GCA_958510855.1. NCBI lineage: Eukaryota > Metazoa > Arthropoda > Insecta > Coleoptera > Cantharidae > Rhagonycha > Rhagonycha lutea. The sequence goes on from OY294042.1 coordinate 442,086, forward strand.
AACTATTTTTAATTATTTATTGGCACAAAGACATAAAATACAAAAGTGTTATATATTTTATTTTTTGAAAACAAAGAAGATTCATGTCAACGAAAATATGCGTCACTTCTGGTGTACGGACCTAAATGTATTATTTCTTGTTTTAAAAAGTCGTGTGCAAAAATTAGTCACTTATGGCGATTTTCTACTATATTATTTCAAGTAAAAATAATTAAATTTGTAAACTTCCGAGTAAATTTTTGTGGAATACTTTGAGGTACTAATGTTTCTATAGGAATTATAGATTCTAGAATTAGGAAAGTATCAAAGGCTAAATAATATCTTAAAAATTTGTGATGGGTTTTCATGTATTACGTAATGATTTGGGGTGAGGGGGAGGGGGAGGTATCGGAAATTTTACGAACCCTTATGAGGGTTCGTTTACGAACTACGTACGTTTCTTAAAATATTTTGTTAACTTAAATTTAAAAATCAAGTACTTATTTTTTTTTTTTTTACAACATAAAGTTGATAATTCTTTAATATCCAAGCAAAAAATATTCAAAATTGTACCAAAAAACGAATTAAATTGTTATAATAGTTATAGAATCAATTATACAGTGACTCATAAAAGTAGGTTAACAAGGTATATTTTTCATTATAATCTTAATTTTCATGGTTACGTATTATTTAAAACTAAAAAATAAAAAACATAATCTTAAAGTAGCTAATTTTTTAAATATTAAAAAAATATTATACAAAATTTCACAATTTTCCAGTTCTAAATATAAAAATTACAGTACCGTAACATGCTACAACTTGGGTCACTTTTGACATTCAACGATGTGCTATTCTTTTTGTACTCTTCCCTTCAGTTATCGGAGATAGCCACTTTTCCGTTCTCTTTGAGTACTTTAACGATTCGTTCTGACATTTTGAAAATTTTGCATATTTCAGCCCTTTTCTTTAAAAAAACTGGGTGTCCTAAGTTACCTCACAAGTGTTACAACTTGGGACAGTTATTGAAATAACCAAAGAAATCAGAATTGGCATATCAACTTCTTTTCTTTCTCCTTCTTAGTATTCCCATTACATTTAATTTTGGTGAGTACGAAATCCCCCTTGGTAACTTTAATGGCTGAATGGCTGGTGGTTTGGCTATTTTCTAATCATTGATGGCAACAGCATACCCCCATTAGTTTGTGAATGGTGCTTTACCTACGTACAAATTTACCTAGGAGATTCATAAATTAAAAAAACTAATTATTAGTCTAGTAGATACATTTAGGTCGGCCCTTATTATAGTCTCCGTCATAATATTATTATAATAATGTAATAAGTACTTAAATAAAAAAATATGATTCTGGTGAGGATCGAACCCGGAATGACAAAATGGAAAGCCGACTTGCTATCCACAAGGCCAACGGAGTCATTAATATGTAAAATGGATATTTCCGTAAATAAATAATTATTATTATTCTGATTTTAGTGCAATTTTTGATTTAATTTTGTTCAAATATTCTGAAATTATATGAAAATATTTACTATGTTGTAATAAACACCGGAAAAATAAGGAAAAAAAATTCTAAGAAGCATTAGATTTGCGGTTATTTCGATTTCAGTGAAATTTTTTATTTAATTTTTTTGATAAAAATTGAATTTTGTTCAAATATTCTGAAGTTATATGAAAATATTTACTATGTTTTAATAAACACCGGAAAAATAACTAAAAAAATCTAAGCCCTTAGATGCATTAGATTTGCAGTTATTTTGATTTCAGTGAAATATTGATTTAATTTTGTTGATAAAAATTTAATTTTGTTGATTCTGAAATTATATGAAAATATTTACTATGTTGTAATAAACACCGGAAAAATAACGACAAAATTCTAACCCCAAGATGCATTAGATTTGCAGTTATTTTGATTCAAATTTTTTAATAAAAATTTAATTTCGTTCAAATATTCTGAAATTATTATATACAGTGTGTTCACGGAAAATGGTAACAGTGAATAATTTTTATATGCTACTAGATACAAAAAAAAGTTTAAATAGTTTTTTATTCAACTGGAAATTTACTATCGGAAACTGCTGATGTATATTTTTTTATACTTCAAATTCAACCGGAAGTGAACATCAAAAATTTTTTTCAAATGGCAACATGTCTTTTTTTTAACATTTTCGCAATCTGCAATTTTTTCTTTATAAATAGGTATAAAATATTCATAAGGTTACATGAGAAATATTCGAGAAAATTCAAGATTTAAACAGACAATAATAATTTATTAATTATTTACACACAGATATGTAGAATGCTATGAACTTTTTTGGTAACGTTTTTCTATTGGGTCATTTAAAAACAGTTGTTTACGCAAATTCGCCATTAAATTTAAAAGATTTCAAAAACAAAAAATTAATTTAGCATGCGATCAAATATCACTTAAATCAATACAATAAACACACGGAGGTGTTGTGGAAGCACTTTTCGAGAGGTCGTGAAGACATGTCATTACGACAGTACTAAATATGTTAAGGATAAACCATCAATCAATAAAGACCCTTCGCGAGGTCAAAGTGGCGCAACTTAACTAGTTGCTAAGAAATTGTAAAATAAATTCAAAAATAAGTCAAATTATACCCAAAATACAACAACGGCAGACATGTTTCGATCTTGTTAGATCTCATCAGTGACGTATAGCTGTGAATTTGGTTATAATTTGACTTTATATTTTTTCCCTTATAAAGCATTTTATTAAAATGCTATATAAGGGAAAAATTTTATTAGCGCGATTAGCACTTTATTAGCATTTTATTAAAATGCTATATAAGGGAAAAAAACATAAAGTCAAATTATAACCAAATTCACAGCTATACGTCACTGATGAGATCTAACAAGATCGAAACATGTATGTCGTTGTTGTATTTTGGGTATAATTTGACTTATTTTCGAATTTATTTTACAATTTCTTAGCAACTATATAGTTAAGTTGCGCCACTTTGACCTCGCGAAGGGTCTTATTGATTGATGGTTTATCCTCAACATATTTAGTACTGTCGTAATGACATGTCTTCACGACCTCTCGAAAAGTGCTTCCACAACACTTCCGTGTATTATAAAACGGGTCGTTTTATTCCAGTTAGCATTGCGCGAATTATTAATTTTATTTTTTGGATAACTCCGATCTATCGGATTATCCATTTAATTTAATTTATAAAATGCTATATAAGGGAAAAAACATAAAGTCAAATTATAACCAAATTCACAGCTATACGTCACTGATGAGATCTAACAAGATCGAAACATGTCTGTCGTTGTTATATTTTGGGTATAATTTGACTTATTTTCGAATTTATTTTACTTAAATCAACAAAAAAAAGCATCTAATGATGAACTTCTGGGTATATTAGAATCATGTCTTGAACAAAACGGTGACAATTTTGAAAAATGTATCCGATAAATGACAGTTGCGTTTTCTGTAACGTGATTTTTTGTTTTTCATAGCACTCTACATACGTTTATGTGTAAATAATTAATAAATTATTATTGTCTGTTTAAATCTTGAGTTTTCTCGAATATTTTCTTATGTAACCTTATGAAAATTTTATACCTATTTACTATAAAGAAAAAAATTGCAGATTGCGAAAATGTTAAAAAAAAGACATGTTGCCATTTGAAAAAAAATTTTGATGTTCACTTCCGGTTTAATTTCAAGTATAAAAAAATATACATCATCAGTTTCCGATAGTAAATTTCCAGCTGAATAAAAAACTATTTAAACTTTTTTTTGTATCTATAGTAGCATATAAAGCTACGTTTAGATCTGAATGAACTTTATGTCGGACAGAAATTCTGTCTCTCTTACTGTCTCTTATTTTCCGAGTCTTACTCTTACTGTTTTTTACTGTCCGACATAAAATTCGGTCAGATGTAATCGCACCTTAAGAATTAGTACCTGGGTGACCGATCTCCGATCGTAACTATTCTTATTTTTGTTTACAAGAGAAAGATGTAGGTTCTCCTTTTATTTTCATATAAGGACATGTCGTAATCTTAAGCGTGGTCCATTTGTCTTAATATCAAATAGGGGGTTAAAATGAATATGATGCAGCGTGCAAAGGGGAGGAGGGTATCAAAAATGCTGGAATTTTGCGTGACGTAAAATTAAGAGCAATAGCCACTACTTACTGAATAATTTGTGTTTTATGCCATTTATTTCCAGGGCGTAAAAAAATTGAAGTAATTGCTAGCATTACACTATCCTTCAACACTTTTTTATGTAAACACGCTAAAGGAAATTGATTTATTTATTGGAATACCACGTTATTCGAAAATTAGAATGTGGGAATCTCCCCCCCTCCAAGTCAGCAAGTTTTAATTCGTTTTTAATGATTTTCGTGGACGTCAAAATATTTATATAAGGTTATAAGGAGACGTTTTTAGGTGGCGGCGCCGGCGCACACTGGGCTGAAAAATGATGTAAAAATTTATTTTCCAATTAATGTTTATATAGTAAATTTTTTTAGTTGGTAATATTAAAAAAATCGCACATTACATTCGCAAAATTCGTTATGTTCTGGTGGATTGTTTTGCGTTTAAATGCTTATGAATATTAAATATGATTATATTAAACAGATGATACTCATAGCAATGCGTTTATTTTAAAATTTATAGGTAAAATAACGATTTTAGGGTTTATCTTAACTTGAACTTTTCGAGCGTTCTATAAAATTGAGAACTTTAAAATTTAGACCTGCGTTACTGTTACCTAAACATCTATATCGTGTATCAATTTCTCGCTGGAATGTTTGCCTATAAGGAAGATATTGTCATTTCAAGTTTTAATCTCTTAATTTTATGTACCAAATCCGCTCATTTTCATCATAAAAATATGAAAAAAATGAAAATATAAATGTATATCAAATATATTTGTAACACGTAAAAGGAATTAGATTAGTAAATTATTAAAATATATCAATTAATTTACTATCACGTATTAAAAACTAACCAATTATAGTTAGAAAATACTATAATAATTTATTATTGTTGCATTGATTATACATAGCGTAAAAGAGTTACCTATCAGCGAAAATTTAAAATTAGTTTTGTTACCAGAACCCACCTAAACAAATTTATATTTGATTTAAACTAATTTAAATTAATTTTTATTAATATATGAAAATAAATTATTAGTAGCTACATAATTATTAATTTGTATCGCTTTCAGTAGCGTCTGTTAATTCAATTTCTGGAGTTAATTCCAGTAATTCCAAAGTTTCGGGTAAAAGATTTTTTGTTTGTCTTTTCTGAAATGGCCGAATACTTGATATAAAAGGATCTGAAGATATTAGCATATTATGTAAAATATCTTCGTTGGATGCTTCCCTGCAAAACTTTCTAGATCGGGTTTCTCTATATTTTCGAAAATCCTTATTTCTTGCTTCGGAAGCTTCTTCTGATAACTGGCCAATCGGAAGAAGAGCGTGTTTAATAATGCCTTCACCATGAAAAAGTATTTTGTGAAGTGAAACTGGCATATAATACCACTCATATAGTGAAACATACAAATTCGCTGTTTCTTTTGCAAATATTTTGAATTTTGTCAGATTAATTTTTTCACCGGACGCTATTGCATGTAATATTGTACGAATTCTTTTTATAAGATCAACATCTATACTAGTTATTTCTGCTGATATTTCTGCATTTTCAAAAAATTTTCTAGCAGTGTTTCCATCATTTGTCGTGCCATGTCCTTGTTTTACTATATCGACGAGTAAGCCAAGTCGAGTTTTAAAAAGATTTTGAACTTTTCTTTTTTTGCTTTCTTTCATTTCTTTTTGTTCTGCAGTTTTAGCCGACCATTTCTTAAATTCGAGATTATAAGAAATGTGTAGTAAACACTCGAAGCTTCTAATCCAAGCATGCAAAGGAGAAATTCCAAATTTATAATTATCTTCGTTAGGAATTTTATCTTCTAATTTTTGGAAATTGTTCATCTCGCTTGGTTTTGCTTTACAAATATAACATACCATTGAGGAAGTAGTTTCTGTTAGTGTTTGACATACTTTGCCGTCTACCATAGTGAAACATACTATATGCCTGATTGTAATATTTTCTTTGTATTTTGTCAATATTAACGTATCAATTTGTCTTTGCAAAAATTTCATTTCGTTCTTTATAACTTCTGTACTTTCCTTAATAAATTCAAATTTAATTGGGCGACAAAAGAAAGTTGAAGATGGTCGAGAATTAGTCCAAATGATATCAGATTCATCTTTATGATAAAGTTTTAGGGGAACTAAAGCTGTCATAAAAATACTTGAATCATGAGCAGTTTCATCTGAAAATTTTTGTTTGTATGTATTTTGACCGGAAGCTCCATCAAAGCCGCATTTACTTATTAATGTGAATTCGCCACTTTCATTTGTTTGCACATATTTTAAAATTCGGCTAACAGTGTGATCTAAAAGTTCTTGCAAATTAATTTGTGCAACAGTTTCAGTCACGGTTATGGATTCTCTCCTAGGATAACAATCATTTTTTGCTTGTTGAATTTTATAATATGAGGGAAATAATTGAAGTTCTTCTTTTGAAACCGAGTCTCTAAGTATTATATATTGGGACTTGGACAAATTCAAAGATGTGTATATAGACAACGCCTTTTCTTTCGAGTACACGACAGGTTTAAATTTATCATCAAGAATTTTTCTTATTTTTATAACAAATTCAGGATTTTCTTGTAAATGTTCTAAAATCCTTGCAACATCGTTAAGTCCATTGTTGTACATACTCCTGATTGTAGAACACATGAGCTCCTGCGTATCCTTATATTGAATAAATTCGGTCTTTTCTACCATATCTTTAATTTTCAGTCTTATACAATGAGGCCAATTAAACTCAGAATGCAACCATGAATTATTGTTCTCCAAAAAAATTTTTTCAGTACGGTTGGACTGTTTCCACTTCCTACGCAGCTTCAAACAAAGCATTCTAATACTAGTTTTTAAAGTATTCAGTTCTGATTCACAAAAATTGATATCAAGTCTGGAAGTAACCATTTCAAAAAGTTTCTTGTAATCATCAAGATGTGTGTCAGGGGAGCTTTTAAGTAATAAATAAAGATCATAATTTGTTCTTAAATTATAATTCATCTTGATTTGATTTGCTTTTTTTCTAATTCTCTATTCTATTTCCTTTTTTATTTATATTTTCTCGATTTTCAAAACCTTTATAGGCATATTATCTCATCGTATATACGGATCAATGGATTCTGAAGCATGAAAGCTTTCATATTTTAGCGAAAATGAGCGGATTTGGTACATAAAATTAAGAGATTAAAACTTGAAATGACAATATCTTCCTTATAGGCAAACATTCCAGCGAGAAATTGATACACGATATAGATGTTTAGGTAACAGTAACGCAGGTCTAAATTTTAAAGTTCTCAATTTTATAGAACGCTCGAAAAGTTCAAGTTAAGATAAACCCTAAAATCGTTATTTTACCTATAAATTTTAAAATAAACGCATTGCTATGAGTATCATCTGTTTAATATAATCATATTTAATATTCATAAGCATTTAAACGCAAAACAATCCACCAGAACATAACGAATTTTGCGAATGTAATGTGCGATTTTTTTAATATTACCAACTAAAAAAATTTACTATATAAACATTAATTGGAAAATAAATTTTTACATCATTTTTCAGCCCAGTGTGCGGCGGCTTAACGATGCTACACCTAACTAACGGATCTCGTCCCAATTGTGATTGGTTGATTATACAAAATCTAATTTTTTTGTACCAACCTTGTATAATCAATCAATTAGGACTGGGATATGGGTATGAACATCTTTCGGTTCGTTTTTTTCGCGAAAATTAATTTTTCTTGACCATCGATTGGTAGACCCAAAAAAAACCCAGTTAGTGATTAGGGGTTTAGGCAACTTTCTATAAAGTCAGTGCAGCCTGATTGGTAGATTATTGCACCAATATTTGTGGCCTTACATCGAGGATTTACGTCAAAAAACAAAATTTTATCGCATTATAATGTAGTTCAGGGGGTCCCAAAAATTGGGTCAAGAAGTTTTTGCCACCCGGCATTTACGCGACTTGGGCCCTATTCTTGAAAATACTCGAATAGGATTACTCGACGATACCAAATCATCATTGATCAAATTCATCATTGGTCAAATTCATCATTAGTGAAATAGGGCCCCTGATTACCTGTTCTGAAGTAGGGAGGTCTGTAGATAGCAACAGAACCGGTTCGCTTTTTACCATAGACATTGTTGATCTGTCAATGCGAAAAACAATTGAAAATGGTAAAGAACAAAATTTTGAGTAGCTTCTTTAGTAGGCCGCGAAAGGTAACGGCCTACTAAATCGCGGCCTACTAAATCGTGGCTATTCAAGTCGCTTTTTCTCGCGAAAATGAATTTTCCTAAAGATGAGACCCTGTCAGATCGATTTGTAGACCCAAAACCCCCCCAGTCCGTGATTTTCATCGAAATCGTTAGGGCCGTTTTCGAGAAAGCCATTGCATACATAAATATATAGATATATATATTTATATACATATACAAGAATTGCTCGTTTAATGTTATTGGATTCACTGTTACCATTTTCCGTGAACACACTGTATATCATTAATGTATGGTCAAGTCATGGGATGAAACGGCCTTTTTCTCCTCTTTTTAGTTATATTATAATACCTGGTGGTGATACCTTTTCACATTTCGGAGCCAGATAAAGTCCTGCTTAACCCTTATGTCAATACCCAATGTTTATTACGTTGTTCAATACCCGGGTACTATATGCCAGCGATTCTCAACCTGGGGGTCGCGGATCTATTTTAGGGGGTCGCAGAAAATGTAGCGATTTCTTTCCAAAATTAGTTTTGAATTTGAATTGGAAGCTAAACAAAAAGTTAAAACACAAGACAGAAACCACCGACATTCGAAATAGATAATAGATTGACTGTTAGGTTTTATTGTGTATTTTGTTTAAATTTAACTATAGATATACAGAAATTTTTCGAAAAAACACGATTAGATAGTGACGAGCAAATGGCACCACAAGCTATAATACCTTGCTGTTCCTTTAGCTGTGTTTATATCTTCATCTATCTGCCAAACTGATAAATTTTCTTCTTCTTCTTCTTAGTTTAAGCCTTAAGGCTTGTTATTACCAACATCTGCGTCGTTTCCTTGGCAGTGGTGGTTCTGTGACTTTTCTTAAAGCGCTTTGACCTTGAAATTTAAAAAATTTTCGTCTGCGGCGCTTGGGAAAACCACACAACCCCCCCTCCCACTCATGTCATTAAAATTTGTTCAGCCATACAAGCCGTTTGCCCTACCTTCATTTTCGGTCTAGCTACGGGCCTGAATCGATTACTGACATTGATGGGGTCGCAGAAAATAAGCAAGAAAATTTGGAGGTCGCGTCGTAAAAAGGTTGAGAACCGCTGCCCTCTATATTTCGTCAACAAAAGGAATTGGAATTGGAAAATTTTTATTTTCAAATTCTGTTGTTGGGAGTCACAGTGGGAATACCTAACTGCCACAAAACCTGTTAATTTATGGAATAATAAAGGGCAAGGAGGAAGGGAAACAGTAAAGTCTCCGTTGTCATTCATATCGTCATTCGTCGTTCATATGAGGATATTTTACATATAATTTGTAGTTAAATGTCTACGTTTATTTGTATATAAAATATTATTTCTGACCCCCTAGAGATTAGTTAAATTATTTATTATTTTGAAAATCTGTAGAAGTATTAAGTTTTTACATATATGGGTACCCGGGTATTGATCAACTGGGTATTCAACTTTAGCGCCTAATTTTTTCTACTTTCTTGAATATTTAAATATCAAAACTTATATGAATCGACGTTAATTGACTCAAATAACGAGGATCTGACCGGATTTGAAGATATCTCTTAAAATACATAGCATATTTAAGTAAGAACATTCAAAAGGGTACCCGGATATTGACATAAGGGTTAAAGAACCCACAATATCTTCGCTTTCGACACTGGATAACGGCTGTGAGTGAAAATAGCCAGAGTACCTAACCCTAGATGTTTATCTTAAGGCCGATCTATTCATCTCTTCGTAAAGTAGCTATTATTAGCGTTACGGGTAAGGTAGCAGTTCGTAAACGTTTATTCACATCCCAATAGCCACTATTGCCTTGTAAATATGGGTTACAGCTAACACAAATTTAAGAGCCCCTCGAATCGGCAAATATGTTTTGCAAATCAGATTTTAACTTAAAATTTCTAGAATTGTGAGTGTTGTATTTATGAGAAATTTAATTTTTGATAAATAATTGATTAAAACAAATCTTTTAGATGATATTAATTTTATCCAAGACGAAAACAGAGTTCAGTAATAAGATAATTTAAATTGTCGGGACTGTAAAAATGTAATCACTTTATTAACAAACTGATTTAACAAAAGTTTTGTTATTTAATTATATGATTTCTTTAAAATACACTTATTTACTCCTTTGGATAAATAAACTGTTAAAATGTACAAATTGATGCTCGGGTTTGAAATCGAGGCGATTGTGGGAGGGTAGTTTCAGGTAGTTTTTCGACGTGGTTTCTTGCATTTCTGATGACCTGGACCAAAACCAACCAAAACTAAGTATTTTATCTCTTTCTCTCATAATAATATATTATAGCGCTATCCTACTCTGTCATATACTAACTAGAAGAAAACATCGATCCTGTTTAGTAAGTTCGCGATAGCTATGGAACAAGATACGACAAGATGAATATACCCAAATTTTTTGCAGGGCACTTGTAAACTTATTTGGCTCGTAATTACGATGCGCTTTACGAAGAGATGAATAGATCGGTATAGAATAGAATAGACCTAGTAGGTAAAACAATATGGGAATAATTCTTAAATTATGTAGGGTTCATTTACAGGAAACTTAACTTTTTTTCATTTTGTCTAAAATTTATTTTAAATTTGATTTAATGTTAACATAAATTACAATATGTAGTCAGTCTAGTTACATAGGCAACATAAATTTATAAATATAAAAATAACTTTTAAGTTAATACCTAGGCCAAGAATCATCTTTCTTTCTAAAATTATTAGTACCTACATATAATTATTGATACATTGCAATACAGCAAATAACTTTATTGACACAAATAACAAATAATAATGTAATAATCTGTAATAATAGACCTACAGATATAAATACATGAAAAAAAATTAAGGGAAGCTTACACAATAAACAAAAATCGTAAGCCAAGTATTACTTCAATTGTTAATTTACAAACACAATGTTTCTAATAAATTTTTATTGAAAAAGGTTAACATAGATAAAATTTAACAAGGTATTTATAAAAATATGTTAAAGTTTTAATTAAATTATGAATAACTTAATTACTTTAGGTTAAATCAATAATTTAGTTCACCGAAGACAGTAAAAATTGAGTTCAAATTGAGAATATACAGAGAACAATAAATTAATACCATTCAAACTAGAAAAATTATTTAGTTTATATCTTATTTACTGAATTAAAATATATAAAATATTACGAGTTTTTAACCCGTCAAAAGTATAATGAATTATTTTAAATAAAGAAATACTTATACAGAAACTGTTTTTTATTTAACCCTAGATCACACTAATTATTAGTCTCACAGACTCGGAACGCATTAGACATTTATGCATGTCCTCGAACCTTCCTCGGCCCGCTCAGTACCATTCTAAATAAGCAAATTAATGACCCCACGCGTATGCACTGCATGTACACATCAAGTAAGTCTTTTTATTTTGTTAGTCTGCGAGACTAATATGTAGACTATAAAATATGATTAATTGATCTAGGGTTAATTAAACTCCTTCAAAAAATTTCATCCATTCGGTTTGCCAATATAATATCAGAGGAGCATTTATTTTTACTTTAACTTACATTTTATTTAAAATAATTCATAAAATATCTTATTTAGTCAGAAAAGAATAATCACTTTTAGCCAAGAAATTAAGTGAAACCTGTGTAAACTGAACCCTACAAAAGCCGGAGTCTTGTCTAAAACGAAAACTTTTCATCATCCCAAACTAATAAGTTACGTAAGAGTATCTTAAATAGTATTAGTAGCAATTCTGGGTTATACAGGTTTCACTGTAATATAGTTTGGATTCTACTTAATAATATTCATGAAATAAGAACAACCAAATTCAATTTCAAGTATATAATTGAACCTAATGATAGAGCGTTTTGTCAAAAATATAAATATTTGTTATATTATAAAATATAAATATTGGTTGCTTTTGTTCCAACGTACAGGTAAGATATTGACTATAAATTTTGTAAAAAAAATAATAACAGAACTTAAATTTTAGTACCAAAATAAGGTAATATAAAAGTGGAGAATTTGCAGAAGAAAGAATTGATTTAACACAACAGCAAAGTTGAGCAATTCAATACCCAACCAAAAGTTATTACAAAACTTAACAGTTTCAACACCTGGATTTTATATACTATAGATAATTTTGTAAATGGACGAACAAATATGTAAGGCACGACAAATATAAATCAATTTATTTAATATCTATACATTATATTGTCAAAGCGTTGTTGAGACACTTTTGATGAAAACATACAAAGAGTCTAATTTTTGTCCATTGCAAACAAAAACTAATATTTTTTAATAATTGCTTTTGATTTCAAACAGGCAAACCCAATTACAGAAATTATTATTACTTCTCATTGGGAATATCTCATGTTTTATACAGGGTGTTAATTAAACATGCGGCAAAAATTCAAGGGATTATTCCTTGGCCTATTCTAAAAATATTTTGTCCTATTCTAAAAATATTTTGTCCTATGATGATTTCTGAAAAACCCCTTTATTTTGAAGATACAGGGTGTTCAAAATCGGATAATTGCTGGGTATAACTCGATTAGAAATGACCCTGGTGTGTTTGAAAGAGTGCGGCACTCAATGACGAGAAGATTGAATAATGCTTGTATCCAGTCTGGAGGAAGTCATTTCGAACATTTATTGTAGATTGAGCAACTTTACATGTATTTTTGATAATATAATGTTGTTACTGTCGCAAATTTTGTTCACCCTGTATCTTCAAAACAAAGGGGTTTTTCAGAAATCATCATAGGACAAAATATTCTTAGAATAGGCCAAGGAATAATTCCTTTAATTTTTTCCGCATGTTTAATTAGCACCCTGTATATTATTGCATGTTGAAAATAAACCCAATATAATGAGAAATAGGACCTACAAATTTATGTGGAATCCAAACCACCACATACTTAGATACATTTTTTTTAATGTTTCCAACATGTTATAATTTTTAGTATGTCTTGATTTTTCTTAGTCTACGTACAGAGTGGACGCTGGTCGCCGAAATCTGCTTACCGGCTTGGATGTTTTCATTGAAATACCAGCAGAAAACATTCAAGCCGGTAAGCAGGTCTTGGAGACCAGCATCCACTCTGTATGTAGCCTTATTGGGTACACCCCGCCTCGCCCATGTCAAGGATTACAAAAAGGGTATTATTCTGTTCTCTCGAAATAAATGTTACAGATGTAGTGAGCGTCCTTCAACTCTTCTGAATCTTAATTGAACCTACAGGTTAACGAATAATGTGAATTACTCACAGATAATCTGAGAACCAACACTAAACTCTCATGCACTACACCAAACTACTCGATAACAGTTGTAAAATTGTTTTCAGAACAGAAATATTTAATTTTTATTATTTGTAAATAAGCATTTTTATGTCAATAAGGCACAATTAATAAAAATTTCATGTTCCATAGTATTATAGCAATATGTATATGTATTATAAAAATGTATTCAAAATTATATCATATTAATCCAAAAGTAATTTTCTTTGAATTAAAAAAATGATCATAATGGTATCTGAAGCCAATTTTGCGCTAATAATGAAATTTTTTTAAAACATGATAGATTAGAAAATATTGTGCGAAGACATAAATGCCTCGCCGTCCATGAGTGCTTACTGATGAGGCACACACGATAACCCACGCCGCACTTAACGTCTTAATTAGTCCAGATTATCAAGTCTGTACTATATGTGGCGAAGTACTCGACTACTCGAGGTACTCAAACACCACTAACATCAGATTCCACTACTAAATTTTTAATTCAAACAGTAGGCCACTTTGCGGGGGAAAATTTGATCTTTAAAAATTAAGACACCTAGTAAAATTTCATAAAAGTGCACCTACAACGAAATTTCTTTTAATACTATTACATCAATATGTATTGTCTATAGGTAAATCGAAGTTAGATGCAATAGTAAGAGTAACAGACAATCCAGATTCTTTAATAAGATTTACAATATCACCATGACTTAGGTTCATGATATCAATATGATTAACAGCAACTATATAATCTCCAACTCTTAATTGGCCACACCTTTCAGCAGGACTGTCTTCTATTAATCGACCTAAAAATTAAAATCATTTTTCAAAATCAATTTTATATTGCAAACAATCAGATTATTGTTCAACTTGAAATACTCAAACAGTAGCTTAAAACGAGGACTTTGTTTGCCTTAAAAGATCACTTACCAATTGTAGAGCCCACTTTATTCACAGAAGATATAATAACAAATCCAAAACCTTCATTTTCATTTCTGTTTACCACAATGTCGTAAGTTTGGGTGGTGGAATGGTTTGGGATTCCGTAATTTGTATTTGTAGAATAATCGGAAACTCCAGGAACATACTGCTCGTTTACATTTGGATATATTCTTCTTCGAAGAACTAAATGTACTTGTCCTTTGGAACCAGCAGCATTCATAAGCTGAACTACTTGGCGATGTGAAGCTTTTAAAACCGAATATCCATCGACACTCACAATTTCATCACCAGATCGTATACGACCATCTAAATCGGCTGCTCCACCTGCCACAATATGACCAACTGCAACCTTATAAAACACAATTTAATTTAAAAATACGATAGAATTAAAAATTACGGATGAAATACCTGTGATCTATCTTCTATTCCTCCAACTATTCGAAAACCAAATCCAACTTCACGACGGTGTAACGTAATAGCTGTTTCTATATATTCAGGATTTTGATGTATATTAGGCCACCATTCGTGAATATTACTTTTGCGCGAATTATTAGCATCATAAGAGTTATTATCTACAGTGTTGGATCGATATGTGTGACACTCATAACACATACAGTCAAATCTATGCAAAATTGGTGTATTGTACGAATATTTTGGTTCATTAGGCAGCCGATAGTTAGGAATATTAGTGTGACCAATGTTCTCACCTAAATCGATTTCATCATCTGCATCCACATTATCAATCAAAGACAACCGCATGTCCTGATTATACCGTTCATTAAATATTTCGTTATTATTACTTAATTCTTTAACAGGCGTCTTGCAATGGGTACGAGTATCCACAAGAGGAGTTTTAGGTCGACTTGGTAACACTTCTCTTTGTTGTGTACTATAAATATCGGCAGTAGGCGTTTTACTTCGATAAGCGTTACTCAAGTCCTTATTAAAAGATTTGTTGTCCAATTTTCTCGGCTTACCTTTTAAATTGGTCGCTTTAGTTCCGCTTCCTCTTTGAACACAAATTGTAGCCTCATCATTATAAGGACAATTTTTAAGAACTTGAACAACTTCATCGTGCGACATACTTTGCAAATTGATGTTGTTAATTTCCAGTAAAATGTCACCTTCCATTAAATTCTTACAACGCTGTCTGTCTAAAATTTTTTTAACACGCTGACCGCATGCACTATCCGCTATCGTAAATCCAAACCCAAGATTTCCCTTAACAATACCTACTCTGACTTGAATTTGAGTGGGATTCAAATTGATACCTTTCAGTAAATCTTCTATATCGTTTGTATTCTCTTGTATATTACCCGTTCTATCCTCTCCTAACAAATTATAATTTGGATCTAAATTTCCCAGTCTTTTATCAGAAGAAACTGTTTGTAAATTATCATCAACAGCGATTGTGGTTACCACCTCGGTATTAGGATCGTTAGGATCAAAAGGTAATGGATAACCACGGCAAACTTCCAGGGGAACCGTGGAACCTACCGCAATCGACTGGAAGAGTCGCACAATTTGGTTGTGCGTGTATCCTAACACACATGTATCGTTTACGTACACAATAACATCTCCCGTTTGTAATTGTCCATCCAACCAAGCGGGCCCTTTAGGTACTACCGATTTAATTTGTAAAAACTCATCTACTGTATCATCACCACCAACTATTGTAAAACCCAAACCCCTAGAAGACTTAATAAGAGAAGTTCTAAACCGTTGACCACATAATTCAGCCGGATCTTTTGTGAAAGATGTTCGACTAACTCTGGTAGTGGCTGCCCTTTTTGCTTGAATTACGGGATTTTCGTATTGCGTTCTTCTGTTTACGTGGTCTATAAAGTATGTCCCATAATGTGGATCACTAATTTTTTCCCATCCGTATGGTAACTCATCATCCATACAATCTTCTAAGGTTTTCTTCTGAAATTTTGAAAGTCTTGGGTCGAGCCAATGAGAAGTGCCAGTAGTATGGCTAAAAAAAAATTGGTTATGTTAAAATTAGTACAAAAATGTACTCGCTCTCCCTACTCAAATATTTTTAGACCTCAATTTGATTAGCAAAAATAACAATAAGTGGAATTTTAAAATTAAATCGGTAAATAAACAACTTTTATACGTATATAAAAGAAAGTGGCATTTTAGGAATTTTTCTAAACAAGTACCACCAATGAAAGATTTTGTCCTCTGCAACACCACAAATATTACAAAAATTAACAAGTTTTGTGTTACTAACATCTTTTAAACAGTAAACAATAACATGCCATTTTTAAGCAGCACTACTACTTCACAAATTTTAAATGCATTACAGAACTTACTCGATAAAATAAACTTCTCCACTTTCGGTATAAGCCTTTTCCCACTTGGGTGGCAAGGGTCCAAGAGAATCTGCATCATCGGCGGTAACATTATGACTATAATTTTCCTTTTCGTTCTCAAAATAATTACAACTATCTGATCTAACGCTGTTTTCTTCAGTATCTACCATAAGAAGTTGTGACAAATTGCTCTTGTCACTTTTGTGACTCATTTTGAAAGATTTGTTTTTACATTGAAAAAATTGGAGTTCACCAATATAATAACGGCATAACTGTAAGTAGATGTTTCAAAAATATATTAATGAATGCACGCATTGTAAACAGAGGTAATAAAACACTTTTATCATTATATTATGTCAATAAATTTAACTGGGTTAATTTGTCATATTATTTTTTTTATAATACCAACGTAAGTGTTACCAACCGAAGATCAATCACTCTCAAATCTAAAGGACAGAACAGACGAATTCTTTATATTTGCTTTATATTTATACCTTATACCCGCGTTCGGGTAGAAGCGTTGATTGAAGAATTTAACAAGATCGCAGCCTTACGAACTAAAACGTGTCGAAAAAAAAGGATCGAGATGTAGGTGACGTTAGCGTTGATTAGTAGAATAGAATAATTATAAATATTCCTTCAGCGTTGATTGAACGAATATTTATAATTATTCTATTCTACCAATCAACGCTAACGTTTACATCTCGACCCAATTTTTTTCGACACGTTTTTGTTCGTAAGGCTGCGTATCTTATTAAGTTCTTCAATCAACGGTAGAAGCTACTCTGGCTACCAAAGCTTCACCCATAGATTCACACCTATGATTAGTAGCGTGATTCTAAGGTAGCGTGCAATATTTGCGTTCGGGTTGGAAAAATTCTGAACGGTGCTTCAGCGCTGCGGTGTTTAACGTTTAAATTTGTGTGGGTGGGTATCTAAAAACGAGCAATTCTTGTATTCTTGTATCAGGGTGTCGCCGGATACACAAAATGTTGATTTTTCAGTAAAAATGGTTTAGTGCTTTTTTAAAGAGCGTGCAATAATCCACAAACTAGATTTAAACTTTTTATTGTCTAAAATTAACGTCTTTCGAGTTATGAATTAAAGTAAGTTAAAACTTGTTGAAAAATTCGACCTTTTTGTTTTTTTGGAGTTTTTCAAAACTCTATCTTTTAAATTTTACAAAAAATCTGACGCCCCATTCCGGATAGGAAATTTAACGGACTACAACTTTTATCTAGTAAAAATTTTTGAGAAAGCAATCCATTTCACAGAAAATCAGAAAATAATAAACAAGGCAGCTACAAAACAAAAAATTAAATTCACAAAATTTTTATTTTTATTGAAAAATTATTTTATTAATTAATTTTAAACTATTACATTATTTAAGTAAACGTTGAAAATAACCACCCTCATTTTCAATACACAGTCGTGATCGTTTAAAAAGCTGTTTTATAGCATGGAGAGTCGAAGATAGCAAATAAAATTTAAAAAATTTCAGTCTGGCGAAAACTTTTTTTTTTTTTTTCAAAAGTATGACACTTTTCTATTTTAATCTGTGATGAATAGCAGGGCTATTCAGGATTACTTAACCAAAATTATAATTGTATAGTATGAAATTTCGTACCTGTGGCACACGATAACTGATTTAATGTGTCGATTTTCACAAAATTCATAAAAATGTCAGTCATGAGATGGTCTATCAGCTTTCCAAGGGATGACGTTGAGTTTTAGTAGTTTTTTTTTTGAGTCAACAAATCAATCTGACAGGGTCTCATCTTTGGGAAAATTCATTTTTGCGAAAAAAAGCGACCTTTCATGTTCATAACTTGATATGACAAAAAAGATTGAGAAACGATGCTGTATAATTAAAATAAGGAATAAATAAAGTCATATTAACAAAATCTGGTTTTACTTTCGAAAATTCTACAAATAATATAATAAATAGTATCTAATTACATTTAATTATTAATCTATCTGTATCTCTATAATTCTTGATTGAATAATAAAAATATAAAATACTGATATTAAATTACGTCGGTGACGTAACCACCATCTTCTTGAGGTTCTATTGGGGAGAGAACTTACAAAATTGACAGTGTAGGAATCAAAACATTATAATAAAGAAACCACACCTAATTTATCAAACATAAATCTAATTCGTAATTCAGTGGTTCCCAAACTTATTTTACCACAGAACATAATAGAGTAAAGTGGGGGAATGGCGGCCCGTAAGGTAAGTCTTGAATATCTGGGAGATTTTATGGTTTAAAGAGGAACCTTAGAGGAACTGATAGGTTTAAATGAAAGATAAGACTTTAGGGAACAAAATAAATATTTATTAGAACAGAACGAAATAGTTAAAAAAAAATACAAAATGATTAAAGAAACATATGAGTGGCCGGTATTACCCCGAAGCATTGGGTAATATCGGCCGGGGGCCGCAATTGCTGTAAGGGCTTCCTGAAGTCTCAGAAGAAGCTATCGTAGTTTTTCGTTTATAGGACCGCGGCATCTTAAAACAAACGAAAATTTGAAACAATGGGAAACAAAATTACATGGGGTAATGCCGGCCATACCGTCATACCGATAGTATTACACATACAACGGTGGCCGGAATTACCCCTAAAGCAATTGTTTAAAACTCAACATATAATTAAAATCAACAAATTGTGATATTTTATATCGGCATATAAATTGCTCAAGCTAAGTACTTCACAATTTGTTGATATTAATTTACCATGCTCTGCCCAAAAAGTGTTACGATAAACTTTATCGAATACTCAACATATACTTTAAAAATGCCTAAATACATGGGTTTTGAATAAACTAATAAGTGAAAGAAGAGAGAATATAGTTCCTTTTTTACATACAAATAATTTTTACAACTTACCGTTATTGAAATATGCAGCCTTGAACATACACTTTTCTTATATCAGCACGCGCTTTTTCAGAAAATTCTCTATAAAAAGTACAAAACGTAGATTAACACTGCCTAAACGGCACTAACCGTTAGGTTTGATGAGATGAGTGTGGAGAGACGTAAACTCCTCCATAATTTTTACTAGGATGGGAGAAACTTGATGGCCGGGATTACCTCGACGGCCGCCATTCCCCCAGTTTACCCTACACTAGTTTCCCAAGATTTCTAAACCATACTTATTACTTAAAATACCTACATTTATGTCTACACATCAGGTTATGAGGTTTGGATGAAAAGATAAATTAATAACTCTCCTAAAAAAATTAACCAATTGCCAAAATATTTTATCTGCACCACTCAAAGAATAAACCCTTTTGGTGAAGCACAAAAATACAATATAAGCATAATCTGTAGTAGGTACATCCTTCCTAAGCTTTTCTTATTTTTTACAAAAATATTCGCTTGTTTATTAATTTTAGGAATTACAAAATTGTTTTGGTATACAGAAAAATTAACACAGGTAAGATGCAATTTGGTAGTTCTGCAGATCAGGACATGTTGATGACATAATTAGAAGTTAATGTACCTACTTCCCCCCAAAATTTCTAATTGCCATTTTTATCCAATATCGCAATTATAAACTTGTGAAATCTATAGAATTTGTCGACAATAATACGAGTATTATAGAAATTAATGTAGGTATAGCCAACTCCTCCGAGAATATCACCACCTTAAAAGGAAACTAATTCAATTTTTGAATAATTTACTCATCAATTTGCGAACATGTCTTTATTTCTTGAATAATTTTTTAACGGCAATAATAATTATTTATAAGATTATTACATTGTTAAACAACACGGGCGGACGAAGTATTTGTGATTAACAAAGACATAAGAAATGTACGTTGTTATTATAATCGAGAATAACATGAGACTTGTATTATAGACTTATGAATAAATTACATGTTCGATATTTATTACAATCTCAGATTCCCTGTATTAACCGACACTTCTGACAGGAAATGGGTCCCGTTTGTTTCGGTTAAGACAGGTTACACTGTAGTTGTATAAAAATGTTGTATGATATACGTGATAAAAATGATTTTATTTTGCTCGTAGAGATGCTACTACATCCGGTTGCCTCGTTCCGGTGCAAATTTACTAGCCAAGTAAAATAACACTTTCAAAACATTAACCTATTATAAAAAATTGGTGTGTTTCTTTGTATTTGGATGGAAAATTATTGAAAAATAGAAAACCACTCATAATTTTGATTATTTAAGTGATATCAAATATATAAAGTGTAAAGTTTGTTTCAAATAAATTTATAAATTTTAAACTTTTGAATAAAATCACATTGTAACTGTATTCGATTCGCTGAATCATAAAATTGCCAGTTTGGGACCACCAAGTTAATTAAAGTTAATTTATCGAAGTACTAAATATGTTAGGACACTCACGCACATATAATTAAATAATACAGTTTTACTACTTTCGTACGTTGCCGATGCCGTATCCGTTGCGTTACAACATTGTGTGGCGATGTTGACCACTTTAGGAAAGTATTCGTTCCAAAATTCCACTGATTTATAATTAAAACTTCCTGCGTCACTCATACTAAAATTTCGATCGATTATTAAAATTGAAGGTTTGTCTTTGGTGAAGGGTTCCCACCTAATCGGATAAATACTATTTTCAGTTGGATTTGAAGTTTTTGCAAAATTGGTCCAAAACGACATTATTATATCGGACGTTCTTTTATCCCTAATGTCCCATTCTTGATCGTCAGGAAGCGGAGCCCAGTATGGAATTCCCCACACATAAATTAAATCAAACAAATGAGGTACTGAAACCCACTCCGCAATTTCAGCCGTCGCACTCAAAGTGGTAGGTTTCATATCAAATCTGTAAAAGTATGTCAGTTGATCTTTGCTGTTGTAACTGGCGTGTAAAAATGTGGAAGAACCATAATTTTTGTCCGTGTTAAAGTCCGACACTAATTTCCTAGCTTCGTTAGCTTCTGCTATAGGTTTACTCGGATTATAAAAAAATAAAACGGAATCCATGATATGATCATAATTATAAACACACGAATCCGTATCGTTAGGCGTTTGGAAATCTTTACCAACAATTTCGGACAAAAGCGTCGACATGTATTCTTGTGAAAATTCTTTATCTGCTACATTTTGAGGATCAAGCCCTTCTATCGCTAAAACGTCTTCCATGTCAGTATATCCAGTTAATAAAGGAATTTTGTAATAATCCCCTCGTTCTAAAAAGTTTTTAGGCAATTCGGGAAGAAATGCAGTATCGTTGCTCAATTCCGTATCAATTAACGGCTTCCAATCGATATCCGCAGTTAAACTCACTAAAGCGTCAGCATTTGCCCGTCTTAGACACACCATAAGAGCGGATGTCGGTTTTGGATAACAACCAAAATTTGCAATAAGTTTTTCGATGAGGCCTTTATCTTCGTGAGGTAATTTTATCGCCGAAGGATGAAGAAAGTTTCCACTCATAACTATTGCTTTTGCAAAAAGTTCTTGAGATTGTTTATTGGTCATGTGGATTCCGATACTAACAGCTCCGCTTCCGTAACCCATGAGACTAATATTATCTGGATTACCATTAAACAATTTTATATTTTTCTTAATCCACATCATTGCAGCTTGTTGATCTTTAATACCATAATTTCCACTTGCTTCACCGTCATTACTGGTGAAAAATCCCATGACGTTTAGACGAAATGCAAGAGTAACCACTACAACTCTTTGACGATAAACAATTGTGTATGGATTCCACATCGCAGGATTTCCGGTGGTAAAATTTCCAGGATGAAACCATACCATTGTCGCATAACCTTCTGGTGGTGGATGACCTAAAAAGAATTTTTGCATGAAAATTATATTTGGCGATAAGTGCATGCTCACCGGTGAGTTAGAGTTGGTGCCAAAAAGATGACCGGGCGGAGCTAATGCACAAAAACGAAAATGTGTTCGATCACGTCCATTATTACAACAAAGGGTTGTCGGATTCAATTAAAAATGTGAACTGCGTAATCGTGCATTATCTAATTTTACCTTTACAGCACTAGCACGTTCTCACTCCACATTTACTGCGCAGAAAATTGGCTCCCCCCGGTCATCTTTTTTGACACCAACTCTACTACTTTATTTATTCGGCCATCGTGATCACTTGTGATAATTTTTTGTTTTAAATTTTAATTTCCACCGGTGAAAAAGATTTATTGTGAGATTCACATAATATCAGAGGCATCTTTCGTCCCAAGAAACGTTAGATGAAGAGAAATTGGATTGAAAGTACGAGGACACAGCGCGTATAATATTGTAAGTCGATGGCTCCATTGTGCAAATGAACGATTCTATATTATTATTATTATTAATAATAATAATCTTATTATCGATCTTATTATTAGCGATAAATGAATGAGTATAAAAATTTATTTAGATGATTTATGAATTTATTCAGAATATAATATTATTATAACAATTGATTAATTAAGATTTTGAAATTAATAAAAGTTAATGTCGTGAACTTTTTTTTGATTTATTTTAAGTCTAAAAGTCGTTGGCAACGCATGAGAAAATTGGGGAAATATAACAGGATTATTTTTATTTGGAAGTTCGTTTGAAAATTTTTATTTTTAAAGATCATGGGGTTGGATTTTTCTACTACGAACTATAGTCTCAGCGATGCACAACCTTCTGTCAGCGGGCAATAATTGCCCGCTGTGTACATATAATTTTAATCGCAAAATTAATTTTTTTAATAATAAATAAAATAAAAATAAAAATTATTTTCATTTTTAAGCAATAAGCTTATTTTCTGTATTTCTGTAATTCTGACTTAACTTTAACTACATTCTGTATGGAATTAATTTGATGTTGGTAATGTATAAAATAATAATAAGTTCAACGCCCGGCGCAGCCAGCGCCGGCGTCCCCCAAATGTCGCATACCGCGCAAACATATCCATCGGTCAAATTGCAATCACCAATTCCTCAAATTTTTGAAATTGAACCGTATAACCCCGTGGTTCTCAGAGTCAGCGATATCGCACCCCTGTGGGCGATTCTAGTTTTCGGAGGGCGATAATGGGCATGAAAAATACGAATGTGTTTTTTAGCCTAGGGCTAAAATTAGTAATTTTAGGGCGTTATAAAAATTTATACTCAGAAAATTGGGCGGTGGTCCGAAAAAGTTTGAGAACCTATTATGGTATAACCCAATAAAAAATTCTTATAAGTGTATACATGGGTTTAAACAGTTTAAACTTTTAAATATAAAGAAAGATAAAAATAGTATATTATACACCGAGGGAGTAAAGTGCTACTTATCGTCATGAGGGTGAAGGTTTTTTACACGAGGCGCAGCCGAGTGGAAAAATTACCCGAAGGACGAAAAGTCACTTTAATCCCGAGCGCGAATATACTATTTTTTGTCTTTCCGAAAGCCGAAAGAAAGAAAAAACTTCAAAACAAATATTTGTTAGAATAAGCGAGAATTACCAAACCATATAGCCTAAAGCCAGACCTGTACATGGCATTAATGAAGTACCAACTTAAGTTGGTGGTATTTACTTTTCCTCCCGCTAATTTACTTCCCCCCCCTCCTAAGAAAAGTGGCACTTTGCTCCCGCAAAACTGGGAGTAAAGTGACCACTTTACTCCCGGAAAGGCAAAAAAAAATTTGTGCCAGAATACCTCGCAATTTAAAAAAAATTGAAGATGATTTGAAATAAAATGTTAATTTAATAGGTAAATGCGTAAACTTTTAGGGTGCTGAAATATTATTATATTGGGGAAGATTCTTTTACTCTTGACCTCGAAGTGCGCTACTGATTTGCATGCTACGAATTAAATTAGAAAAAATAAATGAATTATGGACAAAACATATTATACAGCCAAATAAGTTTCTTTTGTTTGCATTAATCAATAGGTATGTAAGTGTATGTACCATATAATTTTCTACTACACATAATAACTTTTATGTTTATTTATGTCAAAGCAAATCCTTGTAAAAATTATGACGTGTATACTATTAAATTTTATTCGAAATACTTAACACGCGATTTGTGTTTTTAGGAAAACCAAATTGCAAATTTTACCTACTTTTATTTTATGGCTAATGGAGATCATGCACGCTATATAAGAGTTGGAATTTAACGCGGCCTACGTCCGGATCTGTATATGTGCAGTTTATATTATTAACACGCAATACGCCAAATAATTCTTGGCTTTACAATATATTGTCACTCATGAATATGTATCAGATACCTTAGAACGAGAGCGAAATTTATTTATAAAAAGGATCTTTGGTTTGATTTTGTTAAAATAAAAACAAATAAGGCACCTATTTAATTTTTCAACTACTTTTTGACTTACCCCCAAATGGTACAAAAACGTTTAAATACAAACAATCTTCATTGACTTCGTAATTGAGATCCGATATCAAGTGAAGAAAGGACGTTTCCCGTTTACTAAAATCGTCGTTGCTTTGCAAACATGCTGGTTGAAATTCGGTTCCATTTCTAATTCCATCCCAACTGGGTAACGGATCGGTAACTGGAGGTGCAAATCTTAACCTTTCGAGCGGAGGTTGAGCATACGGAATTCCCAAATACGCGAGAATTCTTTGTGTTCTTATCATAGATATTTCCTTTCCCATAATTGACCCTTGATCAGGAATAGTGACCATGGGAGGTTCTTTCGCGGAGCACAAATAATAAAAAGTAAATAGACAAAAGTAATAGTAATGCCTCATTTTTAAATCGCGTTTAGCAAGTCAATACAGAATGTTAACAACTGAGTCAAATTGAATCAATGCACAGAATTCAGGCTATCTACAAGTTGCGTGTTTGTTCCCCCTTTTGCTTTCATGCAACGCCAACGTCTTATTCGTTACTTGGATCAATTTTTAATATTTTTTAAAACCTATACCTCCTTCGTATCATTTCAATGTTAATACATAGAATATTATGTAGTATGTATGTACTATACCTACTATATACCTAATACCCACCGTAATTTTATGTTTAAAGTATTTCCATTAATATTTCTCATCATCGCAATATCTTTCATCCAAATTTTTTTTATGAAAATTAAAGTAAATATTACTTTACCAGCATGACATAATAAAATTAACATTAGGTATAGATACTATTATACGCAGATTATGTGGATTTCGTATAGACTATTATAGAGAATTTTTATTTTTGAATAATTAATTATAAAATGAATTTGAGTAAAACAGCAAAATAGAAAATTATTGGAAACACTATAAATGTCCATGTCTGGAATTACATTTTCAACAAGTGAACTAGAGGAACCCTTGTTAAGAGAAACTCCGTGTAAGACTTTTTTGTCCTAAACAAGAAGCGTTTTAGCTACTGATTTTGCAATGGCCAAACGCATCAATAGAAGGATGCAGATTTTATCCATCTTTTCAAAGATCCCGGTTTATAGCTTAGGTTTTATAATGTTATTTATTTAGTAATAGTAATAGAAGCACTCTACCACTGAACCACAGAGGTTATTGTTGATCGTTGCTAGTAGTAATACACTTTAATTATTGAGTTACAGCTTTAAAGCCATTTTTCTAATATTCGCCCAAGTTCTAAGGTGGTAGACTGCCATTTTCTTTACTTGCGATATCAAAACAACAATATCTGAAAGAATAGGCTTTGTACGAATAATGACATTTCAACTGTCGTTGCCTCCCGGACCATAATACTAAACAACAAAACGAATTCTCTAATCTTAACCCTCATGCGACTGGATCGGGGTACCGGGTACTTTTTCGACTTTGCCGTCGAATATCTCTGCTTGTATTTGTCACAGCGACCTGGGACTTTGTGACATCTTATAAAAAATAGTTCTTAACGTATTAAAGCCATTTTGGAAGTTACTACATTTTAGCAAATGCACTTTTTTCCCGATAATAAAAAAGTATACCTATTATATCACGCGAATGGGGTACCGGGTACCTTCAACTTAAATTCTCATAATTTGGAGCTAAAAATGGATTATTATATTTAAAACAGGTAACTAATTTCAGTTTAAACAAAGTAGAATGTATTTAGGCTTATAGATTTTTATTAGAACAATGTTTTCAACAGTTAAAAATTCAAATTCAAAAATATTTATGAAATTTTTACAAAATTTTTTCTACGAAATTTTACAAAACTTTTTGAATGTACTGACCACATACAGATTTGTTATAATAGTGTAAAACATTTACGTGTTTTTTTAATTCTTTTTCATCCGTTTTACACAGATGATTGACACCTTTGTGTAATTGTCTACTATGTCGATCTTTAAGCGATCCTAAAAGCTGTGCTGCAGTTATACAAGTTAAATTCCGAATATTTTCAAATATATTTAATGACAAGAATAACAGATAATAGGAGTAGATAAACAATAATTCTGAAAGGGCTACATTTCGATTTAAGTGACAAAATATTATAGTAAGTGAAATACTAGATTTGTAAATTTAATTTGAAAGTTTTCTTGGACATAAAACAATCGCTTCTCTTTCTACTTCTTTCAAATGCAAATTATTTTTCTTCTTTATTGTCGAAAAGGTTTCATTTTTTTTTTTATCAAATTTTTCAGATTTACATTTCTGCAGAAGGCACGCGGTATATTGGTTTTATTTTCTTGAGCTGTGTTTCTATACATTTTTCCAGAAGCTAATTAAAATAAAATAAACACACGGATGTGATGTGGAAGCACTTTTCCGAGAGGTCGTGAAGACATGTCATTACGACAGTACTAAATATGTTGAGGATAAACCTTCAATCAAGACCCTTCGCGAGGTCAAAATGGCGCAACTTAACCAGTTGCCAAGAATTGTAAAAATTCGAAAATAAGTCAATTATAATTTGAAAGCTAATTTGAAAGTAGGGCACTCTCATTCTTACTTTTTGAAATGTTATTTGCTATTTTACAAATAAAATTTATTCAAATTTGAATCTACTTGCCCAATTATGTAGGAAACGAGTGGCATTTTTACAAGGGGTATATATAATTGCACTTTAAAAAAAATGCTTCCAACTTTGTACAAATAAACTATAAAACGGCAGAATCGAACTTTGAAATCGATTCATTTTAACTTTAAGCTTACCCACTATAAAATGATATAATCGCACTTTGGAATTGGTATACTTATCCACTATAAAATGATACAATTGCACTTTGCGGATATTAAACTTTAAGAGAAGTATTAATTTATAGGTATACTCCGTATATATTTTTATTAATGAGCTTATATTTTATATAAAGGGCCATGGGCACCTTTTCCCGTTATAAAATGACTAACATACCCAATGAATATTTGCAAACAAGTGCACCGAGATGTAACTTATCATTTTCCGAATAGCAAGTTATAAAAACTGTCAAAACATTCACATTGTTTCATTGGATGATTTCAATTGGGTATCTTTTATCTTTCCAGATTTGTATGTCCTCTTGCGTCAAGGATTCTGTAGCATTTTGTTGATTTAGTATAAAACACAGTATTGTCATCCTCTTTTTCCTCAAACAATTTTAGTTAGACTGTATTATTTATTGCGTATACCTGTAACAACCGGGGGTGCGTTATTAAAATTAATTATAAAATTTTCTCTTAAAATTTTGATAATAATTTTAGAAACACAAAAACCTTTTTACTTGGCCTAAATAAAAAGTCACCCCAGAATGTTCTCTAAATTTATTTGGTTTCCCAAAAATTTCTCGAGTTTTGAGATACTCCTGAATTTTTGGGAATATCGACGAAGGTTCCACGGTAACAAAGGACAGTCTATTTTTAGTTTTAACGCTGCCACCCGACAAAATTTCCTTTGTTAGTTGTCCTGGACCTCTTCGATACGTTTTGGTAGCCCTGGTTTGATTTCCCAATCTTCACGAAATGACGTAAATATCGCTGGCTAACGTAGGGTGAAAGGTGCCCTTTGCAGTGATTTTGGGAAAACGTAGGAATCATTAACTTTTGAAAAACTTCCACTTTATTTTATGGGGTTCTTTTAAATTCAAAATAAAAGAATTAATATTTCCCAAATATAACAATTTATTAAAGTAAACTGAATTATTTACAAAATTTTACAAATATAATTAAACTCGAAATTATAATATGACAACACTTTTGCCACAGTATAAACAACAAATAGCTTTTGAAAGTAATAATTGACGAAACCTTCAACCAACTACAAATTGTTTCCGTCTCTGAATATCATTTATTCAGATTTCCAAAAATTAAACATAAAACAGATTAACTTATCAAACCTTACTTTAACGATTAAATAATATTGGATAAACTTATATGCAGCCAAAACTATCAACAAACGAGGAAACAATCGTCTCGCGATTATCCTTTAAAATTAAGTATCAATAACCTGACGAGCGAAATCTCACTCCAATTAATTATTATAATATAAGGAACCCAAATACATTTCCTTAAACTCGTTAGAATACAAAAATTTGCGTTCTCAAATTATGATTTGACAAACGCGCACACAAAATAAAATCATTTATCAGTAAACAATAAATTTTTACCTTTAGTTGTTTCAGCAAAACCACAAAAACTTAACTTATTTATTTAAGTCGAGAAAATTAATTAAATTATTTAATTTAATTGATTACCACTAACTTATTTATTCAAACAATAGTTCGATAAATAGTTGCAAACAAAATTACTAATTGAGCTTTTGTACTTTACAAAACTCAATCATCAAAATTCAAAACCAAATCGCACTTTGGAGTCTCAACTATGACTTTGTGTTTTCGAAAGTAGCGTCTCGACGGACAGTAACTTTCGTACACGGGCAAAGGAGAACTCTCTATTTAATTCACAAAATTAACCCGCACAATCGAGTCTACAAATATGTACCCTTATCAAAAAGCGTCTCTGATCGCTCCTCGAGCAACGCAATTTTGATGCAGGTAACGATGGGACTCTCCCTTATCAGTACAGTTACCCATATTTATAACTTCTGACCCACTTCTCTTCCAAAGTGAATCTTTTTATTTCTTATGTTAAAATCCATGTGAGTAAAAGACGTTCTTCCGCCAATTAGAGGAAGATACATTTTTTTCTGCGCGTAGAAATAGCCGACTTAGCAGTTCCCACACGCGTCTACTGGTAATTGAAAATTTATTTCTAATTTCTACAATTTTTGACTTTTTCAAATTATTTTTAGATACTGGGAATCGTTATCTCTTAAACGTTACAAATATTCAATTCATTTCTTTGTAGGACCAATATTAAGAAATGGCCTAGAATCTTGTCACTAAGACGGGAAGTGTAATCCTTATCTAAGAGGAAATGGTCATCAAATTCTCTTCGTATCTCCGCACGTAGCACACCTGCAATACGTAGGTATATTTTCTACATTACAATGTAGTAATTTACTTTGTCGCAAAGTTAAATTTGAATTTTAGCTCAAAGTAATTTCGACTCGATTCCGTCGATATTTTTAATTTGAACGTAATTTTACGCTGATTCCAGAGGTATAAGAATCGAAAAATTTTCTAAAATGTCAGCACATTTGAATTACTGCATTTCCATAGGCGTACACAAATTATTTTCTTTTACATCTAAAATTGCATTTTAATTTTTAAATCCCTTAAAAATCATAACTAGAAAAATAAACAACCCGAAATTAACCCTTAATTTCCGGGGTGTTACATACCTACGTTTCAAACTGCGATATATCGTTTTTAAGTGCAAACGGCATTTCCAAAGTGTGTTAAAATATTTCAAAGTGGTATTTATTTTTTTTCGTGTATTACCTACGTTTCAAAGTGCAATGTATTGTTTTTAAGTGCAAACGGCATTTACAAAGTGTGTTAAAATATTTCAAAGTGGAATTTATTTTTTTTTCGTGCATTACCTTTCATTTAAGTTTTAAAATTTCTTTTAATGTGTATTCATTTCTTTTTAAAGCTATTTTGATCTATTTTAAAGTGCAGATAATTACCACCCTTTTTACAAGTACTAAGCTAATTTATTTATTTAATTAACAGACTTTTTGCCTTTCCGGGAGCAAAGTGCCACTTTTCTTAGGAGGGGGGGGAAAGTAAATTAGCGGGAGGAAAAGTAAAATAGCGGGAGGAAAAGTAAAACAGCGGGAGGAAAAGTAAAACAGCGGGAGGAAAAGTAAATACCACCAACTTAAGTTGGTACTTCATTAATGCCATGTACAGGTCTGGCTTTAGGCTATATGGTTTGGTAATTCTCGCTTATTCTAACAAATATTTGTTTTGAATTTTTTTCTTTCTTTCGGCTTTCGGAAAGGCAAAAAATAGTATATTCGCGCTCGGGATTAAAGTGACTTTTCGTCCTTCGGGTAATTTTTCCACTCGGCTGCGCCTCGTGTAAAAAACCTTTACCCTCATGACGAAAAGTAGCACTTTACTCCCTCGGTGTATAATATACTATTATAAACAAGAATGTGATTATAAATGGCGTAATATGATATTAATACACATTAAAAATATAAATAATAGCTGCAAAACCCTAATAATTGCAAAAAAAAGTACAGAACACTGAATTACATATACACTATAGGCGATTCAAGATAAGCGATACGCCACCAACGGTCGCCGGACTCGTGTCTAGAGACAGTATATTTTGTTTTTGATCCTGAATCCTTACGCATGCGCATTTGTTTCTTTTTTGTACTTAAGAAAATCAAATGTAATTTTGACAGCTGTCAAATTTTGTCAAAGTAGTACGTTTATTATTTAAATTATTTCCTTCTATAATAATAGACCGTAAACGGTAATACTACTAATTGTTTAGTAGTTTCAGTGTGAAATTTGTGATTACAAACGTAAATAAAAGGACAATTATTAAAAAAATCACTTTAGAACTCATACAGGCGAAAAGCCGTCTTTAAATTACCACATTTAAATTACTATTTCCCTCTACAATAAACTGGCGTTCATAATAATTAATTTTAATTAAATTTTAAACTTCCCTAATGTGCACATTTTTTTATTGTCACAAATTATATACTTAAAAACGGCTTTTCGCCTGTATGAGTTTTAAAGTGATTTTTTTAATAATTATCCTTTTATTTACATTTGTAATCCCAAATTTCACACTGAAACTACTAAACAATTAGTAGTATTGCCGTTTACGGTCTATTATTATAGAAGGAAATAATTTAAATAATAAACGTACTACTTTGACAAAATTTGACAGCTGTCAAAATTACATTTGATTTTCTTAAGTACCAAAAAGAAACAAATGCGCATGCGTAAGGATTCAGGATCAAAAACAAAATATACTGTCTCTAGACACGAGTGGTCGCCGGTTGAACTAATTTCAGAAACATGGGCATCTTGGTTTGTGCTTGATTTATCTGTTGTTCCTTCTGACTAGAAGACTTTCAGTTGTTATAACCTTCTAAATAGAAATATTTAAAATGCCCAACTCATTTGAGTGACTTTGAGGTGCAGGTTAATAAGCCAGAAGTTAAAACAGTGTGCGATTTGATAGCAACAGATCAAACTTGAAACAGTTTTACTGGCCTGAATAGTTTAACATTTTTGGAAGTATTAGTGCAAGGTGTCAAAAAGAAACATCAGGATAAGAGAACACATCGGTTGGGATAAAAGTGCGAGTTGTTTTAGTTTTGTGCAAGTTGAAAACGAATTTAACATATTCATCGTTATCGGTGTTATTTGGTATATCTGCAGCCGTTTAAATAAAGATATTATATTTAACTAGCTGGAAAGCCCGTCCACGGACGGGTGGCTAGTCAGTGGAGCTGTTCTTTAGCGGTTTTATCGCATTAACGGATAAAGTTTTATTTTATAATAAAGAAGATTAATACAGCTGGAAGGCTCATCCATGGAAACTCAATCCAAGGAGTGATCATATTAAGTTGGTACGACCAACAACCAATCAGAATGCGTTGCGTGTCCTAAAAAAATGACACGCTGGAAGCGAAGGAGCGTGCTGGTCTTTTATATGTTTGATGATCCCTTATATACTGCCTTGTAGAGTGAGTGTGGACAGCGTTGGAAAAACAAATTTTGCTTCTTTGAAAAATTTTGAAAAACAAAACCGATTGGTGTGCTACTCGATCCCAGGGGGAGATGATTAAGTTGGTACTACCAACGACCAATCAGAATGCGTTGTGTGTCCTAAAAATTGACACGCTGCTTTTTTGAAAAATTTTGAAAAACAAAACCTGATTGGTGTGCCACTCGATCCCAGGGGGAGATGATTAAGTTGGTACTACCAACGACCAATCAGAATGCCTTGTGTGTCCTAAAAAATTGACACGCTGCTTTCTTGAAAAATTTTGAAAAACAAAACCTGATTGGTGTGCTACTCGATCCCAGGGGGAGATGATTAAGTTTTTTTTTCAACGATAATAACTCTTCAAGGCTTACTATATAAGGGGCTTATAATAGTGCCCAGTAGAGTGAGTGTGGACAACGTTGGGAAAACAAATTTTGCTTTTTTAAAAAATTTTGAAAAACAAAACCCAGTGTGCTGTGTTATTTAGAAAAAAAAAAGTAACTTAAGTAACTAATAATAATTCAAAAAGTAACCCAAAAGTAACTAACCGGCAGTGTAAAAAAGAGATTCTTTACAAAATTTTAAGCTGTCGGAAGAAAATATTTGGTACGGAAATATTTTTTTTAAAAATAATAAATAAAAATAATTTTTAAAAAAATTTTAAATTGAAAATATTTTATAAAAGTTTTTTTAAAACCTTTTTTTTAAGTTTTCTTAAATTTTTTTTAAAATCTTTCAATTGGGGTTGAAAAAGTAACTAAAGTAACCAAAATTTGAGAAAAGTAACTTAAAGTAACCGAATCAAAAAAAAGTAACCCGCTGAGCACCCTGAAAACCTGATTGGTGTGCTACTCGATCCCAGGGGGAGGTGATTTTAACTTTTAAGTTGGTACTACCAACGACCAATCAGAATGCGTTGTGTGTCCTAAAAAATTGACACGCTGGAGGCGGCGGAGGCGGCGGCGGAGGTCTTTTATATGTTTGATTATTTAATTTTATATTATGTTTTTATCACACAAATTATGAAACATGTTTTCCATAAAATTTTGTTGTTGTTACAAATAACATTTCCTTTGCAAATTGGTAGTTATAATCCACTTCGATAGTAAGAAAACTTTTGTCGAATGATGCATACAACACAAAATATGTTTTTTTAAATTTAAAAGGGCCATTTCCATTTTGATCTGCCCATAATGTTTACATCTTTTTAATGTCCACGTATTATTTTTCTTGGCAATATACCGAACCCCTGGTAAACCATCATGGGTATTCTTTTCTGCACCTACAAAAATATTTGTTGTAAGTTATATTTTTATAGTTTTTTTATTCATTAATACCCAATTTTATTCTTAATACTTCCATTATTTACTTGATAACTACCTTGTTATATTGAAAAAAGAAGAAACTTATGATAATCTACAAATACAAAATAATGTTCTTTTATTATAGGTTATAACTAGAAAAAGAGATTGTACCAACCTTAAAGGTGTTTAATTAGTTTAGGATTATACGATGATTTTAAAATAAACACTGAAAAACTATTACTTCCACAAAAAACTTTAATTAAAACATCCATGCATTCGCTTTAAATCAATGTAAACAAAGCTAACCATGTTTCTGAAATTAGTTACGATTCCTACCGCCCTGGCGCTGCGATCTTAAATTCGATCGCCTATACCGGGGTACCGGGTACCTCGTTCGAGTGATATATGTTGTATTTTTATTCAGTCACATGAGGGTTAAACTAATAAAACTTCCATAACCTCAAAGTTCGAACCTTAAACTTTAAATCATTGAAATGTGTCGCGCAATAATTGTAAAAGTAAAAGTAACCGCAAAAGGTAACCACTGATTTTGAGCGGTCGTCTTTGGTTAACTTTGGTTGAGTAACTTTTTAACCAAAAACTACCTCCCCTCTAACCGTTCGTCGCTGTAACATAAGGCGTATTTTCGCGAGGCATTTTGGTCAACCAAAAGTAACCGGTTAGATTTTATGTCATTTTCGCGACGAACGGTTAGAGGGGAGGTAGTTTTTGGTTAAAAAGTTACCCAACCAAAGTTAACCAAAGACGACCGCTCAAAATCAGTGGTTACTTTTTGCGGTTGCTTTGCTAGTACAAATGTGTGCCACAATTTAAATTTTAAAGTTGGAAGTGGTTCTAAACGTTCTAAAGACGAGGATTTGAGGTTATGTTAAATTAGAAATTGTGGTGGGGGACTAACCAAAGTTGACCAAAAGTAACCGAGCGGTACTAACCGGGATCCTCGCGAAAATACGCTTATAGTACAGTATAATAGTACCGGTTAACCCACCTAAATTTTTGTAGCGTTTGTACTTTTCCCTGCGTTCGGGGAAAAGCTACTTTCGCTACCAATCGCTACCAACCATTTCTTTTTTTCCTTCTTTCGAGCTTCCAGTCGCTTCCAAACACTTTGGCTTCACCCCATTCAGTCGCTACAAATATTAGAAACATTTTGGTGGGGGAGTCAATGCGCTTAGAAGAGACTGGAAGCTCGAAAGAAGGAAAAAAAGCAATGTTTGGTAGCGAAAGTAGCTTCTCCCCGAACGCAGGGTTTGCAGCATGCTTTGTAGCGACCGCGAAAGGGGCGGAGCCGAAGCGTTTGTGGAAGCGAGTAGAGTAGCAAGTAGTAGAAGTCTCCGAAGTCTCTCCCCGAAGCCCGAACGCAAAAGAAGTGTTTGGTGGCGTTTGGAAGCGAAAGTAGCGTCTCCCCGAACGAGGCCACTGTTATGATTATGATAATATTGAATGCATTAATTTATTGAAACATTTCCTGAACCAATAATAAAAACTGAAGAGAATTTATGCAGAAGCATCAACCCTGTCGGAACCAAAAATAAATCTCTGTTCTAATTACACAGTCGGAAAAACAAGGCAAGTAGGTATATGATTTAAGAGGTTACGAGAGCGATTTTAAAAAATACGACGGAAATGGTCTTAAACATCCGATCTTTTGGTGCCGAGTTGTCGCGGTGCCGAGTCGTCCGGTACCGAGTTGTCCGGTACCGAGTTATTTCTATGGTTCAGAGTAGTAGCGTAGCTAATGGGGGACGGACCGCCCCGGGCGGCATTAATTAGGAAATTGGGTTAAAAAAAGGTCATTCAAACATTTTTTGGGGTGGCAAAAGATTTTGTTTGATATTTCATCAATTAGGAAATAGGATTTAAAAAAAGCTCATTGAAAAACATTTTCCGTCCCGGGCGGCAAAAGTTCTAGCTACGCCACTGGTTCAGAGTTGTGTGTGTCCTGGGGCGGGAGCGCCAAATGAGATCTAGCACTACCTGAAAATCTTGCTAAGGCCGCCACTGGACTCTAACGTACGCATTTAAAAATGTAATCGTAATTGACCGAGTTAACCTCTCCTTTCGGTGTTGTTTATTTTAAATAAAATTTATCTATAGTTGAGATGCAATGACGTTGTAATCAATTAAATTTTGTTATCGATATCACAAATTTACATAACACGTTAACAGAAGTACGTACCTACACAGTTCTGCTCATTTTGTCTATATTTTCCCGAATTCCTGAATATGGGGGGAAAATACTCTTCGATGGATCCAATGGATGTGAAAGTTCCAGAAATAAGTGCGTTATTAGAAAGAGATCCCTATTTGTCTCAATATGAACGTGAAATAAGACGGCGGTATGTACCAAATTTTTAACCAAGGTCACTCAATGATATTTAAGATAAAATTTTCAAACATTTAACATGATTCTATTAATCGTTCTTAAATAAATTTAATATAATGTACAAATTGTTTATATATACATGTCTATCTAATAAATCGCTTGCAGGTATGCATGCTTTTTAGATTCACTTGAGAAAATTGAAGCGGTCGGAGGAGGAATCGATGCATTTACCAAAAGTTATAAGCAATTTGGAGTAAATATCCAGCCTGACAATTCTATCATTTGTCAAGAATGGGCTCCAGGAGCGCAACAGTTATTTTTGGCGGGAGACTTCAGTAATGTTTATCTTATTTGGTTTGATTTTTTTTTTAAATATCTTCAAACTTTTAGATGGCTGGAATCGCGAATCGCATCCTTACAAAAAGATGGAATATGGTAAGTGGGAACTTGTATTACCTGCACATGATGATGGTACATCTCCTATTGTTCATAATTCGGAGTTAAAGGTAAAGCACTACATTGCATGTTGGAGATTTATGAAGCACAATAAGTACAACTCGGAAATAACGAACAAAAATTTAAATCCCCATTCAAATTAGCTATATTACAATGAACTAAGATTTCTAAAATCTTTATTTGTAAAATATACTGGGTGGCCCACCCGAACATAGGGATTGACATGGTAAATTAGTTGTTTTAAGATTATTGTTTCCTTTGTAATGGATAATAATAATAATATATCTGAAGATCCCCAACATTTGATTTAACCCATATAAACCAGAAACTAAGTATTTATTTTTTCATTAAATCTTAAATTTTTTGTTTTGATTGTTGGTCAGTTTATTAACGTGATACGTGAATCTCAAAAAAATATTAAAAAAATTCTGAAAATATTGTAAATGGCCGAAACATGGTATCCTTTTAGAAAAAAATCATGTCTTTTTTCAAGTAATTTCATAATTTGGAGAAATAATTTCAGCAGCAGCAGTTTTACTTTTGCTGACTAAACATCATGTAGGATGAGATGATAGTTTAACGTTTAATCCTAAACACGGCACAAATAAATTTGGGAGCGATCGGGATTTGAACCTGTGAGATCCATTTAGATCTATAGATTTAATTATTTAATAAACTTGAGGTTCGTTATATCCGAGGATTACTATGGGTATCTAAATAATTTTATAATTTATAACATGACTCAGCTTTGATTCGAGTAAATAGTCCACTCATACTGAAAAAGTGAACTCACTTGTATAATAACTTAATAACAATCGATTCCGGTTAATCTGAGTAGCCTCTTTTTTAAACTAAATCTTAAAGTATGTATAAAAACCACATTAACTTGTGTGGAGGTTTAATATTTGAATCAGCCGTTTAATTGTCGTGGCAAATTGTCTAGTCCCAACTTGCATTGTATATAATATAAGTGGAATCTACTGTTTATTATTTTCTAATTTAAGTTAAATAATAACTGAGTCAATCTACAAACAACAAAATTGACCCACGTGGTCAGTATAGAATAGGGTGTGACAACATTTAAAGTTTTTTTGTAAATTTCTATTAGGTTGTTGTGCAAACACACTCTGGCTCTAAGGAAGATCGTTTATCACCATGGGCTACTTACGTTGTAGAACCTCCAAAATCAGAAGGTACTATCTACAGGCACAAGTTTTGGAATCCACCTGCTTCAGAAGTTAGTAATTTCAGTTCACTTTTAAAACAATTTAATTTATAACAATTTTTAGAGGTATATCTTCAAAAATTCAAAAGTACCCAGACCTAAAAGCTTGCGTATATACGAATGTCATGTTGGTATTGCAACGGGAGAATTAAAAGTGGGGTCGTATGACAATTTTACTGATAACGTGTTACCTCGTATTGTTAAACAAGGATATAACACTATCCAAGTGATGGCTATAATGGAGCATGCTTATTATGCCAGTTTTGGATATCAGGTTACAAGTTTTTACGGTGCGTCGAGTCGAAATGGGACACCCGAAGAGTTAAAACGAATGGTGGATGAAGCTCATAGATTGGGATTGTTTGTTTTATTGGATGTTGTTCATTCGCATGCAAGTAAAAACGTGTTAGATGGCCTTAATCAGTTTGATGGTACCGATTCCTGTTATTTTCACACCGGTTCAAGGGGAGTACATTCGTTGTGGGATTCTCGTTTATTTAATTACACAGAATTTGAAGTTCAACGGTTTTTGCTGTCAAATTTGAGATGGTGGTTGGAAGAATACCAGTTTGATGGTTTTCGTTTTGATGGAGTCACTTCCATGCTATATCATTCTAGAGGAATCGGTGAAGGATTTAGTGGAAATTATGATGAATACTTTGGACTTAACGTAGACACCGAAGCAGTGATTTATTTAATGATTTCAAATTATATTTGTCACACTCTCTATCCTCAATGTGTTACCATTGCTGAAGACGTTTCTGGAATGCCAGCAACCTGTAGACCTGTTTCAGAAGGAGGATTAGGTTTTGATTATCGTTTAGCAATGGCCATACCGGATAAGTGGATTGAATTACTGAAAGAAGTTAACGATAATGATTGGAATATTGGCAACATAGTGCACACATTGAGTAACAGAAGATGGATGGAAAATAATGTGGCTTATGCAGAATCACACGATCAGGCTTTGGTGGGCGACAAAACGATCGCGTTTTGGTTGATGGATAAAGAAATGTACACTCATATGAGTATTGTATCAGATAGTAGTCCTATCATTGATCGAGGAATTGCTTTACATAAAATGATTCGTTTGATTACTCATGCTTTAGGAGGAGAAGCTTACTTGAACTTCATAGGAAACGAGTTTGGACATCCGGAATGGTTGGATTTTCCACGTGTGGGTAACAACAGCTCCTATCACTATGCTCGCCGGCAATGGAATTTAGTTGATGATCCGCTTCTCAAGTATAAATATCTAAATGCTTTTGATGCTGCAATGAATCATTTAGAAGAAAAGTATGGTTGGTTGAGTAATAATCCTGCTTACGTAAGTTGCAAACATCAAGATGACAAAGTTATCGTTTTCGAGAGATCTGGACTTTTGTTTATTTTTAATTTTCATCCTGAAAAAAGCTTCCCAGACTATCGTGTTGGAGTAGATTATAGTGGAACTTTCTCTGTTGTTTTATCATCTGATGCTCCAGAATTTGGCGGTCATAATCGAATAGATACCAATATTAAATATTCAACTCAAATGGAAGGATTTGCAGGTCGTCGATATTCTATTCAAGTGAGTATTTTAATTTGTTTTTTTATGTAAATGATAACATTTTCTTTTCAGATTTATATTCCTTGCCGAACTGCTGTAGTTCTCAGTGGTTATTAATTTACTCAACTATTTGTTAAATTTGTTGATGTACGTTTTAAAAGTTGTAATTGTTCATAGAAATATATTTGATACAATGTTTTTATTTTTGTTTCCTAATTTAAAGGATGCCAGGTGAAAGCACTGTCGAGCTCGTAATAAATATATCAAATATTACAAATACAAAAAGAATATGGATTGTTCCATTTCTTGGCCAGGTCCAATTTTAATACAATACCGAAAAAATTTGTCTAACTTGAGCGCCGAATTACTTTTGAACTTAAAAATTTAAGTTTAAATATTTGAACATCCTGTTATGTCTTCTGTCAAGCTTTTATGTTCACCCTTAATATACCTGGTGACCAACCGCCGATCTGAAAATGGGAAAGAATGAAAAGGGTATCAATTTAAAGAGTTTTATTTTCCGCGTCTAAAGATACAGCACTTTTCTATCAATCCCATTTTGTTACTAAAGTTGGTTTGGTAGTTGAAGCGGTTCATGGTGACATGAAGCAAAAATATAAACTGTTAAATCATTAAGCCAGATAACAAATTACTTCCTAAAACTAGTTCCTTTTGTTTATTTTTTGCACAATGAATTCTGAAGAAGACTAGATTCTGATGTTATTTATTGACATTAATTCAAAAACTTACCGTTGTTTCATTGATTATTTAACTTTTATTATCAACTAAATACGAATTAAATCTCCGGCATTACTTGATATTGTTGTGATTGTGCTAATGGTAGGCGCACTATTAGGCGCTGCTCTCACATTGCAGTTCTATTAAATGAAATATTTTCACAAAAATTATATTGATTTATTTTCAACACAAGTGCCTAATGAAAAATTAAATAATTACAAGATAGTATAATCAGCTAATAATAAATTTAATAAACGGACTCCAATATTTTACTTGATCTTTCTATATTTTATTTCTTTTTGAATTTCAATATGCTATACCCACGGACCTGATTCGCTGGGTGCATAGTGGGGGTATTAAAAAACGACGCCAGCGTCCGCTGCGGACAAATTGTGCAAAAAAGGTGGGCAGATGTCGCGCACCCATTGGTTGGGTGCATAATGGGGGTATTAAAAACAACGCCAGCGTCCGCTGCGGACAAATTGTGCAAAAAAGGTGGCCAGTTGTCACGCACGCATCGAGTACCTAATAAGTACTTACATTAGGTTTTAAACAAATCATGCGCAATAGATAAAAAGGAACACATTTAATCTATTGCGCAGGAGTGTGACCGTACAGTGTACGGTTTCTCGCCTGGTTAGAACAAACCTATTATTTACCATTTCGGTCTGAAATCACCCTAAAATTATTTGTGTCTTTAAAGTGTAAAAAGTTAATAATTCTTAATAAAAATTGTGTTGTTGAGAAAGTGTTCAGTAATTATTTGGTCAACTATTTAAATTCGTTTCTATAAAATGAATTTGTTGCTGCCTTCCAGGACATTCCAAAATACACATATAGTACATTTATTATGTTTTGTAAAAAATAAAATTATTTACCGATTTTTAGGCGATTCTTCAATAAAATAACGGAATTTTTAGCAATACCATCCGGATTCTTAAAAAGCAAACCGCAATAGAATGTTAAACTAAAAATATCCGATTAATCAAGGCAGCATCAAGTGACAACGTAATATGTAATGAGAAAACAAATGAATGAACACAACTTTTGAAGTAAGTAATAATAAATTATGAAGATCAAGGAACATGGAAGAGCAACGATTATTACCAGCATCACCAAATAACCCATCAAAAGGTAAATAAAAACTTATCAAAATTTATTTTGTAATAAATAAATTAAAACGTCAAATAGGCGTCAATAAGTTTATTTAAGTTTATAATAGTATGTTTAACAAATAATTTTATTATCTGTAAACAATGACGTAATAATTTAAATGTATTAAACTTTACAAAAATCTACTTTCTCGTGGTTTCTTCTTATCATTAGGCTTTTGAAATTGTAGGTAATTTAAAATAACATTTCTCAAATTTAGGTAGTTTTTCAAATTGCCCGCCACATATTTTGCCTTGACACGACAATTTTCTCGACCAAATTGATTAATTATTAGCAGCATAGCAGTTAACTGATAAATGCTGATAACGATAGTAACATGATTTGTATTAGTGTACTGTATTTTTGGAATGTTTAAATCGTTTTATTACTTGTAGATAAATTTGGTTTATATAATTTCTTTTTATGAGATTTTTAAGGTTAAGTGAGGTGTCATCAGTCGCGGTTTAATTACGTTTATGAATTAAATTGTTGCAATTTGAATAAAATGTTATCTTCTGCTCAAGGAACGACATCCAATAACGGATCGTACAGGAGTGATTGGTTACCTGGAGGAACCGAACCTGAATATTCAATGGATCCTGCTTCGGGTGGATTTTTTCACTCCGACTACAAAAGGTAATTAAATTTCTTTAAGTTTATCGTTTTATAAGTTCTTTTTGCAGACATGACGACCTTAAAGAGATGTTAGATTCAAACAAAGATAGTTTAAAGTTGGAAGCAATGAAACGAATTATTGGAGTATGTTTTTGTGTAACATAATTTTTCGATTACAATTGTTGTGTTTTAGATGGTTGCTAAAGGTAGAGATGCATCCGAT
The DNA here is from genome assembly GCA_958510855.1 of Rhagonycha lutea. Taxonomy (NCBI): domain Eukaryota; kingdom Metazoa; phylum Arthropoda; class Insecta; order Coleoptera; family Cantharidae; genus Rhagonycha; species Rhagonycha lutea. Next base: position 484,568 of record OY294042.1, read on the forward strand.
TTATTTCCTGCTGTTGTTAAAAACGTAGTTTCAAAAAATATTGAAGTGAAGAAGTTGGTGTATGTTTATTTAGTTCGATATGCCGAAGAACAACAGGATTTGGCTTTATTATCAATTTCTACATTTCAAAGAGCTCTAAAGGTATTTGAATACCTATATTTAATTATGAATTGCTAATAAATTGAACCTAAATTTTAGGAACCTAACCAATTAATTCGAGCAGGAGCGTTACGAGTTCTTTCAAGTATTCGTGTAAATATGATTGTACCCATTGTGATGTTAGCTATTCGTGATGCCGCTGCAGACATGTCTCCATATGTTCGAAAAACTGCTGCACATGCAATTCCCAAGTTGTACAGGTACGCTTACCTTTTTATTCATTTGTTTAACCTTTTATTTAGGTTTTGATTTTAGTTTGGACTCTGAACAAAAACCTGAACTTATAACGGTAATACAGAAGTTACTAGCAGATAGAACAGTGTTAGTTGTGGGTTCTGCTGTGATGGCATTTACTGAAGTTTGTCCAGAACGTGTTGATTTAATTCACAAAGTTTTTCGTAAATTATGTGCTCTGTTAGTGGATGTAGATGAATGGGGACAAATTGTTATATTAAATATGCTCACCAGATACGCTAGGACACAATTTGCAGAGCCAAATTTACACGTAAGTATATTTTATTTGCGTGTTATATATTGTTGTGTGGTTAGTCCACATAATTTCCCAACCCGAATGATGAAGACATTTTAATAAATTAATAATACTTTTTGCAGTGTAAGGATGGTGAAAACGAACGGACATTTTATGATTCTGGTTCCGACACCTCTGAAAAAGTTACCGCTCCAACATTGGATGTCGATCATCGTTTGTTGTTACGCTCTGCACGTCCTTTACTTCAATCTCGTAATGCAGCAGTAGTTATGGCTGTTGCTCAGTTATATCATCATTGTGCACCTAAAAGTGAAGGTCCTGTATCTGCACGTGCATTAGTAAGACTTCTTCGCTCTCACACTGAAGTACAAAGTATTGTACTGGATAATATTGCATCAATTAGCTGCCAAAATCGAGGCACTTTTGAACCTTATTTGAAAAGCTTTTTTATTAGAACATCAGATCCAACTCGAGTTAAGTTACTTAAATTGGATGTGCTAACTAATCTCACTACAGAATCCAATGTATCCATCATACTTAGAGAACTACAGACTTATATCTGCAGCAGCGATAAGCAATTTGTTGCAGCCACAATACAAGCTATCGGAAGATGTGCTTGTTCTATTTCGGAAGTTACCGATTCGTGTTTAAATGGATTGGTTACCTTGTTATCCAGTAGAGATGGTAAGGAACTCTTATATTCTCTCTCTCTCCCTGTCAGCACCACGCTGAACCAAAATGGTATATTATGATAGCAGACTAAACCCTAGTTTTAGGCTAGTCACTTGATGGACACATTGATTACAATAGGTGTCCGATTTTTGATATAATAATTTAATAATACAGTAGAGAGTAAAGGTACCATATAGTTTAGCAATCAACCACGTAATGCACAATGAATTGTGGGCGATCCACGTCAAGTATGTCAAGGAACTGTACATTAACCGGTTAATATCAAAAACCAGTCGCCGTTTTGTCACGGATACACAAGAATTAGCGAGTTAGTGTACAGTAACCTACATAATTTTACTTGCACCAAATAAACAATCTCCCACCAAATGATGACAATCATGTAACTCACTTACAAGGGGAAGGTGAGACATTCGGGAGACAGATTTTTTTGATATTAATAATACTTAAACATCAGTACCCCGACTTTACTTTGCGAAAGCAGTAAGTGCCACAATTCAGCCATTGTCGAAAAAAGAGTGTATAAAGTTCAGTTTATTACAAGATATAAAGTGCGACTTATATCTCTTACAAAATAACAAAACATACAATAACCGAGTTGGCCGAACTGGTTAGAAACTGAGGTTTGAGAACAATGAAGCGACCATCGCAGGTTCAACCCCCGGAAGCTATATCTGTAAGTCCGTTTTTTTTTAATTAAAAAAATTAGTTTTTGGTACATCCTTCCTTCCTTCTCGGTCCTTTTACCCTAAAGAGGGTTTGGTGAACCTTTTAATTTGGGGACGATTTATGTACTTTATATGTTTTGTACTAGGTCCTTTTACCCTAAGACCAGGTTTCTCATGGCAGATTACACCCCAGTGGTTTGCCATTGCCTGCCGAGGGAGAGACGGCTAGAATAAAGTTCTTACTTTACTCGGATTCGAACCGGGTATTTAGCGTTCATAGTCAACTTGCATGACCGCTAAGCTCCGACCGTCTCTACTTTGGTACATACCATAGGTACATACTACACTACATACAAAAATAAAATACCCATTATCAATTTTTTATCTATTTTATGCTGCAAGACTTTTTTAATATGCCAATTTCAAATATACTCCTTTCATATTCATAAAAATCTTTATCGCATAGTGAAATATATCTAAAATTAATAATGTGTATTTTATCTTTATATGTAGTGTAAGTACTTATGTATCAAAAAAAGAAAGACAAATTTTTAAAAAAAGAGAAAAAAATTGGTTCTATTGGGATTTGATCGACATTTTACTTGAAACGCTTTTTTCTCGGAAATCGCTGAATTGTGCGATTTACTACTTACACAAAATAAAGTCGGCGTACTGATGTTTAAGTACGATTAATATAAAAAAAATCTATTTCTCGAATGTCTCGCCTTCCCCTTGTTAGAACAGATCTTCTCAGTAAATAGGGACAAATTATGTCGTATTGCTACTATGTCTGAAAATGTAATTGGTTTTTACATTTCAGAGGCCGTTGTTGCTGAAAGTGTGGTGGTAATAAAACGACTTCTGCAAACAAAAGCGGCTGATCCTAAAGAAATAATAATGCACATGACACGATTGTTAGATAGCATAACGGTAGCTCAAGCGAGAGCAGCAATTCTGTGGCTTTTAGGTGAACATTCCAACGTAGTACCTCGAGTAGCCCCAGACGTCCTGCGTAAATTAGCGAAATCGTTTCCAGAAGAGGTAAATAGTAAAAATTACAGCTTACATAACTAATCCTATTTTCTTTAGCAAGATATCGTAAAACTCCAAGTACTGAATTTAGCTTTGAAACTATATATCACCAATAGAGAAGAGACTGAGTTGCTTTGCCAATATGTCTTTAATTTAGCTCGATATGATCAGAATTACGATATCAGAGATCGTGTCCGATTGTTGAAATTATTTACACAAAATCGTGCTGGAAAAATTACTTCCAATGCTGCTAAGATTTTTTTAAAACTGAAACCTGCACCTTTGCTGCAATCACAATTTATGGGTATGTATAGTTTTTAAATTACAAATTTTGGCACAATGTTATTTTTTTTTTCACATTTCTACACCAACTTTAATATCTTCCAGTCGTTTCAAACAATTTTTGAAAAATATAATAACGATTTTAACAACCTTAACATTTTGATAAAATATCTGGAACTTTTAGCTTTGCTTATTTTTGTGCCAATTATATCCATAGCTTTGGGTATTTCTGAAATTTTGTTTGAAAAAAATTGATAATCACGTAATAATGATGAAGTACTCGCTATTTGAGGTCGAATTAGTTATAAATACTTATTTCAAATTTTCTTTTTCGTGATTTTACAAAAGTTTCATATGAAATCACAACCCCTACTTTCAGATAGCAGTTATTATAGATAGCAGGTATGCAGTCGTAAAATAAAAAACTCGCCACAAGGGGGCGTGGCCAACGATTTTTTTTTTTTTTTTTTTTATAAAGTGTTTATTAAATGTACAATTTATTTACAACAAAATGAAGATATACAGGAGTAATTTTTCCACCTAATTCGAAAAAATCTCTAAAGCCGCTGATCTGATCGCTTTTTACTGGAAAGTACCGGGCGGCGCCCTGGCCCCACTGCACCCCTGGCTTATTATTAATAGTCATTTGTGAATTTGAGTCACAAGAGCATCAAACTTTCCACAAATTTTTTTTTATTTTCTTAAATAATGATTCCACCTTCACACAAATATTTTACTAATTGCATACTATGGTAGCCAAAAACTTACATTGCCAAAAAGAAGTATACTTCATTGCAAATAACTGTGCCTCTACGTCACGAAATTTTGATTAAGAAATAACATACTGACAAGGGGAAGGCCAACTTTGGTCGTCACAGATCTGCACCACTATCTTTATATCTTTACAACCCAATTAGAACGTCACTTCATGAAAGTTTAACGACCCGGAATTCAGAAAATTTTGTGAAAATAATTTTTAAGGAGCAATGTAAAATTCAAGCATTGGTAGTTCAAATGCATTTCATTATTATTTCGTTCCTAAAAAATCAGTCGACAACTGCTCGACATAACCTTAGATTTACCCATTATTTTATTTATTAATTTGAGCATTATATCTTTGCTTTGTGATGTAACAGCTTGCAATCCTTTTTGTAACAGCACAAAGTTTACAAATACAACATGTAATAATGGTTACACGATAAATGAAAAAAGAAATTTAAAAACTCATACTGGTGAGAAACCGTTTACCTGTAAGATTTGTGACATAAATAATGCTTAATTTTGGTTTAACTGTATACACATTGCATATAATCTAAATGCACACTTAAAGATATTGATAATCAAGAAGTGTAATGTGTCAAGAACGAGTTCAAATTATAATTACAATCAAAGTATTACTTATTATGTTGTTTTTATATCGCAGTTATGGTATTATGAGTTTTTAAATGTCGTTTTAAATTTGATTTGTGTACACATTTTATAGGCACAAGACTCACAAGCACATGACTTTACTCCTGTGTGAGTTCTTAAATGATCCTTTAACGATGATTTTTGAGCACATTTTTATAGTCACAAATTTTACAGGCAAACGGTTTCTCACCAGTATGAGTTTTTAAATTTCTTTTTTCATTTATCGTGTAACCATTATTACATGTTGTATTTGTAAACTTTGTGGTGTTACAAAAAGGATTGCAAGCTGTTACATCACAAAGCAAAGATATAATGCTCAAATTAATAAATAAAATAATGGGTAAATCTAAGGTTATGTCGAGCAGTCGTCGACTGATTTTTTAAGAAGGAAATAATAATGAAATGCATTTGAACTACCAATGCTTGAATTTTACATTGCTCTTTAAAAATTATTTTCACAAAATTTTCTGAATTCCGGGTCGTTAAACTTTCATGAAGTGACGTTCTAATTGGGTTATAAAGATATAAAGATAGTGGTGCAGATCTGTGACGACCAAAGTTGGCCTTCCCCTTGTGAATGTAATTTAGAACGTCGCGTCGGTCGTTCAGCTTTATTTAAAAGAGTGCCAAAAAATTTTTTTTAATTTTTCAACATAAAACTTTCAGATCGCGAACACCTACAATTGGGTTCCTTGTCTCATTATATCAACTCGCGAGCTGTTGGATACGAACCTCTTCCACCCTTCCCCGAACATCCGCCTCCTTCGGAAGTTAGAGATGTTGAACCAATCGAAATTGCTAAGGAAGCGAGAGCAAATAAATCTGTGAGTCAAGCGACACAAACAAAGATCAGCGCCGCGAATGATACGTAAAAATTAATTAATTTTTTTCAGGAAAAATCTAAAAATAAAGAATTATTTTTGTGGGAATCCGATCCTAGTGGGGTTTCCAGCGCAAGTTCCGACGGCAGTTCTTCTTCCAGTTCTTCCAGTAGTGAAGACAGTAGCAGTGATGAAGGTGTCACCTCAGAATCTGAAGATGAAAGTTCCGAGAGTGAAAAGAGTGCAAGGTTGTGTATTTTTCTATTCTTCTATTGTTTTTATTCTATTTCTTTATTGCAATGCAGAAAAAATAGTGCATCATCAGAAAGCGAATCAAACAGTGATTCGGAGAGTGAACGCAGTAACAATGTGAAAGCCACAGATGTAAAGAAAGAAAAAGAAAAACTTGTTGCTGAAACTAAACCAAAAGAAAGGAAGTCTAATTTGGATCTGTTATTAGAATTTGACGACATTTCTGTTGCTCCTATTTTAACACCTTCACTTGGCGGATTTTTAACTCCAATTGCTGAAATGATAACCACAAACGTGGTTACAGATATTCAAATCTTATCTACTCCTTCAGTAATTACAAAACCCGTCGAGTTACTTAACCGCATTAGTGGGCGTGGCTTAAGTATTACTTACAGATTTACTCGAAATCCACACTTATTTTCTTCTACTATGGTGAATATTGGATTAATATTTACTAATCACGGTAATGATGATATCACAAATATTCGATTAGGAAAAAAGGTTTGTTTGGGTTGGTTTCTCTTTGCATTCTATATTTTTATGTTTTCTTTGTAGTTATTGGGGACTGGAATGAGTGTACATGAATTTGTGTGCGTGACTAATCTAAATCCGAATTGTAGTCTAGCTGGCACATTAGGTATTGACTTTAATGACTCGACGAATGCTGCCAACTTAGAAATTTTGTCATCTAAAGGATCTAATAATATATCGGTTAAACCAAATATAGGAGAATTACTACGTCCTGTTACAATGAATGAACAAACATTTACAAATGAACAATCAAAATTAAGAGGCATGAATGAGCATACCACCATCATTTCTAATGTATCTCTAAAAAATGCGAATGCTACCATCAATATATTGGAAGCAGCAAATGTTGCAGTTTGTCCATGTGCAAAGGAAGATACCCTACGGTAATTTTTTTAATTTTACTTCCTAGTTATATATTTTAAGTTTTCAATTTTAGATTTGCAGGACAAACTTTAACTTCTTCTTCTTTAGTACTCATTGCTTTGTTAATCAAAGATGAACAAATTATTATAACAGTGAACTGCGATAAAATGGTGATCGGATCCATGCTTCTTAACGAATTGAAGTCAGCAGTTATGTAGTTGAGAAATTTTGTTCCTTTCTGTTACTAATTAAAATATATATTCAAGCATTTTTATTTTTATAGTATTAGACCAAATAGACTGGGAGCTAGCGACGGGTGAGTATCTCATTTCATAAAGCTGACGGTCTAATTCTAATACCTCTTATCTGCAAAAGCAACCTTTTTCAGGAGATTATTTTTTTTAATCAAACTTTCATATTGTATTGTAATGGAAGTGGAGCCAAGTGAAGCTTCTTGGTGTTCACTTTTGCAAAAACGTTTTCTGGACATTTCTCCACTATTAATTAATTGATCGATCTATATGAAAATCGACATACATGCAGCCTCAGCACTACCCCAAGTCGTGACAAACCCTGAATTTTGAAATTCAACTGGAACATGCACAAGAGGTGATCGCGCAAAATTGGTCCTGCATGGTCCATCTCTTCTATACCATATGGGAGAGATGGGCGGACGCATGTATGTTTTTTTGACATTTTGTTTAACTTTGGGTTCTTTTGTACGTTTATGATAATTAAATAAGATAATAATGATTAGTAATTGTTTTGATAAATTTTATATTCTCTATATCAAAAAATTTTTTTAGAAATGTGGTTCATCTCTCCCAGAATTATCCTATACAGTGCAGCCCGCTTATTGAAATCACGGTTAATGTTATCACTTTTGCGTGGAACGGAACGGACATATATTATTAATTACACACAAAAAACATCGCTTATAGTGATCAAAATTCGGTTTATGTTATCATATTATTCTTAAGATTATTTTCTCCCACGAGCAAAGGAGTTGATTTTCAGTTTCAAGCATTTTTTTATATTGTGCATAAGCCACCTACATAAGTCAGGTTTCAGCAAGAAAATCTGTCTATAGTCCATTTATTTATCACCGTCACATGTGATATCACCGACGGGTTACACAGAACGATTTGATATTGTTGTTAATATTTGCTTAACGGCCCCGACACGACGGTTAGATCGATTTAATTGTTATTTTACTTTTTAGAGTTTTTTTTGGGTTGGGGTTTTTTTAAATTTGTAATTTAATTGTTATTTAGTGCTTTTTAAAGTTTATATATTACTCCCACCGTGACTTATTATGTAAATAATTTTTATTTTTCGATGGTCAATATAATATATTAATTTTTACTACACCCTGTATAAAATGGTTTGAATTTTAAATGTCAAATGTAGCGCACTAGATGCGGCTTGGCTTGAACTACATTAATAAATTATAAAATTAGAGCTTACTGGGAATTCCTCGTTTATGGGGTATAAAAAATTACATTCTTTCTTTTCTAATTTTCCGGCCAACTTTTTTAATTTTTCTTAAATAAAAATTTAAAAAAATAATTTTCGCCAGGATTCGAACTCGGGGAGACAAAATGTAATTCCTACGTGATAGCCACAACCCTAGTGAGAGACATTAATAAATAAGTTTTAATTTGTCATATAAATATTATTATCTAATAATAAAGATTAGGTACTATAAATTAATATTAATAATAGTAAAATGTACGTTATCTTACTGCAAAAATTCATATATTAATATAATAACAAATTTAAAATGTGTTTAAAATTAAAACAGGTGGCATTTCAAAATTCACTCTCATGTGTCAAAGTGATATGTAAATCCAAAGTTACACGACTACAAATTAATCTAGGAGATTAATTTAACTAGTAGACAAATACCTTTATAGTACCAGGCCTTAAAGTGTTACGTGAGTGAGCATAAATCGACCATAAAAGTTGAGTCCTCTGCCTCATCAAATTTTCAATGTTTTTTACAATATGTGGTAGCAAATGTGAAAGTTTCGCTTTTATAATAATTGAAGTTGTTTAATGAGAAAAGTGGAGCAAAGTTAAGTAACTTTGGAGCTCATAGCCTCATTTAATTTATATCTAGTAATGGTTAATGTTAATACCAAAATTAATATAAAATAAATGAAAGAGAAAGTGTAATCTAACAAATTTATTTGTAAAAAGCCTTACATACCATATTTACAGCATACTATATCAACACCTAGTGCAGCAGAATGCCATAATCAGTGCCATAACTGCTAACACATAAAATATGCAGTGTTAAAGTAATAAATGAATACAAATCAAATAAAATAAAACCAAGAGTCGTATATTTATACAATGGTTAGCGTAAGCAAAAATCCATTCTTTTATAAATATGGCTTAATGGTTTTAAAATAAATAAAGCAAAGAGTAGACTATTTGAACTTATACAATGATATATGAAGGGTTTCTTCAGTATAATAATTTATAGTACCAAATTAATAATTTTTGAAAAAGTAAAATGCTGTGAAAATAAAAATGCTTGAGCAATTTATTTGTTGCACTACAAATACATGAAAAAAAATTTACCACCACAATACCAATTTGTAGCCAACATCTAACAAAATCAAATTATTTGTAGTTAGTTATATTTACAATGGGAATTTCATTCTTTTCTATGTTTATGTTTGCCTTAAGCTGGCACCACAAAAAGTGCAATTCTATATTGTCCAACAATATAGGATTATAGGTTGTATTTAAAAGTAAAAAATAATATACGATTGGCAAGGAATTTAAGTTTTTCAAAAATTATCAATTTCCTTTAAAAATTAACTAAATTAATATAATTTGAATAATCAAAACAAAAAATGTTCTACAATTTTCCGACTATTACCGACGCGCATTTGACACACGTGACTAAAAAGTTGAAATAGTAGAACACTCGTGTGTTGTAAAATGATCAAATTCTGTGTAAAAAAATTTAGTTATCCATTGCAAATCGACGGGTCCATTCTTTGGCATTACGAATTGCTTCTACTTCGTTTACTTTCCACAACTCTGCAACATCATTTGCCAATGGGTCATCAGGATTTGGTGCACTCAGTAAGGCTTGAATTGAAAGTAACACAGTACGGATTTGAAGAGCAGGACTCCATTTGTCCTTTAATATGTCTAAACAAATTCTTCCGAGTCTATCAATATTTGGATGATAAATTTTAGTTATAAAACGAACTTTAGGCGCAGACATTGGATAATCTTCTGGTAAAAATAATTCTAGTTTAAATAAACCTCCTTCAAAAGGCGAATCTTCAGGTCCTGTTACTATGACGTGAAAATATCTAGCGTTACTATCATCGGGGACAGCACTTATTCCTGGCACAGGTTCTTGTAATAAACGTTGAGTTTCCTTTATAATTCTGCGTGGTAAGGCTGCCATTTTACTACCAAACAGCACCCAATTATTTTAAACAGTCTCCACTAATTTAAATAAAACTAAAACCACAAATGTTTTTCTTGTTCACAATGAAGATTTTTTTCATTATTTTTTTAATAATAACGACCGATCACATATATTTCCTTATCAACTTAAATTTACCGATAAAGAACTTAATTTTGACCATTGACATATCATGGTCTTACGACAAAGCCACGCGCATGCTTCTATTGGTTACGTCAATCTGCATCCATCGGTGACCCTCAAAATGTTTGAAATTTTTAAATTAAAAGCCAGTTCACACTCTATAGTTAAGGAGTCATGGTGGGTTTATAGAACGAGATAAGGAATAAGCGATAGTGGATAGTGGCCAAGCGATAGTGACTAACGCCGATGCGGGTTTATACAACGAGATAAGAAGTTAAGAAATCCGCATGTTACGCATGAGCAGTATAAATTATTTTGGTACTTGACATCTTGAGTTTATAGTTTGTTTTGACATTTCCTATCTATTTTTCAAATTGCATAATTAAAATTATGCATAGTGCAGATTTGGTTGTGTCGTTCTATATGTTATTTTACCTAGTAAAATATTCGTGAAAATGATAATGCACAATTTTTTGTATAAAAAATGATAATGCAGTTTATTAGAGACAAAATTACAAAAATCCGTAAACAGAAGTCCCTTAAAACCTGGTCATTTGATTAACTATGACTTTTGCCATTTTAAAATGTGATTTATTTGAATGAAATATAAAATATTTCGAGTTCAGAAAATATAAATTTGAAATGAAGCAAATAGGCGGGTTAAAATTAATTCAAATGAACTAATTCTCAAACGAACGCGATAAGCGACAAGAAGTTGAGAAAAGTTCAACTTTTATCCGTTAGCGCTTAGCTCTTATCGCGTTGTCTAAACGGTAGTACAGTATTCCTATGGTTCAACTTTCTTATCCACTATCGCTTATTCCTTATCTCGTTCTATAAACCCATCATCAGTGAGCGGCAGACTTACGGTATTTAACAAAGCTGAAATTTTCTCTATTTACGCTCTTAATTTTTATAATTTCAGTTGTTCTTGAAATTATGAGTGGGTGGCCGAAGGAAAAAATAATACTTTTTATTGTAAATAATTGAGTTTATTATAAATTCAATATCAGTACTTATTCGCTCGCTTCTTACACACAACTAATTTCTTAAAAACTACAACTTGTTAATCATCATACGAAAAGAAATATGAATCTAAATATGAAACTTCCTCTAGAAAGAAAGTTCAATGTATTTATTTTATATAACACTTATATGTGCCATATATCAAATACATACATCATGAAATGGATACGCGTTAATCCGAGCCATGTCCGACCGGTCGGTGGTTGGTATAGCGTCAATCAGGCACTAAAGGTTAAACCACAGAGTTTTAAATGTTTTTTAGCTGTAGTATCTACAGTGACGTAGCAACAGAGGTGGTGCGAGTGGTGCCGGGCACCAGGGTCCGGGTCCCATAGGGGCCCGATACACGGACAAAATTGATTTATATTATTTACAGACATTTTTGTAAAAATAATCTATGAAAGTTTGCACATTGGGCCTCAGGGCGATGTGTCTGCACCGGGCGGCCGGCGCGGCGCCCTGAAGGAACGCCAAAATAAAGAATTATTTGAAAAAATTGAATAATGTAATTCATCCAGTAAATATTATAGCTATATTTACGAGGCAACGAATGACGCAGTTGCAACATCAAAATTTCATGAGGAATTTCTAGTTAAATAGCAACATTTGGTGAAAAATTTTAAAGACCTAATTTTATGAAAAGTTATACCTATATAGCTTTGGTATTAAAACAAGTTTTCAAGTGCAATATTGCTGTATAAAAAGGTAGTATTTTCGAAAAAAATCGCCTGTGGCGCTAAAAGACGCTACTTTCCCCACCCCCATGTGCCGGAGATTGAATTATTTAGAGGGGGCCTCAAAATTGAATTGCGCCTGAAACTTCATAAGTGCTAAATTTTCATTATTCTCTTCGGGGGGCGGGGGGATTGAGATCTCGCAACACTAGAAAATCTTTCTAGGGAAATCTATGATGCCTTTTTGTCACTTACATGTCTTTTGTGCAATAACATTGTTATTTAAATTTTATTTTTTATAATAAAATAATGAAGGGGGCCCGCTGTCGATCTTGCACCAGGGCCCGATCTTGACTTGCTACGTCACTGAGTATCTATAATATGTTTTGTGGGTAGCACGTCAAAACGTCGAAAAAAAAACGTCGAAAGCAAAAACGTCGAAGTCAAAACGTCGAAAACAAAAACGTCGAAAGTCAAAAACGTCGAAAACAATAACGTCGAAAATCAATAACGTCGAAAACCAAAAACGTCGAAATCAAAAACGTCGAAAACAAAAACGTCGAAAGTCTAAAACGTCGAAAACAAAAACCTCGAAAATGAAAACGATAAAAAATGATAAAATATTAAATATTTAGTGTTACCTATGTATTACTAATTTATGTTTATGTAACTATATTAATAGTTGACATATCAATCGATTGATTCGTTACACACAGGGGTGGGTAAAATGTATTTCAAATACAAATTTTAAAATACATGTTAGAATAAGCGAGAATTACCAAAAAATATACAGCCTAAAGCCTAGTCTGGATAACTATCTGACTGGTATCGCATACAACTTTCAATTCCAAAACAGCTAATAAAATCTTGTATTAATATTTTTATTTAACCTTTAAGTGGTGACGTGGGCGTCTGTGAGGCAAAGTTCCCATTTGAAATGCATGTAGGAAAGATTCACGGCACTACTTAAAGGTTAATAAAACTTTTTTAAATAATTACGTAATAGATAGCACTAAGTATATTAGCCAATCATATACTTTAATTGTACCACCAGACATAATTAATAATGTTTCGAAATTTTTGTTTTCGACGTATTTGTTTTCGACGTTTTTGATTTCGACGTTTTTGTTTTTCGACGTTATTGTTTTTTGACGTTATTGTTTTCGACGTTTTTGACTTTCGCCGTTTTTGCTTTCGACGTTTTTGACTTTCGCTATTTTTGTTTTCGACGTTTTGACTTCGACGTTTTTGTTTTCGACGTTTTGACATGGAATCGTTTTGTGAAGCTTAATAAATAATAATTCATTGTCAAACAAAATACCTAAGTCCTTTCCTTGTTCTCATAAGCAGTGAGTATCATTTTAAAAATTGTTATCCCGTATTGTATAAATTTTTAGTACTGCAGTAATGTCAATTGGCTAACACAACACATAACCTCATAAATATAAAATCATATGAACTACAAACCATAAATAATTGTAAATAAAGAAATTTATTGTTAAAATTTAAATATTGTTAACAGAGAGAACAGAAAATTATAACTCATTTGCTACTGAGAGTTGTGAACAAATATAGAGATTTAGTTTAAGTGAAATTTTATTATTAAAAAATGTCCGGATCTTCACATCACTTTCTACCCGGATTAACGAACGTTCAAGCTGGAGGTATGGCTTCACAATTTGGTGCAGGACCTATGCAAAATCAAATGGGAAACGGTATGCAAAATCAACTAAGAAATCAAATGTCGGTCCCGTTATCAAACCAAATGAACTCTCAGTTAAACAACCAAATGGTTTCTCAAATGGCAAATCCGATGAATAATCAAATGAATTCTTCCTTAACTGGCGGGAACCAAATGATGGGTCCTTTAGCACAACAGTACAATATGAATAGTAATCCAAATCACCAAGTTCAAAATGCCCTACAGATGCAACAAAATCCTATAGGTTTTGCAAAAATATTTTTTAAGTGACTTTAGATTGAGTTTTAAAATTTTAGCAAATTTGCAACATCACACAATGCAGCAACAAGTTTTACAGCAGGCACCCAACCCTGCTCCAACTACTCCTGCTCAGCAGTCAAAGGAATTCAATACTGCATCGTTGTGTCGAATTGGACAAGAGACTGTGCAGGACATTGTGAGCAGAACTCAGGAAGTGTTTCAGACTTTAAAGGCCATACAAGTAAGTAAATCGTAATTTAACTGCCTGGGATAGCCCAGCGGTAAAGTTGCGAACTACCTTAGATTTATAAAAGTATTTAATATATTATAATTTTACTTTTGCTCGAGACAAGAGTATTATTATGCAGATGAAATACTATCAATTAATATTTTAAGGTGCTTAATTGACCATTTGAAATCAGTGACGGTGATATGAGTAAGAGAATGTAATAAATGCTCAGGGGCCCGGGACCACAAGGGGTCCTACACAGAATGTACAAAAATAAAAGATTTTGTATGCAAATAAAAAACTTACGACCTTTTTCTTTTAGGGACCCGTTTTGTATATTTGCTTACGGGCTCTAGCTATTCTTGCACCGCCGCTGTTTGAAATGAAATCATGGAATAGGTAATATTTATATTATCTTTAATTAATCAAGCACTGGAGGCTTGGACCCCACCATTAATGCGGTGGTTGAATATATTCTTTATATCAGTGTTTCCCAAATGTCTCGAACTTGCGGACCCCCAAAATTAAACACTAGTATCATAGCCCCCAGAAAGAATTTCGTTACAAAATTAAAAATTAAAGCAACTATTGCGTTTTTTAAAATATGTAATTAATAGTAATAATCATAGGCGCAACTAGAGTCAAAAGTTGGGGGGGGCTAAAAAAATTTTTAAGGGGGGTAAAAATAACGAAAAATTGCGCCTCAGGCAAAAAATTTAGATTTTTAAGGTCAAGATTTGAAGTTAGAAATTATAAAAAGATGTTTTTGTACTAATTTTTGGGATTTCAGGGGCAGAAAACTATTTTTTGAAACGTAATAAGCTTTTCGAAAGCCTAGCCTTCGACGCTAACCTCATCGTTTGCTAATCAATATAAGTTTCTTTCTCCACTAAACTGAAATATCATTGTAACAAAAATAATTTTTGCACATATAGCATATTAGGTAATTAAAATTTGTTAATATTTATTTATTTTCAAAAATTACCACACTATTACTTCAAAAATCAGTTTTAAGCATAGAAAAATAAAGAAGCAGTTCATAACATTTCTTAAGAAATCAACTAATAAGTGGGTTGAATGCCAACTCAAAAATAAAATTTCTGTGGAAATTCAGTGTTTACTAAGAGGGGTTGCGAATATTAAGTTAATCGATTCTTCATGATACGCCATTAAAAACTAATAATTTATATTATTATTTAATTGTTTATACTTTATATCCCTGGTGTATAGAATATTATATCTATAGAAGGATTTTTCACTTAGCCTTTCTGAATTAAAAGATTCTATTGCAGCCTGGAGCACATGTGATAATCACGCCTGGTGATAATTTTATATTAAATAAAGATTATTTTTTCTTAAATTTGAGTTTGTTATTGAGAATGTAGTCTTGAATTTCATTTCAGCCACCAAATGGAACCCCACAAGGCAGCAGTGCGAGCAATGAAAAGAAAGCCAAAGTTCAAGAATTACTGAGAACAATTCGTGTTTTATTCAAACGCTTACGATTGATATATGAAAAATGCAACGAAAATTGTCAGCTCCAAGGAATGGAGTATGCTCACATCGAAAGTCTCATTCCGTTCAAAGATGGAGTAGATCCAAAGCACGATGAAAAGAAAAATTCAGAGTCGTACCGATTGGCTTGTGAAGAAAGTAAAGACGTCATGGAACAAGTTGTACTAAAAAACAGGCAACTAAAAGAAGTGATTGACCATTTAAGACGAATAATTTGGGAAATTAACACAATGTTAACAATGCGACGATCTTAATTTATTCTTACATTATAATATAATATACATACCAACAAAATTATCATAAGTTTTCATTATTGAAATAATTTTTAACACAATCAATACAAATTATATTATTATTATTATTACTACTGTGATTTCTAATAACTTTGTCACATACATTACAATTACCTATTAAATTATCCAGAATTGAGTTTGTTTCTTGCTCCACATACAAATTATACTGTTGAGCTTCATGCAGCGAATCTTTATATTTTAAATCCTTTTCTACTTCCTCAAACAAAGCGAGGATCTCGTCTGGATTGAGCAATTCGGACTCGACGCTAATTTGTTCATCTGGAGTCAGCGACTCGTGTATAGACGATAACGTGCTCTTAAATAAATCCCTTCGTCTGCTTAGTTCGTTATTTCGTCCTTGTTTCAATTTCTCCTTGTATTGCTAAAATAACAGACTGTTTGATTAATTTTTTCATCCTTACTTGACATGACAAGTTTAGTATGATATTCTACTATAGTTTAACGCCAAGATTCTTAGTCGCTACGTAAGTATAAGTACTTACTTAAGGGTCGAATTTGTATTTCACAGCCGAGTATTTCGACTATTTGCAATCCTACACTTTGCAGAGTGTAATGAAATAACGTGTAGTTTACTTTGAAATACAAATACCCCAATAGTCGAAATACTCGGCTGTGAAATACAAATTCGACCCCTAAGTAAGTACTTATACTTAAGAAGCGACATGAATCTGGGCGTTTTAAGTAATCAAGTTACCTTGCGAACACAATCTCTGAACTTTTCAACGGACGGACTTCTTTTGAAACTCCTTTGTTGCGTTAACAACTCCGATGACATTTTGAACAATCCTATTTTTAGGTTATGTTATATTTTTCCTATTTATTTTTGACAAATGCGAATAACATTTTATTTTTCTATTTGAATCGGTGCCAAGTGCCAACTATCCCGCGGTAGGCATGTCCTGGTCCTGCAAGTCGTACCGTAATAAAATAAATCAAGGTTAAGTTAAAGCAGAGGCGGAGTAATATCGAAAGGCTGGCAAAATTTTTCTCATAGATAAGGACCCAAGTTGCGATTTACTCAAACGTGGACCAAATTGCTCTATCGAGCAATTATTGTATGTCGTATACTAGCGGTGCTGTTGTTCTGAATACTAAGAAATTTAAACAAATTTTGTCCCGTACACCACTGGTATCCTAAAATTTGAGAACGAGTGAGATGAGTTGGCTCGCGTTGGAACTTATTTTGTAACAGAGGGCGTCGCGTCTGACTATTTTATCTCCTCTTTGCTCTACCAATTTGATCCGAATCTACGTGGCGTTCTCATTGCTCATTGCATGTACATAAATATAATACATATTATTTAGTTTTATAACTTAAAAGGAGATTTATTAATTCCATAAAATGTATCGGTTAATGTTTGTGTGTTTGTGTAGTTTATTGGTTACAGTAAATTGTAATTTGGAAGAAGAAGGTGGACCCAGATTGTTGGTATCGAAACAAGTGTTAAATAAATATTTAGTTGAAAATATGGACATATTGGTTAAATACACTTTGCACAATGTTGGAAATTCGCCTGCCCTTAACGTGCAATTAGTGGATAATGGATTTCACCCCGAAGCTTTTCTTACAGTTGGGGGTCAACTAAAGACAACTATTGATAGAATACCACCGCAAAGCAATCTTACCCATATTGTAGTAGTAAGACCCACTAAGTATGGATATTTTAATTTTAGTGGAGCTGAAGTTAGTTACAAAATTTCTGACGATTCCGAAGGGGTAATGATAACTGTGTGTTGCTTTTGTTACATAACCATTTATTTTTATTTCGTAGGTGCAAGTATCTTTAAGTAGTGAACCAGGTGAAGGGGCAATCATAGCATTTAAAGATTATGATAAGAAGTTTTCTTCCCACGTTCTTGATTGGGTAGCATTTGCAGTTATGACTTTACCTTCCCTAGCCATTCCATTCTCTTTATGGTACCGCAGCAAAAGTAAATACGAAAGACTTTTAAAACCAGGAAAGAAACTGCATTAAACAATTTTTATATCGTTTATCTTTATAATAAAATCTAAATATTATATATTATGCATTTTTTATTAATTGAAAGAAATTTCTTTTCTTTGTATGGGGTTAAGCATGGGTAATATTGCGAGATCTTACATCTCTAGAAAAAACTGATTTATACATTAAAATTTTCTAATAACAATGTGACCGTTGATATACTAATGTCGATTATTCGTATTTTATTAATTTAATCAAAAATTTATTCCCAAACTTGTTATTTTATGGTAAAATTTAACGCCTTATACTTTTTAACCAATTGGGCTTCACTATTGGTTACATTTTTTTTTTGTATTGTTCTCAAGGTGATGGAAGACATAATATTTCAAAGTCACAATTTTGATAATGTGTGTTGATTAACAAATCAACCAAGATAGTCTGTTTTGCATAGTAATTGCTACCATCTATTAAATGTTTTGAATGGTCAGGTGCATTAATAATTGCAGATTCTAATACAGAAAAAACGGGAATCGGCATTATCGCAGCGGTTTTTATAATATGGAGATTATAATTATAAGATTACACTTGTTTACACTGTAAACAACACACACTGTAGTGTTTCTGGAAGTAAATAGTAATGTTATGGATTAATAAACCAGTGACGTAGCATGTCAAGACCGGGCCCTGGTGCAAGATCCACAGCGGGCCCATTATTTTATTATAAAAAAAAATTTAAAGCGGGCGATTTTTTTTGAAAATACTACCTATTTTATATGCAACTGCGTCACTCGTAAATATAGCTATAATTAAAGTGACCATATTTGAAAGACGGCAATGACGGATAAAAGCCCGCGTCAAAATTTTTTGGGGGAAAAAGGGATTGGAATTGGAGTTTTTAAGACATGTTAACATGTCTTTTGTCTTATCATTACATTTTTACAACTTACTATGACTATCGGTAGCAATAAAGTCATAAAATCCGATGGCATCCGGTCTAGCTCCATTATGTGCGCTTTGATTTTTGTCGGAATTCTTCCGACGATCTGACAACTCATCGGAAAGTAACTGTATTTCTTTAAAAATTCACAATGCCGGACATCTTGACGGACAATTTGCTCTGACGGACAGCAAGTTTAAAAAACGGACGGTCCGTCGTAATGACGGACGGATGGTCACTTTAGCTATAATATTTACTGAATGAATTACATTATTCAATTTTTTCCAATATTTCTTTATTTTGGCGTTCCTTCAAGGCGCCGGCGCCGGTCCCCCGGTGCAGACGCACCGCCCTGGGGTCCTCACTGTGTTCAATGTGCAAACTTTCATAGATAATTTTTACAAAAATGTCTGTAATTTTGTCCGTGTACCGGGCCCCCACGGGGCTCGGGCCCTGGTGCCCAGCACCACTCGCACCACCTGTTGCTACGTCACTGTAATAAACGTATTTTCATGCTTCTATGTAATATTGTTACTGTTTGCATAGTTGAAAAATATTGAAAACTTAATTTTTGCAAGAAAAATTGCTTTTTATTTCAAATTTCCGTATACGTATAAGAGGACGAAATTGGCAAAATCATATGATGACTGGATTAAATGTTCAGAATGAAAAAAATGGTGGGAAGAAACTTGTACAACGTTTGTAACAAGAATTTTTATTTGTACAAAGTGATAATCTGATTTTGAATAGGTACCGTATGATGGGGCAACATTGGCCCTTTAAGGACAACATTGGCCCACCTGACAAAAAATGTTTGTTTGTAGTATAGAGATCGTAAATGCAACGATAATTTTTTAAGTTTAACGTCAGCAGATAGGAGAAGACCGTAAAAATGCGGGGAACCACAAATTGGAACAGTACTTGCTGTCTGCTTTCTTGTGTAGGTCGTGAAATAGTCAATCGAGTTATTCATCGGTAATCGACATGTGGCAACTTCTTCCTCAAACGCAATTTTTAAAATTAGGAACAACACAGTAAGCATTAATATCTTATTTTAAGTTAGTAATTAAGTGATTTATCAAGATTTTTCAATTTAATTATTATCCGGTGGTCTGTGACGAGTGAATAACCAAGATAAGGCAACATTGGCCCAGATATTGGGGCAACATTGGCCCAAGTTACAATCAATTTAAATTCTGATAAAGAAAGTGAGACATATTCTGATTTGGAAGAAGTGATAGAAGTGGTCCAAGAAAACACGAAATTGAGGATAAATCCCAATGAATTAATCATTGGCGGCTTTGTTGTGGTTTTGTTTAACGAAAATAAATACCCTGGCAAAGTTATTGGTATTTCAGAACAAGGGCCAACAGTTGACCGTCTAGAGAAGAGCCTGAAATTTTGAAGGTGGCCCAAAAAAAGATGCTATCAGTTACAGCTGGGATGATGTTATTGACAAAATACCAGAACCAGAACCCATAATGGTTTCCAAGGGAAATCAATATAAAGTCCCGGAGCTCGATAATACAGTTTATTAGAGACAAAATTACAAAAATCCGTAAATAGAAGTCCCTCAAAACCTGGTCATTTGATTAACTATGAAATGGTGGGTTTATAGAACGAGATAAGGAATAAGCGATAGTGGATAGTGGCTAAGCGATAGTGACTAACGCCGATGCGGGTTTATACAACGAGATAAGAATTTAAGAAATACACATGTTACGCATGAGCAGTATAAATTATTTTGGTACTTGACATCTTGAGTTTATAGTTTGTTTTGACATTTCCTATCTATTTTTCAAATTGCATAATTAAAATTATGCATAGTCCAGATTTGGTTGTGTCGTTCTATATGTTATTTTACCTAGTAAAATATTCGTGAAAATGATAATGCACAATTTTTTGTATAAAAAATAATAATGCAGTTTATTAGAGACGAAATTACAAAAATCCGTAAATAGAAGTCCCTTAAAACCTGGTCATTTCATTAACGATGACTTTTGCCATTTTAAAATGTGATTTATTTGAAATAAATATAAAATATTTCGAGTTCATAAAATATAAATTTGAAATGAAGCAAATAGGCGGGTTAAAATTAATTCAAATGAACTAATTCTCAAACGAACGCGATAAGCGACAAGAAGTTGAAGAAAGTTCAACTTTTATCCGTTAGCGCTTAGCTCTTATCGCGTTGTATAAACGGTAGTGCAGTATTCCTATGGTTCAACTTTCTTATCCACTATCTCTTATCGCTTATCTCGTTCTATAAAAAATAAAATATATTTTTCAGTCGCTACAAACATTTTGGAGGGGAACCAAAGCGTTTGGAAGCGACTGGCTGCTTGGTAGCGCAAGTCGCTTCTCCCCGAACACAGGGTATAAAAACAATAGTACGAGCAAATATTGGGTTCTAAACAATGCTGTTTTGTAATGAATGTTTGTAATTTTACGAAAATTATAACTGTAACAAAAAGTGAGGTTAAATAGTTCAAACATTCACATCGAAATCATTTAAATTTGGATTTATCTACTGCATTGAAACTTACCAGTTATATTCCTTATTAGTGCATTGTTAGTGCTATATGAATCTCATAGCTAAGAAATCTCTCGTTTTCGTGTTATTCTTTGCGCTCTGTATTTATCCATGTTAATTTTGCATTGTTTAGAACCCAATATTTGGCGCTATGGAAGCGGCTTAGCTGCCGAATTTCCACTAATTGCCCGTATTGTAAAACTGTCAAATATCTAAAAGCGCACATGCACCGTCGGTCTCTGACCGTCAGAGTGCGCTTTTATACAAGATAGCATAGGTCCAAAGATAGCTAGAAATTGTTAAATCGTAACAATCTGGTTTCAATACCTTGAAGGGCACTTGGTATCTATGAAATATAATATACGATCTAAGGTGTATTTTTAATGCCAAAAAGACTAAAATTGGAAAATGACGATTATCTCGAAAACAGTAAGAGATATCGCAAAAATAATGGATATTTCGATCCCCTATCGGAATACACCAGTAAAACCTATGCTTCCAAACTTAAAAAATAACTGCTGAATGTCCTAAATTGAAAAAATTAAAAATCTTACCAAATTTTGTATATTTTAACATGCCCTTTTTTAGATTGTATACGACGTATTTGGATGCGTAGAGTGCGAAAAACTAGTTTTTATCCGGCGGAAGCGATTAAATCTTGGAAAAAATCACTTTCAAAGATGAAAAAGTAAAGATCGCTTTTTGCAACTTCAATCGACCGTAAAATTGTTATTTTAATAAATATTGCAAAATAAACTACGTCAGTCGAATTTTCTCGTCAAAATACATTAGAATCACTCGAAAAAGCAATAGTTTTCCAAAAATTACTTTTTGGGCTAAAAAAACTTCAAAGGGGTTAATCCATCGTTTTTATCAAAATCCGCTAAAATTTAACATGCCCTTTTTTAGATTGTATACGACGTATTTGGATGCGTAGAGTGGGAAAAACTAGTTTTTATCCGGCGGAAGCGCTTAAATCTTGGAAAAAATCACTTTCAAAGATGAAAAAGTAAAGATCGCTTTTTGCAACTTCAATCGACCGTAAAATTGTTATTTTAATAAATATTGCAAAATAAACTGCGTCAGTCGAATTTTCTCGTCAAAATACATTAGAATCACTCGAAAAAGCAATAGTTTTCCAAAAATTACTTTTTGGGCTAAAAAAACTTCAAAGGGGTTAATCCATCGTTTTTATCAAAATCCGCTAAAATTTAACATGCCCTTTTTTAGATTGTATACGACGTATTTGGATGCGTAGAGTGGGAAAAACTAGTTTTTATCCGGCGGAAGCGCTTAAATCTTGGAAAAAATCACTTTCAAAGATGAAAAAGTAAAGATCGCTTTTTGCAACTTCAATCGACCGTAAAATTGTTATTTTAATAAATATTGCAAAATAAACTGCGTCAGTCGAATTTTCTCGTCAAAATACATTAGAATCACTCGAAAAAGCAATAGTTTTCCAAAAATTACTTTTTGGGCTAAAAAAACTTCAAAGGGGTTAATCCATCGTTTTTATCAAAATCCGCTAAAATTTAACATGCCCTTTTTTAGATTGTATACGACGTATTTGGATGCGTAGAGTGGGAAAAACTAGTTTTTATCCGGCGGAAGCGCTTAAATCTTGGAAAAAATCACTTTCAAAGATGAAAAAGTAAAGATCGCTTTTTGCAACTTCAATCGACCGTAAAATTGTTATTTTAATAAATATTGCAAAATAAACTGCGTCAGTCGAATTTTCTCGTCAAAATACATTAGAATCACTCGAAAAAGCAATAGTTTTCCAAAAATTACTTTTTGGGCTAAAAAAACTTCAAAGGGGTTAATCCATCGTTTTTATCAAAATCCGCTAAAATTTAACATGCCCTTTTTTAGATTGTATACGACGTATTTGGATGCGTAGAGTGGGAAAAACTAGTTTTTATCCGGCGGAAGCGCTTAAATCTTGGAAAAAATCACTTTCAAAGATGAAAAAGTAAAGATCGCTTTTTGCAACTTCAATCGACCGTAAAATTGTTATTTTAATAAATATTGCAAAATAAACTGCGTCAGTCGAATTTTCTCGTCAAAATACATTAGAATCACTCGAAAAAGCAATAGTTTTCCAAAAATTACTTTTTGGGCTAAAAAAACTTCAAAGGGGTTAATCCATCGTTTTTATCAAAATCCGCTAAAATTTAACATGCCCTTTTTTAGATTGTATACGACGTATTTGGATGCGTAGAGTGGGAAAAACTAGTTTTTATCCGGCGGAAGCGCTTAAATCTTGGAAAAAATCACTTTCAAAGATGAAAAAGTAAAGATCGCTTTTTGCAACTTCAATCGACCGTAAAATTGTTATTTTAATAAATATTGCAAAATAAACTGCGTCAGTCGAATTTTCTCGTCAAAATACATTAGAATCACTCGAAAAAGCAATAGTTTTCCAAAAATTACTTTTTGGGCTAAAAAAACTTCAAAGGGGTTAATCCATCGTTTTTATCAAAATCCGCTAAAATTTAACATGCCCTTTTTTAGATTGTATACGACGTATTTGGATGCGTAGAGTGGGAAAAACTAGTTTTTATCCGGCGGAAGCGCTTAAATCTTGGAAAAAATCACTTTCAAAGATGAAAAAGTAAAGATCGCTTTTTGCAACTTCAATCGACCGTAAAATTGTTATTTTAATAAATATTGCAAAATAAACTGCGTCAGTCGAATTTTCTCGTCAAAATACATTAGAATCACTCGAAAAAGCAATAGTTTTCCAAAAATTACTTTTTGGGCTAAAAAAACTTCAAAGGGGTTAATCCATCGTTTTTATCAAAATCCGCTAAAATTTAACATGCCCTTTTTTAGATTGTATACGACGTATTTGGATGCGTAGAGTGGGAAAAACTAGTTTTTATCCGGCGGAAGCGCTTAAATCTTGGAAAAAATCACTTTCAAAGATGAAAAAGTAAAGATCGCTTTTTGCAACTTCAATCGACCGTAAAATTGTTATTTTAATAAATATTGCAAAATAAACTGCGTCAGTCGAATTTTCTCGTCAAAATACATTAGAATCACTCGAAAAAGCAATAGTTTTCCAAAAATTACTTTTTGGGCTAAAAAAACTTCAAAGGGGTTAATCCATCGTTTTTATCAAAATCCGCTAAAATTTAACATGCCCTTTTTTAGATTGTATACGACGTATTTGGATGCGTAGAGTGGGAAAAACTAGTTTTTATCCGGCGGAAGCGCTTAAATCTTGGAAAAAATCACTTTCAAAGATGAAAAAGTAAAGATCGCTTTTTGCAACTTCAATCGACCGTAAAATTGTTATTTTAATAAATATTGCAAAATAAACTGCGTCAGTCGAAATTTCTCGTCAAAATACATTAGAATCACTCGAAAAAGCAATAGTTTTCCAAAAATTACTTTTTGGGCTAAAAAAACTTCAAAAACTTCAATAAATCCATCGTTTTTATCAAAATCCGCTAAAATTTAACATGCCCTTTTTTAGATTGTATACGACGTATTTGGATGCGTACAGTGCGCAAAACTAGTTTTTATCCGGCGGAAGCGCTTAAATCTTGGAAAAAATCACTTTCAAAGATGAAAAAGTAAAGATCGCTTTTTGCAACTTCAATCGACCGTTAAATTGTTATTTTAATAAATATTGCAAAATAAACTGCGTCAGTCGAATTTTCTCGTCAAAATACATTAGAATCACTCGAAAAAGCAATAGTTTTCCAAAAATTACTTTTTGGGCTAAAAAAACTTCAAAGGGGTTAATCCATCGTTTTTATCAAAATCCGCTAAAATTTAACATGCCCTTTTTTAGATTGTATACGACGTATTTGGATGCGTAGAGTGCGAAAAACTAGTTTTTATCCGGCGGAAGCGCTTAAATCTTGGAAGTGCTGAATGTCCTAAATTGAAAAAAAAAAAATCTTAAAAAATTTTGTGTATTTTGAGTGCCAAAAAGACTAAAATCGGAAAATGTCGATTATCTCGAAAACGGTAAGAGATATCGCAAAAATAATGGATTTTTCGATCCCCTATCGGAATACACGCGGGAAAGCTATGCTTCCAAATATAAAAAACAAGTGCTGAATGTCCTAAATTGAAAAAAAAAAAATCTTAAAAAATTTTGTATATTTTGAGTGCCAAAAAGACTAAAATCGGAAAATGTCGATTATCTCGAAAACGGTAAGAGATATCGCAAAAATAATGGATTTTTCGATCCCCTATCGGAATACACCTGGTAAATCTATGCTTTCAAATATAAAAAACAAGTGCTGAATGTCCTAAATTGAAAAAAAAAAAAATCTTAAAAAATTTTGTGTATTTTGAGTGCCAAAAAGACTAAAATCGGAAAATGTCGATTATCTCGAAAACGGTAAGAGATATCGCAAAAATAATGGATTTTTCGATCCCCTATCGCAATACACCGGGTAAATCTATGCTTCCAAATATAAAAAACAAGTGCTGAATGTCCTAAATTGAAAAAAAAAAAATCTTAAAAAATTTTGTGTATTTTGAGTGCCAAAAAGACTAAAATCGGAAAATGTCGATTATCTCGAAAACGGTAAGAGCTATCGCAAAAATAATGGATTTTTCGATCCCCTATCGGAATACACCCGGTAAATCTATGCTTCCAAATATAAAAAACAAGTGCTGAATGTCCTAAATTGAAAAAAAAAAAAATCTTAAAAAAGTTTGTGTATTTTGAGTGCCAAAAAGACTAAAATCGGAAAATGTCGATTATCTCGAAAACGGTAAGAGATATCGCAAAAATAATGGATTTTTCGATCCCCTATCGGAATACACCCGGTAAATCTATGCTTCCAAATATAAAAAACAAGTGCTGAATGTCCTAAATTGAAAAAAAAAAAATCTTAAAAAAGTTTGTGTATTTTGAGTGCCAAAAAGACTAAAATCGGAAAATGTCGATTATCTCGAAAACGGTAAGAGATATCGCAAAAATAATGGATTTTTCGATCCCCTATCGGAATACACCCGGTAAATCTATGCTTCCAAATATAAAAAACAAGTGCTGAATGTCCTAAATTGAAAAAAAAAAAAATCTTAAAAAATTTTGTGTATTTTGAGTGCCAAAAAGACTAAAATCGGAAAATGTCGATTATCTCGAAAACGGTAAGAGATATCGCAAAAATAAAGGATTTTTCGATCCCCTATATCGGAAAACACCCGGTAAAACTATGCTTCCAAATATAAAAAACAAGTGCTGAATGTCCTAAATTGAAAAAAAAAAAAATCTTAAAAAAGTTTGTGTATTTTGAGTGCCAAAAAGACTAAAATCGGAAAATGTCGATTATCTCGAAAACGGTAAGAGATATCGCAAAAATAATGGATTTTTCGATCCCCTATCGGAATACACCCGGTAAATCTATGCTTCCAAATATAAAAAACAAGTGCTGAATGTCCTAAATTGAAAAAAAAAAAAATCTTAAATAATTTTGTATATTTTGAGTGCCAAAAAGACTAAAATCGGAAAATGTCGATTATCTCGAAAACGGTAAGAGATATCGCAAAAATAATGGATTTTTCGATCCCCTATCGGAATACACCCGGTAAATCTATGCTTCCAAATATAAAAAACAAGTGCTGAATGTCCTAAATTGAAAAAAAAAAAAATCTTAAAAAATTTTGTATATTTTGAGTGCCAAAAAGACTAAAATCGGAAAATGTCGATTATCTCGAAAACGGTAAGAGATATCGCAAAAATAATGGATTTTTCGATCCCCTATCGGAATACACTCGGTAAATCTATGCTTCCAAATATAAAAAACAAGTGCTGAATGTCCTAAATTGAAAAAAAAAAAATCTTAAAAAATTTTGTGTATTTTGAGTGCCAAAAAGACTAAAATCGGAAAATGTCGATTATCTCGAAAACGGTAAGAGATATCGCAAAAATAATGGATTTTTCGATCCCCTATCGGAATACACCCGGTAAATCTATGCTTCCAAATATAAAAAACAAGTGCTGAATGTCCTAAATTGAAAAAAAAAAAAATCTTAAAAAATTTTGTGTATTTTGAGTGCCAAAAAGACTAAAATCGGAAAATGTCGATTATCTCGAAAACGGTAAGAGATATCGCAAAAATAATGGATTTTTCGATCCCCTATCGGAATACACCCGGTAAATCTATGCTTCCAAATATAAAAAACAAGTGCAGAATGTCCTAAATTGAAAAAAAAAAAATCTTAAAAAAGTTTGTGTATTTTGAGTGCCAAAAAGACTAAGATCGGAAAATGTCGATTATCTCGAAAACGGTAAGAGATATCGCAAAAATAATGGATTTTTCGATCCCCTATCGGAATAAGCCCGGTAAATCTATGCTTCCAAATATAAAAAACAAGTGCTGAATGTCCTAAATTGAAAAAAAAAAAAATCTTAAAAAATTTTGTGTATTTTGAGTGCCAAAAAGACTAAAATCGGAAAATGTCGATTATCTCGAAAACGGTAAGAGATATCGCAAAAATAATGGATTTTTCGATCCCCTATCGGAATACACCCGGTAAAACTATGCTTCCAAATATAAAAAACAAGTGCTGAATGTCCTAAATTGAAAAAAAAAAAAATCTTAAATAATTTTGTATATTTTGAGTGCCAAAAAGACTAAAATCGGAAAATGTCGATTATCGCGAAAACGGTAAGAGATATCGCAAAAATAATGGATTTTTCGATCCCCTATCGGAATACACCCGGTAAATCTATGCTTCCAAATATAAAAAACAAGTGCTGAATGTCCTAAATTGAAAAAAAAAAAAATCTTAAAAAAGTTTGTGTATTTTGAGTGCCAAAAAGACTAAAATCGGAAAATGTCGATTATCTCGAAAACGGTAAGAGATATCGCAAAAATAATGGATTTTTCGATCCCCTATCGGAATACACCCGGTAAATCTATGCTTCCAAATATAAAAAACAAGTGCTGAATGTCCTAAATTGAAAAAAAAAAAAATCTTAAAAAATTTTGTATATTTTGAGTGCCAAAAAGACTAAAATCGGAAAATGTCGATTATCTCGAAAACGGTAAGAGATATCGCAAAAATAATGGATTTTTCGATCCCCTATCGGAGTAAAACCCGGTAAATCTATGCTTCCAAATATAAAAAACAAGTGCTGAATGTCCTAAATTGAAAAAAAAAAAAATCTTAAAAAATTTTGTGTATTTTGAGTGCCAAAAAGACTAAAATCGGAAAATGTCGATTATCTCGAAAACGGTAAGAGATATCGCAAAAATAATGGATTTTTCGATCCCCTATCGGAATAAACCCGGTAAATCTATGCTTCCAAATATAAAAAACAAGTGCTGAATGTCCTAAATTGAAAAAAAAAAAAATCTTAAAAAATTTTGTGTATTTTGAGTGCCAAAAAGACTAAAATCGGAAAATGTCGATTATCTCGAAAACGGTAAGAGATATCGCAAAAATAATGGATTTTTCGATCCCCTATCGGAATAAACCCGGTAAATCTATGCTTCCAAATATAAAAAACAAGTGCTGAATGTCCTAAATTGAAAAAAAAAAAAATCTTAAAAAATTTTGTGTATTTTGAGTGCCAAAAAGACTAAAATCGGAAAATGTCGATTATCTCGAAAACGGTAAGAGATATCGCAAAAATAATGGATTTTTCGATCCCCTATCGGAATAAACCCGGTAAATCTATGCTTCCAAATATAAAAAACAAGTGCTGAATGTCCTAAATTGAAAAAAAAAAAAATCTTAAAAAATTTTGTGTATTTTGAGTGCCAAAAAGACTAAAATCGGAAAATGTCGATTATCTCGAAAACGGTAAGAGATATCGCAAAAATAATGGATTTTTCGATCCCCTATCGGAATAAACCCGGTAAATCTATGCTTCCAAATATAAAAAACAAGTGCTGAATGTCCTAAATTGAAAAAAAAAAAAATCTTAAAAAATTTTGTGTATTTTGAGTGCCAAAAAGACTAAAATCGGAAAATGTCGATTATCTCGAAAACGGTAAGAGATATCGCAAAAATAATGGATTTTTCGATCCCCTATCGGAATACACCCGGTAAATCTATGCTTCCAAATATAAAAAACAAGTGCTGAATGTCCTAAATTGAAAAAAAAAAAAATCTTAAAAAAGTTTGTGTATTTTGAGTGCCAAAAAGACTAAAATCGGAAAATGTCGATTATCTCGAAAACGGTAAGAGATATCGCAAAAATAATGGATTTTTCGATCCCCTATCGGAATACACGCGGTAAAGCTATGCTTCCAAATATAAAAAACAAGTGCTGAATGTCCTAAATTGAAAAAAAAAAAATCTTAAAAAATTTTGTATATTTTGAGTGCCAAAAAGACTAAAATCGGAAAATGTCGATTATCTCGAAAACGGTAAGAGATATCGCAAAAATAATGGATTTTTCGATCCCCTATCGGAATACACGCGGTAAATCTATGCTTCCAAATATAAAAAACAAGTGCTGAATGTCCTAAATTGAAAAAAAAAAAAATCTTAAAAAATTTTGTATATTTTGAGTGCCAAAAAGACTAAAATCGGAAAATGTCGATTATCTCGAAAACGGTAAGAGATATCGCAAAAATAATGGATTTTTCGATCCCCTATCGGAATACACCCAGTAAATCTATGCTTCCAAATATAAAAAACAAGTGCTGAATGTCCTAAATTGAAAAAAAAAAAAATCTTAAAAAATTTTGTATATTTTGAGTGCCAAAAAGACTAAAATCGGAAAATGTCGATTATCTCGAAAACGGTAAGAGATATCGCAAAAATAATGGATTTTTCGATCCCCTATCGGAATACACCCGATAAATCTATGCTTCCAAATATAAAAAACAAGTGCTGAATGTCCTAAATTGAAAAAAAAAAAATCTTAAAAAATTTTGTGTATTTTGAGTGCCAAAAAGACTAAAATCGGAAAATGTCGATTATCTCGAAAACGGTAAGAGATATCGCAAAAATAATGGATTTTTCGATCCCCTATCGGAATACATCCGGTAAATCTATGCTTCCAAATATAAAAAACAAGTGCTGAATGTCCTAAATTGAAAAAAAAAAAAATCTTAAAAAAGTTTGTGTATTTTGAGTGCCAAAAAGACTAAAATCGGAAAATGTCGATTATCTCGAAAACGGTAAGAGATATCGCAAAAATAATGGATTTTTCGATCCCCTATCGGAATACACCCGGTAAATCTATGCTTCCAAATATAAAAAACAAGTGCTGAATGTCCTAAATTGAAAAAAAAAAAAATCTTAAATAATTTTGTATATTTTGAGTGCCAAAAAGACTAAAATCGGAAAATGTCGATTATCTCGAAAACGGTAAGAGATATCGCAAAAATAATGGATTTTTCGATCCCCTATCGGAATACACCCGGTAAATCTATGCTTCCAAATATAAAAAACAAGTGCTGAATATCCTAAATTGAAAAAAAAAAAAATCTTAAATAATTTTGTATATTTTGAGTGCCAAAAAGACTAAAATCGGAAAATGTCGATTATCTCGATTATCTCGAAAACGGTAAGAGATATCGCAAAAATAATGGATTTTTCGATCCCCTATCGGAATACACCCGGTAAATCTATGCTTCCAAATATAAAAAACAAGTGCTGAATGTCCTAAATTGAAAAAAAAAAAAATCTTAAATAATTTTGTATATTTTGAGTGCCAAAAAGACTAAAATCGGAAAATGTCGATTATCTCGAAAACGGTAAGAGATATCGCAAAAATAATGGATTTTTCGATCCCCTATCGGAATACACCCGGTATATCTATGCTTCCAAATATAAAAAACAAGTGCTGAATGTCCTAAATTGAAAAAAAAAAAAATCTTAAAAAATTTTGTATATTTTGAGTGCCAAAAAGACTAAAATCGGAAAATGTCGATTATCTCGAAAACGGTAAGAGATATCGCAAAAATAATGGATTTTTCGATCCCCTATCGGAATACACCCGGTAAATCTATGCTTCCAAATATAAAAAACAAGTGCTGAATGTCCTAAATTGAAAAAAAAAAAAATCTTAAATAATTTTGTATATTTTGAGTGCCAAAAAGACTAAAATCGGAAAATGTCGATTATCTCGAAAACGGTAAGAGATATCGCAAAAATAATGGATTTTTCGATCCCCTATCGGAATACACCCGGTAAATCTATGCTTCCAAATATAAAAAACAAGTGCTGAATGTCCTAAATTGAAAAAAAAAAAAATCTTAAATAATTTTGTATATTTTGAGTGCCAAAAAGACTAAAATCGGAAAATGTCGATTATCTCGAAAACGGTAAGAGATATCGCAAAAATAATGGATTTTTCGATCCCCTATCGGAATACACCCGGTAAATCTATGCTTCCAAATATAAAAAACAAGTGCTGAATGTCCTAAATTGAAAAAAAAAAAAATCTTAAAAAAGTTTGTGTATTTTG
Organism: Rhagonycha lutea; assembly: GCA_958510855.1. NCBI lineage: Eukaryota > Metazoa > Arthropoda > Insecta > Coleoptera > Cantharidae > Rhagonycha > Rhagonycha lutea. Next base: position 516,358 of record OY294042.1, read on the forward strand.
AGTGCCAAAAAGACTAAAATCGGAAAATGTCGATTATCTCGAAAACGGTAAGAGATATCGCAAAAATAATGGATTTTTCGATCCCCTATCGGAATACACCGGGTATATCTATGCTTCCAAATATAAAAAACAAGTGCTGAATGTCCTAAATTGAAAAAAAAAAAAATCTTAAAAAATTTTGTGTATTTTGAGTGCCAAAAAGACTAAAATCGGAAAATGTCGATTATCTCGAAAACGGTAAGAGATATCGCAAAAATAATGGATTTTTCGATCCCCTATCGGAATACACCCGGTAAATCTATGCTTCCAAATATAAAAAACAAGTGCTGAATGTCCTAAATTGAAAAAAAAAAAATCTTAAAAAATTTTGTGTATTTTGAGTGCCAAAAAGACTAAAATCGGAAAATGTCGATTATCTCGAAAACGGTAAGAGATATCGCAAAAATAATGGATTTTTCGATCCCCTATCGGAATACACCCGGTAAATCTATGCTTCCAAATATAAAAAACAAGTGCTGAATGTCCTAAATTGAAAAAAAAAAAAATCTTAAATAATTTTGTATATTTTGAGTGCCAAAAAGACTAAAATCGGAAAATGTCGATTATCTCGAAAACGGTAAGAGATATCGCAAAAATAATGGATTTTTCGATCCCCTATCGGAATACACCCGGTAAATCTATGCTTCCAAATATAAAAAACAAGTGCTGAATGTCCTAAATTGAAAAAAAAAAAAATCTTAAAAAAGTTTGTGTATTTTGAGTGCCAAAAAGACTAAAATCGGAAAATGTCGATTATCTCGAAAACGGTAAGAGATATCGCAAAAATAATGGATTTTTCGATCCCCTATCGGAATACACCGGGTATATCTATGCTTCCAAATATAAAAAACAAGTGCTGAATGTCCTAAATTGAAAAAAAAAAAAATCTTAAAAAATTTTGTGTATTTTGAGTGCCAAAAAGACTAAAATCGGAAAATGTCGATTATCTCGAAAACGGTAAGAGATATCGCAAAAATAATGGATTTTTCGATCCCCTATCGGAATACACCCGGTAAATCTATGCTTCCAAATATAAAAAACAAGTGCTGAATGTCCTAAATTGAAAAAAAAAAAATCTTAAAAAATTTTGTGTATTTTGAGTGCCAAAAAGACTAAAATCGGAAAATGTCGATTATCTCGAAAACGGTAAGAGATATCGCAAAAATAATGGATTTTTCGATCCCCTATCGGAATACACCCGGTAAATCTATGCTTCCAAATATAAAAAACAAGTGCTGAATGTCCTAAATTGAAAAAAAAAAAAATCTTAAAAAATGTGTATTTTGAGTGCCAAAAAGACTAAAATCGGAAAATGTCGATTATCTCGAAAACGGTAAGAGATATCGCAAAAATAATGGATTTTTCGATCCCCTATCGGAATACGCCCGGTAAATCTATGCTTCCAAATATAAAAAACAAGTGCTGAATGTCCTAAATTGAAAAAAAAAAAAATCTTAAAAAATTTTGTGTATTTTGAGTGCCAAAAAGACTAAAATCGGAAAATGTCGATTATCTCGAAAACGGTAAGAGATATCGCAAAAATAATGGATTTTTCGATCCCCTATCGGAATACACCCGGTAAATCTATGCTTCCAAATATAAAAAACAAGTGCTGAATGTCCTAAATTGAAAAAAAAAAAATCTTAAAAAATTTTGTGTATTTTGAGTGCCAAAAAGACTAAAATCGGAAAATGTCGATTATCTCGAAAACGGTAAGAGATATCGCAAAAATAATGGATTTTTCGATCCCCTATCGGAATACACCCGGTAAATCTATGCTTCCAAATATAAAAAACAAGTGCTGAATGTCCTAAATTGAAAAAAAAAAAAATCTTAAAAAATTTTGTTTATTTTGAGTGCCAAAAAGACTAAAATCGGAAAATGTCGATTATCTCGAAAACGGTAAGAGATATCGCAAAAATAATGGATTTTTCGATCCCCTATCGGAATACACCCGGTAAATCTATGCTTCCAAATATAAAAAACAAGTGCTGAATGTCCTAAATTGAAAAAAAAAAAAATCTTAAAAAAGTTTGTGTATTTTGAGTGCCAAAAAGACTAAAATCGGAAAATGTCGATTATCTCGAAAACGGTAAGAGATATCGCAAAAATAATGGATTTTTCGATCCCCTATCGGAATACACCCGGTAAATCTATGCTTCCAAATATAAAAAACAAGTGCTGAATGTCCTAAATTGAAAAAAAAAAAATCTTAAAAAATTTTGTGTATTTTGAGTGCCAAAAAGACTAAAATCGGAAAATGTCGATTATCTCGAAAACGGTAAGAGATATCGCAAAAATAATGGATTTTTCGATCCCCTATCGGAATACACCCGGTAAATCTATGCTTCCAAATATAAAAAACAAGTGCTGAATGTCCTAAATTGAAAAAAAAAAAAATCTTAAAAAATTTTGTTTATTTTGAGTGCCAAAAAGACTAAAATCGGAAAATGTCGATTATCTCGAAAACGGTAAGAGATATCGCAAAAATAATGGATTTTTCGATCCCCTATCGGAATACAACCGGTAAATCTATGCTTCCAAATATAAAAAACAAGTGCTGAATGTCCTAAATTGAAAAAAAAAAAAAATCTTAAAAAAGTTTGTGTATTTTGAGTGCCAAAAAGACTAAAATCGGAAAATATCGATTATCTCGAAAACGGTAAGAGATATCGCAAAAATAATGGATTTTTCGATCCCCTATCGGAATACACCCGGTAAATCTATGCTTCCAAATATAAAAAACAAGTGCTGAATGTCCTAAATTGAAAAAAAAAAAAATCTTAAAAAATTTTGTGTATTTTGAGTGCCAAAAAGACTAAAATCGGAAAATGTCGATTATCTCGAAAACGGTAAGAGATATCGCAAAAATAATGGATTTTTCGATCCCCTATCGGAATACACCCGGTAAATCTATGCTTCCAAATATAAAAAACAAGTGCTGAATGTCCTAAATTGAAAAAAAAAAAAATCTTAAAAAATTTTGTGTATTTTGAGTGCCAAAAAGACTAAAATCGGAAAATGTCGATTATCTCGAAAACGGTAAGAGATATCGCAAAAATAATGGATTTTTCGATCCCCTATCGGAATACACCCGGTAAATCTATGCTTCCAAATATAAAAAACAAGTGCTGAATGTCCTAAATTGAAATAAAAAAAATCTTAAAAAAGTTTGTGTATTTTGAGTGCCAAAAAGACTAAAATCGGAAAATGTCGATTATCTCGAAAACGGTAAGAGATATCGCAAAAATAATGGATTTTTCGATCCCCTATCGGAATACACTTGGTATATCTATGCTTCCAAATATAAAAAACAAGTGCTGAATGTCCTAAATTGAAAAAAAAAAAATCTTAAAAAAGTTTGTGTATTTTGAGTGCCAAAAAGACTAAAATCGGAAAATGTCGATTATCTCGAAAACGGTAAGAGATATCGCAAAAATAATGGATTTTTCGATCCCCTATCGGAATACACCCGGTAAATCTATGCTTCCAAATATAAAAAACAAGTGCTGAATGTCCTAAATTGAAAAAAAAAAAAATCTTAAAAAATTTTGTATATTTTGAGTGCCAAAAAGACTAAAATCGGAAAATGTCGATTATCTCGAAAACGGTAAGAGATATCGCAAAAATAATGGATTTTTCGATCCCCTATCGGAATACAGCCGGTAAATCTATGCTTCCAAATATAAAAAACAAGTGCTGAATGTCCTAAATTGAAAAAAAAAAAAATCTTAAAAAAGTTTGTGTATTTTGAGTGCCAAAAAGACTAAAATCGGAAAATGTCGATTATCTCGAAAACGGTAAGAGATATCGCAAAAATAATGGATTTTTCGATCCCCTATCGGAATACACCTGGTATATCTATGCTTCCAAATATAAAAAACAAGTGCTGAATGTCCTAAATTGAAAAAAAAAAAATCTTAAAAAAGTTTGTGTATTTTGAGTGCCAAAAAGACTAAAATCGGAAAATGTCGATTATCTCGAAAACGGTAAGAGATATCGCAAAAATAATGGATTTTTCGATCCCCTATCGGAATACACCCGGTAAATCTATGCTTCCAAATATAAAAAACAAGTGCTGAATGTCCTAAATTGAAAAAAAAAAAAATCTTAAAAAATTTTGTGTATTTTGAGTGCCAAAAAGACTAAAATCGGAAAATGTCGATTATCTCGAAAACGGTAAGAGATATCGCAAAAATAATGGATTTTTCGATCCCCTATCGGAATACACCCGGTAAATCTATGCTTCCAAATATAAAAAACAAGTGCTGAATGTCCTAAATTGAAAAAAAAAAAAATCTTAAAAAATTTTGTATTTTTGAGTGCCAAAAAGACTAAAATCGGAAAATGTCGATTATCTCGAAAACGGTAAGAGATATCGCAAAAATAATGGATTTTTCGATCCCCTATCGGAATACACCCGGTAAATCTATGCTTCCAAATATAAAAAACAAGTGCTGAATGTCCTAAATTGAAAAAAAAAAAATCTTAAAAAATTTTGTATATTTTGAGTGCCAAAAAGACTAAAATCGGAAAATGTCGATTATCTCGAAAACGGTAAGAGATATCGCAAAAATAATGGATTTTTCGATCCCCTATCGGAATACACCCGGTAAATCTATGCTTCCAAATATAAAAAACAAGTGCTGAATGTCCTAAATTGAAAAAAAAAAAAATCTTAAAAAAGTTTGTGTATTTTGAGTGCCAAAAAGACTAAAATCGGAAAATGTCGATTATCTCGAAAACGGTAAGAGATATCGCAAAAATAATGGATTTTTCGATCCCCTATCGGAATACACCCGGTAAATCTATGCTTCCAAATATAAAAAACAAGTGCTGAATGTCCTAAATTGAAAAAAAAAAAAATCTTAAAAAATTTTGTGTATTTTGAGTGCCAAAAAGACTAAAATCGGAAAATGTCGATTATCTCGAAAACGGTAAGAGATATCGCAAAAATAATGGATTTTTCGATCCCCTATCGGAATACACCCGGTAAATCTATGCTTCCAAATATAAAAAACAAGTGCTGAATGTCCTAAATTGAAAAAAAAAAAAATCTTAAAAAATTTTGTATATTTTGAGTGCCAAAAAGACTAAAATCGGAAAATGTCGATTATCTCGAAAACGGTAAGAGATATCGCAAAAATAATGGATTTTTCGATCCCCTATCGGAATACACCCGGTAAATCTATGCTTCCAAATATAAAAAACAAGTGCTGAATGTCCTAAATTGAAAAAAAAAAAATCTTAAAAAATTTTGTATATTTTGAGTGCCAAAAAGACTAAAATCGGAAAATGTCGATTATCTCGAAAACGGTAAGAGATATCGCAAAAATAATGGATTTTTCGATCCCCTATCGGAATACACCCGGTAAATCTATGCTTCCAAATATAAAAAACAAGTGCTGAATGTCCTAAATTGAAAAAAAAAAAAATCTTAAAAAATTTTGTGTATTTTGAGTGCCAAAAAGACTAAAATCGGAAAATGTCGATTATCTCGAAAACGGTAAGAGATATCGCAAACATAATGGATTTTTCGATCCCCTATCGGAATACACCCGGTAAATCTATGCTTCCAAATATAAAAAACAAGTGCTGAATGTCCTAAATTGAAAAAAAAAAAATCTTAAAAAAGTTTGTGTATTTTGAGTGCCAAAAAGACTAAAATCGGAAAATGTCGATTATCTCGAAAACGGTAAGAGATATCGCAAAAATAATGGATTTTTCGATCCCCTATCGGAATACACTTGGTATATCTATGCTTCCAAATATAAAAAACAAGTGCTGAATGTCCTAAATTGAAAAAAAAAAAATCTTAAAAAAGTTTGTGTATTTTGAGTGCCAAAAAGACTAAAATCGGAAAATGTCGATTATCTCGAAAACGGTAAGAGATATCGCAAAAATAATGGATTTTTCGATCCCCTATCGGAATACACCCGGTAAATCTATGCTTCCAAATATAAAAAACAAGTGCTGAATGTCCTAAATTGAAAAAAAAAAAAATCTTAAAAAATTTTGTATATTTTGAGTGCCAAAAAGACTAAAATCGGAAAATGTCGATTATCTCGAAAACGGTAAGAGATATCGCAAAAATAATGGATTTTTCGATCCCCTATCGGAATACAGCCGGTAAATCTATGCTTCCAAATATAAAAAACAAGTGCTGAATGTCCTAAATTGAAAAAAAAAAAAATCTTAAAAAAGTTTGTGTATTTTGAGTGCCAAAAAGACTAAAATCGGAAAATGTCGATTATCTCGAAAACGGTAAGAGATATCGCAAAAATAATGGATTTTTCGATCCCCTATCGGAATACACCTGGTATATCTATGCTTCCAAATATAAAAAACAAGTGCTGAATGTCCTAAATTGAAAAAAAAAAAATCTTAAAAAAGTTTGTGTATTTTGAGTGCCAAAAAGACTAAAATCGGAAAATGTCGATTATCTCGAAAACGGTAAGAGATATCGCAAAAATAATGGATTTTTCGATCCCCTATCGGAATACACCCGGTAAATCTATGCTTCCAAATATAAAAAACAAGTGCTGAATGTCCTAAATTGAAAAAAAAAAAAATCTTAAAAAATTTTGTGTATTTTGAGTGCCAAAAAGACTAAAATCGGAAAATGTCGATTATCTCGAAAACGGTAAGAGATATCGCAAAAATAATGGATTTTTCGATCCCCTATCGGAATACACCCGGTAAATCTATGCTTCCAAATATAAAAAACAAGTGCTGAATGTCCTAAATTGAAAAAAAAAAAAATCTTAAAAAATTTTGTATTTTTGAGTGCCAAAAAGACTAAAATCGGAAAATGTCGATTATCTCGAAAACGGTAAGAGATATCGCAAAAATAATGGATTTTTCGATCCCCTATCGGAATACACCCGGTAAATCTATGCTTCCAAATATAAAAAACAAGTGCTGAATGTCCTAAATTGAAAAAAAAAAAATCTTAAAAAATTTTGTATATTTTGAGTGCCAAAAAGACTAAAATCGGAAAATGTCGATTATCTCGAAAACGGTAAGAGATATCGCAAAAATAATGGATTTTTCGATCCCCTATCGGAATACACCCGGTAAATCTATGCTTCCAAATATAAAAAACAAGTGCTGAATGTCCTAAATTGAAAAAAAAAAAAATCTTAAAAAAGTTTGTGTATTTTGAGTGCCAAAAAGACTAAAATCGGAAAATGTCGATTATCTCGAAAACGGTAAGAGATATCGCAAAAATAATGGATTTTTCGATCCCCTATCGGAATACACCCGGTAAATCTATGCTTCCAAATATAAAAAACAAGTGCTGAATGTCCTAAATTGAAAAAAAAAAAAATCTTAAAAAATTTTGTGTATTTTGAGTGCCAAAAAGACTAAAATCGGAAAATGTCGATTATCTCGAAAACGGTAAGAGATATCGCAAAAATAATGGATTTTTCGATCCCCTATCGGAATACACCCGGTAAATCTATGCTTCCAAATATAAAAAACAAGTGCTGAATGTCCTAAATTGAAAAAAAAAAAAATCTTAAAAAATTTTGTATATTTTGAGTGCCAAAAAGACTAAAATCGGAAAATGTCGATTATCTCGAAAACGGTAAGAGATATCGCAAAAATAATGGATTTTTCGATCCCCTATCGGAATACACCCGGTAAATCTATGCTTCCAAATATAAAAAACAAGTGCTGAATGTCCTAAATTGAAAAAAAAAAAAATCTTAAAAAAGTTTGTGTATTTTGAGTGCCAAAAAGACTAAAATCGGAAAATGTCGATTATCTCGAAAACGGTAAGAGATATCGCAAAAATAATGGATTTTTCGATCCCCTATCGGAATACACCCGGTAAATCTATGCTTCCAAATATAAAAAACAAGTGCTGAATGTCCTAAATTGAAAAAAAAAAAATCTTAAAAAAGTTTGTGTATTTTGAGTGCCAAAAAGACTAAAATCGGAAAATGTCGATTATCTCGAAAACGGTAAGAGATATCGCAAAAATAATGGATTTTTCGATCCCCTATCGGAATACACCCGGTAAATCTATGCTTCCAAATATAAAAAACAAGTGCTGAATGTCCTAAATTGAAAAAAAAAAAAATCTTAAAAAAGTTTGTGTATTTTGAGTGCCAAAAAGACTAAAATCGGAAAATGTCGATTATCTCGAAAACGGTAAGAGATATCGCAAAAATAATGGATTTTTCGATCCCCTATCGGAATACACCCGGTAAATCTATGCTTCCAAATATAAAAAACAAGTGCTGAATGTCCTAAATTGAAAAAAAAAAAAATCTTAAAAAATTTTGTATATTTTGAGTGCCAAAAAGACTAAAATCGGAAAATGTCGATTATCTCGAAAACGGTAAGAGATATCGCAAAAATAATGGATTTTTCGATCCCCTATCGGAATACAGCCGGTAAATCTATGCTTCCAAATATAAAAAACAAGTGCTGAATGTCCTAAATTGAAAAAAAAAAAAATCTTAAAAAAGTTTGTGTATTTTGAGTGCCAAAAAGACTAAAATCGGAAAATGTCGATTATCTCGAAAACGGTAAGAGATATCGCAAAAATAATGGATTTTTCGATCCCCTATCGGAATACACCTGGTATATCTATGCTTCCAAATATAAAAAACAAGTGCTGAATGTCCTAAATTGAAAAAAAAAAAATCTTAAAAAAGTTTGTGTATTTTGAGTGCCAAAAAGACTAAAATCGGAAAATGTCGATTATCTCGAAAACGGTAAGAGATATCGCAAAAATAATGGATTTTTCGATCCCCTATCGGAATACACCCGGTAAATCTATGCTTCCAAATATAAAAAACAAGTGCTGAATGTCCTAAATTGAAAAAAAAAAAAATCTTAAAAAATTTTGTGTATTTTGAGTGCCAAAAAGACTAAAATCGGAAAATGTCGATTATCTCGAAAACGGTAAGAGATATCGCAAAAATAATGGATTTTTCGATCCCCTATCGGAATACACCCGGTAAATCTATGCTTCCAAATATAAAAAACAAGTGCTGAATGTCCTAAATTGAAAAAAAAAAAAATCTTAAAAAATTTTGTATTTTTGAGTGCCAAAAAGACTAAAATCGGAAAATGTCGATTATCTCGAAAACGGTAAGAGATATCGCAAAAATAATGGATTTTTCGATCCCCTATCGGAATACACCCGGTAAATCTATGCTTCCAAATATAAAAAACAAGTGCTGAATGTCCTAAATTGAAAAAAAAAAAATCTTAAAAAATTTTGTATATTTTGAGTGCCAAAAAGACTAAAATCGGAAAATGTCGATTATCTCGAAAACGGTAAGAGATATCGCAAAAATAATGGATTTTTCGATCCCCTATCGGAATACACCCGGTAAATCTATGCTTCCAAATATAAAAAACAAGTGCTGAATGTCCTAAATTGAAAAAAAAAAAAATCTTAAAAAAGTTTGTGTATTTTGAGTGCCAAAAAGACTAAAATCGGAAAATGTCGATTATCTCGAAAACGGTAAGAGATATCGCAAAAATAATGGATTTTTCGATCCCCTATCGGAATACACCCGGTAAATCTATGCTTCCAAATATAAAAAACAAGTGCTGAATGTCCTAAATTGAAAAAAAAAAAAATCTTAAAAAATTTTGTGTATTTTGAGTGCCAAAAAGACTAAAATCGGAAAATGTCGATTATCTCGAAAACGGTAAGAGATATCGCAAAAATAATGGATTTTTCGATCCCCTATCGGAATACACCCGGTAAATCTATGCTTCCAAATATAAAAAACAAGTGCTGAATGTCCTAAATTGAAAAAAAAAAAAATCTTAAAAAATTTTGTATATTTTGAGTGCCAAAAAGACTAAAATCGGAAAATGTCGATAATCTCGAAAACGGTAAGAGATATCGCAAAAATAATGGATTTTTCGATCCCCTATCGGAATACACCCGGTAAATCTATGCTTCCAAATATAAAAAACAAGTGCTGAATGTCCTAAATTGAAAAAAAAAAAATCTTAAAAAATTTTGTATATTTTGAGTGCCAAAAAGACTAAAATCGGAAAATGTCGATTATCTCGAAAACGGTAAGAGATATCGCAAAAATAATGGATTTTTCGATCCCCTATCGGAATACACCCGGTAAATCTATGCTTCCAAATATAAAAAACAAGTGCTGAATGTCCTAAATTGAAAAAAAAAAAAATCTTAAAAAATTTTGTGTATTTTGAGTGCCAAAAAGACTAAAATCGGAAAATGTCGATTATCTCGAAAACGGTAAGAGATATCGCAAACATAATGGATTTTTCGATCCCCTATCGGAATACACCCGGTAAATCTATGCTTCCAAATATAAAAAACAAGTGCTGAATGTCCTAAATTGAAAAAAAAAAAAATCTTAAAAAAGTTTGTGTATTTTGAGTGCCAAAAAGACTAAAATCGGAAAATGTCGATTATCTCGAAAACGGTAAGAGATATCGCAAAAATAATGGATTTTTCGATCCCCTATCGGAATACACTTGGTATATCTATGCTTCCAAATATAAAAAACAAGTGCTGAATGTCCTAAATTGAAAAAAAAAAAATCTTAAAAAAGTTTGTGTATTTTGAGTGCCAAAAAGACTAAAATCGGAAAATGTCGATTATCTCGAAAACGGTAAGAGATATCGCAAAAATAATGGATTTTTCGATCCCCTATCGGAATACACCCGGTAAATCTATGCTTCCAAATATAAAAAACAAGTGCTGAATGTCCTAAATTGAAAAAAAAAAAAATCTTAAAAAATTTTGTATATTTTGAGTGCCAAAAAGACTAAAATCGGAAAATGTCGATTATCTCGAAAACGGTAAGAGATATCGCAAAAATAATGGATTTTTCGATCCCCTATCGGAATACAGCCGGTAAATCTATGCTTCCAAATATAAAAAACAAGTGCTGAATGTCCTAAATTGAAAAAAAAAAAAATCTTAAAAAAGTTTGTGTATTTTGAGTGCCAAAAAGACTAAAATCGGAAAATGTCGATTATCTCGAAAACGGTAAGAGATATCGCAAAAATAATGGATTTTTCGATCCCCTATCGGAATACACCTGGTATATCTATGCTTCCAAATATAAAAAACAAGTGCTGAATGTCCTAAATTGAAAAAAAAAAAATCTTAAAAAAGTTTGTGTATTTTGAGTGCCAAAAAGACTAAAATCGGAAAATGTCGATTATCTCGAAAACGGTAAGAGATATCGCAAAAATAATGGATTTTTCGATCCCCTATCGGAATACACCCGGTAAATCTATGCTTCCAAATATAAAAAACAAGTGCTGAATGTCCTAAATTGAAAAAAAAAAAAATCTTAAAAAATTTTGTGTATTTTGAGTGCCAAAAAGACTAAAATCGGAAAATGTCGATTATCTCGAAAACGGTAAGAGATATCGCAAAAATAATGGATTTTTCGATCCCCTATCGGAATACACCCGGTAAATCTATGCTTCCAAATATAAAAAACAAGTGCTGAATGTCCTAAATTGAAAAAAAAAAAAATCTTAAAAAATTTTGTATTTTTGAGTGCCAAAAAGACTAAAATCGGAAAATGTCGATTATCTCGAAAACGGTAAGAGATATCGCAAAAATAATGGATTTTTCGATCCCCTATCGGAATACACCCGGTAAATCTATGCTTCCAAATATAAAAAACAAGTGCTGAATGTCCTAAATTGAAAAAAAAAAAATCTTAAAAAATTTTGTATATTTTGAGTGCCAAAAAGACTAAAATCGGAAAATGTCGATTATCTCGAAAACGGTAAGAGATATCGCAAAAATAATGGATTTTTCGATCCCCTATCGGAATACACCCGGTAAATCTATGCTTCCAAATATAAAAAACAAGTGCTGAATGTCCTAAATTGAAAAAAAAAAAAATCTTAAAAAAGTTTGTGTATTTTGAGTGCCAAAAAGACTAAAATCGGAAAATGTCGATTATCTCGAAAACGGTAAGAGATATCGCAAAAATAATGGATTTTTCGATCCCCTATCGGAATACACCCGGTAAATCTATGCTTCCAAATATAAAAAACAAGTGCTGAATGTCCTAAATTGAAAAAAAAAAAAATCTTAAAAAATTTTGTGTATTTTGAGTGCCAAAAAGACTAAAATCGGAAAATGTCGATTATCTCGAAAACGGTAAGAGATATCGCAAAAATAATGGATTTTTCGATCCCCTATCGGAATACACCCGGTAAATCTATGCTTCCAAATATAAAAAACAAGTGCTGAATGTCCTAAATTGAAAAAAAAAAAAATCTTAAAAAATTTTGTATATTTTGAGTGCCAAAAAGACTAAAATCGGAAAATGTCGATTATCTCGAAAACGGTAAGAGATATCGCAAAAATAATGGATTTTTCGATCCCCTATCGGAATACACCCGGTAAATCTATGCTTCCAAATATAAAAAACAAGTGCTGAATGTCCTAAATTGAAAAAAAAAAAATCTTAAAAAATTTTGTATATTTTGAGTGCCAAAAAGACTAAAATCGGAAAATGTCGATTATCTCGAAAACGGTAAGAGATATCGCAAAAATAATGGATTTTTCGATCCCCTATCGGAATACACCCGGTAAATCTATGCTTCCAAATATAAAAAACAAGTGCTGAATGTCCTAAATTGAAAAAAAAAAAAATCTTAAAAAATTTTGTGTATTTTGAGTGCCAAAAAGACTAAAATCGGAAAATGTCGATTATCTCGAAAACGGTAAGAGATATCGCAAACATAATGGATTTTTCGATCCCCTATCGGAATACACCCGGTAAATCTATGCTTCCAAATATAAAAAACAAGTGCTGAATGTCCTAAATTGAAAAAAAAAAAAATCTTAAAAAAGTTTGTGTATTTTGAGTGCCAAAAAGACTAAAATCGGAAAATGTCGATTATCTCGAAAACGGTAAGAGATATCGCAAAAATAATGGATTTTTCGATCCCCTATCGGAATACACTTGGTATATCTATGCTTCCAAATATAAAAAACAAGTGCTGAATGTCCTAAATTGAAAAAAAAAAAATCTTAAAAAAGTTTGTGTATTTTGAGTGCCAAAAAGACTAAAATCGGAAAATGTCGATTATCTCGAAAACGGTAAGAGATATCGCAAAAATAATGGATTTTTCGATCCCCTATCGGAATACACCCGGTAAATCTATGCTTCCAAATATAAAAAACAAGTGCTGAATGTCCTAAATTGAAAAAAAAAAAAATCTTAAAAAATTTTGTATATTTTGAGTGCCAAAAAGACTAAAATCGGAAAATGTCGATTATCTCGAAAACGGTAAGAGATATCGCAAAAATAATGGATTTTTCGATCCCCTATCGGAATACACCCGGTAAATCTATGCTTCCAAATATAAAAAACAAGTGCTGAATGTCCTAAATTGAAAAAAAAAAAAATCTTAAAAAAGTTTGTGTATTTTGAGTGCCAAAAAGACTAAAATCGGAAAATGTCGATTATCTCGAAAACGGTAAGAGATATCGCAAAAATAATGGATTTTTCGATCCCCTATCGGAATACACCCGGTAAATCTATGCTTCCAAATATAAAAAACAAGTGCTGAATGTCCTAAATTGAAAAAAAAAAAAATCTTAAAAAATTTTGTGTATTTTGAGTGCCAAAAAGACTAAAATCGGAAAATGTCGATTATCTCGAAAACGGTAAGAGATATCGCAAAAATAATGGATTTTTCGATCCCCTATCGGAATACACCCGGTAAATCTATGCTTCCAAATATAAAAAACAAGTGCTGAATGTCCTAAATTGAAAAAAAAAAAAATCTTAAAAAATTTTGTATATTTTGAGTGCCAAAAAGACTAAAATCGGAAAATGTCGATTATCTCGAAAACGGTAAGAGATATCGCAAAAATAATGGATTTTTCGATCCCCTATCGGAATACACCCGGTAAATCTATGCTTCCAAATATAAAAAACAAGTGCTGAATGTCCTAAATTGAAAAAAAAAAAATCTTAAAAAATTTTGTATATTTTGAGTGCCAAAAAGACTAAAATCGGAAAATGTCGATTATCTCGAAAACGATAAGAGATATCGCAAAAATAATGGATTTTTCGATCCCCTATCGGAATACACCCGGTAAATCTATGCTTCCAAATATAAAAAACAAGTGCTGAATGTCCTAAATTGAAAAAAAAAAAAATCTTAAAAAATTTTGTGTATTTTGAGTGCCAAAAAGACTAAAATCGGAAAATGTCGATTATCTCGAAAACGGTAAGAGATATCGCAAACATAATGGATTTTTCGATCCCCTATCGGAATACACCCGGTAAATCTATGCTTCCAAATATAAAAAACAAGTGCTGAATGTCCTAAATTGAAAAAAAAAAAAATCTTAAAAAAGTTTGTGTATTTTGAGTGCCAAAAAGACTAAAATCGGAAAATGTCGATTATCTCGAAAACGGTAAGAGATATCGCAAAAATAATGGATTTTTCGATCCCCAATCGGAATACACCCGGTAAATCCGGGTTGTTATTCCCTATCGGAATAATCTTGGAAAAAATCACTTTCAAAGATGAAAAAGTAAAGATCGCTTTTTGCAACTTCAATCGACCGTAAAATTGTTATTTTAATAAATATTGCAAAATAAACTGCGTCAGTCGAATTTTCTCGTCAAAATACATTAGAATCACTCGAAAAAGCAATAGTTTTCCAAAAATTACTTTTTGGGCTAAAAAAACTTCAAAGGGGTTAATCCATCGTTTTTATCAAAATCCGCTAAAATTTAACATGCCCTTTTTTAGATTGTATACGACGTATTTGGATGCGTAGAGTGGGAAAAACTAGTTTTTATCCGGCGGAAGCGCTTAAATCTTGGAAAAAATCACTTTCAAAGATGAAAAAGTAAAGATCGCTTTTTGCAACTTCAATCGACCGTATAATTGTTATTTTAATAAATATTGTAAAATATAATAAATATAATACAGAAGTAGTATATTATAGTCCAAGGTAGTGAAGACATAGCCCTAGTGCAGGGGTGGCGAACCTAGGGCACGCGTGCCAGAGGTGGCACGTATGAAAACTTTGCTGGCACGTGAAAATTTAATTGTTAAGAATTTTATTGTTGGTTTTAATTTTTGTTAATAAAATTTGTGAATAAAATCTGAGACGGTTGGAACATAGTGGTCATGCGAGTTGACTATGAACGCTAAATACCCGGTTCGAATCCGAGTGAAGTAAGAACTTTATTCTGCCAGTCTCTCTGGTCCTCCAAGTTAGAGGTTCTTCGTCGGGCTGGCTCCCCATCGTAGGTAAAAAATGCAATGCTGTGAATGTGTGAATGTCATTTGATATTAAAAAAGTTAATATTATAATGGTCAGCCAAGACCCATATTAGTGTTGTAGCGCTACACGGTAGATAGGTAATAAAATTCTGCAAACGTTAGTTTTTATTTTATTTGTAATACTAATTGTATTTTTTAATATTATCAATAGCTTAGCACGTCAGCAATTTTATAAAAATAGATTGTATTTTTTTGGCACGCATACTGAAAAAGGTTAGCCACCCCTGCCCTAGTGCTAAGATTATATTCCGAAGGAATATGAGTCGCGGGGGCTATATTGGTCTTCACAACCGTTTTTATATATACGATTTTTTCCACTACTAGGTTTTTATAATTTATTCTTTTAATTTTTGTTAATAAAAAATATTCGAATTTAATAGTACTTTTCATCACAAGGACGTAAAACGCGATTTTTCGTTCGAGGGGAGCGGGGGTTCCGAGGCGGAGCGTAGCGCAGCCGAGGAACCCGACCGCTTCCGAGGTGAAAAAGTAGTTTTACGGCAGCGTGGTGAGAAGAACTTTTCGTTAGCCGTCTACTTTCAACGTTCTGTACTGTGCAAAACGTCGAAGAGGATACGTGTCTGGCGTATGTGGTGCACCTCTATGGTTAAGTCGACCCTTATAGCACAGGATGGAATAGATATAAGTGGATTCCACAATGTGCGTAATATTTGCAGGAGGAACAATGATGCGCCGCGCGACATTAAAAATGCTGCCGTGTTAGTGTTTACTAAGGAACACATGCAGCAATTTGTCTCGACGCGACGGCGCCAAATAAGTAACTATTATATGCTAGCCAAACTAAGTTACACTATCACGTTCTAAATATTGCATATAGAAAGTAGTATAGAGGGACGTGACTCTATGCTTCTTTCCGTTTCTCTGTAAATAGAAAGTACTATAGAGGGACGTGTCTCTATAATACTTTCCTTTTGTACATATTTTGTACATAATACAATAGAAACTTATGCTTTTATACCATTTTTATTGGTTTTTTCCTGCAAATGTCGACGAAAACATACTCTTTTCGTACCTCAAAACGTACATGAAAAGTGCTCAAATACGTCCGGCGTAACGAAAAATATTTAATTCAAATAAATTATAAAACAAATGACAGTCTTTTGTTTTCCTGGTTTGACATTGTTGAAAATTTTCAACTAATTGTGATTAAAAGTTGTAACTTGAAGTCTATGAGTCGTTTAGTGAGTTTTTCTGTTTTGTAATATTAAATCTACATTTAATTCGATTTTAATTTAATAATTTAATAATAAATAATTAATTTAATAATAAATAAAATTTAATTTAATTCTGAAATCTAAATCATTTTATAATAATATTTTTCTTTAAAATAGTCTCCAAATTATCGAAAAGTATGATTTTGTTCATTGTTAACTAGTAGTTAATAATGGAAAAATTGTTCACCAGTAGTGCATGCGAGTAACTAACAGGAACAATAATACCTAGTCATGCCATAAGTTCTAAGTTGTCCCACCAATATAAGATCATGTTTTCTCTCTTTTTAAAGCGTGGGCGTAGCCAAAATTGCTATTTTTAGGTTCACCACTTGATAATCAAGTAAGTAGCTAAACATGGAGTGCCGCGTAGATGAAATTAGAATTGTAACGATAGAGTTGGATAACTGTGGTAAATGAGAGAGTGAAATTTTCAAGTTTAATAAAACCGCTTAAAATGTCACAAAAATTTGTGTATCGAGCTAAAGAGTGATATATCCAATTATTATCAGTAATTTCAGACCCTTGCAGTAGTGGAAGAATGGAATGGAAGAATAGACTTAAATTCATGCCTTGCGGTAGGCTACATAAAAATATTGAGCTCCTTAAGCGAGATTTCGTGAAAGCAGTAGCTTCCATTCCCATTTAAATCGAGGGTGCCATAATTGATGGTTGCCCGCGACGTTTAAAGCCATATGAAGAGTTTAACGTGCCGATTTTAAATAAATCATATACCAAATTAATCGTTATAATCTTAGCAATAAAATGGTATGAGAAAAATGATTTTTTTTATTTTTAAATACCATAAATAATCGTATAACGATGGGACAGAACATATGACACGACTAGGTATAATGTGTGATAGCTGATAGTGTAAGTAATGTAATGTAAATATGTACAAAATAACGTAAGGAAAAGTGGTAGAAAAACGAATAAGTATAGAGATGTTTTCTATTCAGTATTTGAAATAACTCCATTCAGTCTTTTATAATAAACATATAGTAGTACATGACCATTCATATTATTGCAAATGCAATTGAGTTACACACAGTACTATGAATACACCGTGCACACACACCAAATATGTACACTGTTACTGCATACCAGTCTAGAAATCAAAAATTTGAAATAATTTGAAATTTGAAACATACCTACAAGCAGTATTTACAAATAATATACATTAATTTTAGGAAAAATATAAAAAATAAGTAAGCAACTGTAGATAATAATAAAAACGGGAGATAAAATTTGATACGATTCTAGGCTGGATATTGCAGTTGTCTATAAAATAACTTGGGAATTCAAGATAAAAATATATCAACTCATTATAATTTTAGGACGGTTATATTTCGTATTAAATGACAATAGTTTTAAATTTGTCGATAATTAATCATTAACACGTGAAGAATTCCCAAATTTATATACAGACAAACATACAATTATTTTTAAAGAACATTCCATTTTTAAATATTTAAGTTCGACTCGTCACAATATTTAACACGTAAAGTTACACTATATATAAACATATTATACAACAAACGTATAGATAAAGAAAGATTTAAAAAAAAGTACAAAATTACAAAACGTTAAAAAAATTAATAGGTAGGTACATTACATTACATACATAAAATATTATATTCACATTTGGTATTGAGTTTTATTTAAAATAGGAATGTAGATATTAAAATATTAAAATTAATAATCGATAATTATTAGGTAGGTATATTAATAAATTTACAACATTCTGTCACAAAAGTGGTTGGTACAAAAAATATAACACTATTATATACAATAGAATGTTCAATAAAAAAAATTGAGTAGATAATTAAAAAACGACAGCTCGAAATATTTCCACTTATATATAATAAATAATAAATATAATAAATAAGTGGAGGAACACAAGTAAACGAGCTGGGTGCAATAACAGTTTGGTCGTTTTGCTACTGTTGCGACCGACATAGTACTGTTCACTAATAAAATGTACACAGCCTTGTTACACTTACACACACCAATATTGATACGACCTGTGCACAGTATATACAGATTGGGACATGGATGATTGAGAGGTCGCAAATAAACACTACACCCTGCTGCTTCCTTAAATGCGGAAGACAATCATCATGATTGCATCAAACAAAATATAAAAATATTAAACTGTACAATGATAAATATAGGGTACATTCATTATACAATTATCAAAAAGCATTAGACTTTGTGATGTTACATATAAATTGGTAATATGGACTAATGCTGCAGATCAGCGTTAGCAAAGCAACAAACAGCTTTACCATCAAATGATGAAAATATTGTACATTAATTTAATGGAGACAGTACATCACTCAATTCTACCATAGGCACTTAAAGTCACTGAGTGCGCACCGAACCCCAACACTGAACAATTAAACAACGATCCAACAACACACATAAAAAGTACGATGGATATGTATGCTCAAGTAGCTTGTCACTGGCTTATCAGCAAGCGAGCTCTTGAGGAGCCGAAGGTCGTGGTAATGTTGTAGGTGACATGGGAGGTGCTGTGGGGCACGTAAGATCAGGCCAGTATCACGGTTGCACATCTGCCGCCATTATGTTGTGAACTTGTTCTAACTTATACGCTAATCGCTGTTTTTGTGAAAATTCATCTTCTTCCAATGTTACCATTAGTTGTTCGTTGTACTTCATAGCATACGTGTAAAGTTCGTGCAGTGCACAATTTGTATTAAATTCCGTTGTATGTAACTATTGGACAAAATAAATACGTTAATATATTTTTAATATAATATGGAGGGTCCACTGGAAAAACGATGAGGGTCACATTTTTAAAAAGTCGAGTAAAACGAGGTTTAAACTTTCACAACTGTTGACAACGCGTAACGTTACATTGTGCTGCCTATTTTCAACCGTAGTTTTTAGTGGAATTTCATTGTTTGTTTCCTGTGAGGATTGGTATGTTCATAGCTTATGTTACAAGCTAAGAGATGCCGATAAAATATCGATTTTGAAAAAAATGGAGCCTCATCGTTTTTCCAGTGGACCCTTCATATGCAATCGATATCTATTAATAAAGTACTAACTAACACCTCAGTACGGAGCTTAAAAAACTCCAAGTCTCTTTCTATTTTGCTCATCACTCGCCATTGTTATCATATCATACTTCCATAAAAATAGCACTTATTAAAAATTACAATAAAAAACATTATTCCCTTTATAAATATGTCAGATTGTGCAATTAATTTTCCTACTACCAATTCCGTTTATTACCCTAACAATACGAATGTAAACAAAAGTGAAATATTCAAGCTCGGATCGTATATTAATGAACTAAATCAATATCTGTCAAATCATATGTGACTCTGAAAAGTTAAGAAAAGCACAAACCTTTATAATAATTGAATTAGTTAATAGTTACCCATTTATTGATATTAAATGTATTTACTGTAGTCTTTGATATGACGGCAGTATTATATATTATTCTTTTTTGTTACTTTTACACTGAAAATGTATTTGAATAGCCAATTATGATTAAATAAACGATATTATTATTATTCTTTCTTTTAACTCTCCTCAATTAAATAGAGCTTAAGTTTAAAATAAAATTTTAAAAGTGCAATAAAGTACAATACATACCCTTGATTCTTCTGCAAGCATGGCATTCATATCTTGATCGGAAATGGCAGGCATTAATTTAATATCGGAATAATACCGTTCGACCCATTCTTTGTAGCTTGGAATATCTTTTGCATACAATAACTTAGAACTTGGAGAATCTTTCCCTGAAAAGGTAAGTAAACAAAAATCAATATACAAATGTACTAGTTATTTTGAGTATTTACGATCCACTTACCTAACCTATGATCGGAAGTGGAACATGAATCCATAAATGTTTGAGCAACGACAGATAAACAGGAATCAACTATGTTAGACTTATGAATATCAAAAACGAAGTTGGGGTTTTTAATTAGATTTACCCAAAACCTAAGAGGTAACGAATTACTTTTCCACGTGTGTACTACTTCTGGATCAGAAATGCCGTGTTGTAATGCTTGATCATCGAGAAAATCAAACATATATTTAATAGCTAATGGTAATGCGGACCCCCTATGTGCAGTACTAAATATAGTTTCAAAAAGATCATCAACAAATTTCTGCAAGGTACCCTTAGTTGCTAATAACCTCGTTAAATAAATTTCGGAAACCATTTTGTTGCCTCTTTCACCTTCTTTATGAGTATCGTTGTCATGATGTTTCACCAAATGCCACATCCTCATTCCTTGGTCGTGATCATGATTTAAGGGACTCGTTGCACGACTCAAAGGTGGACTAGCAGAACTAAATTTACTAAGATTAAGCGTTTCATATTTATGTGATTTATCATTCTTTTCCGAAAATATACTAAGGTTATAAATAGAGCTTTGCTTTGATACTAAATTTAAACAAGCTCCATCTGGAACTCGATAATGTTGCAAGGTATTTCTTTTCTTCCACTCGCCTTCGATTTTAGTTGTACTATCTTCGTCGTATAAAATTAATCTACCCGAGGTACCCGTTCTCCATTCTAAACAAAAAATTACAATTAAAAAAGATGACAATAATATTTTATTTTTTTATCGTTTACCGAGATCAAGATCGTCCTTGCGAGGTCTTTGGGAGTACGGTGTAGCTCGATAAATAGTATCCAAAGCTTTCTCTTTAACCTGACTGATGGTATCGCAATCTAACACTTTAACAGGAACATTATCGGTATTTGGATCGAGACCACCAACAAAGACGGTTTGTTGTGAAATTGAAACATACACAGTCTAAAATGACAAAAAAGTAATTAAAAACATTATGGTTTTAAACCATCATACCATTGGTTTAAAATCGATCGACTGTCTGATAAGTTTTTCCTCGCTAAGAGAATATCTTGCTTCGGAAGTTATAGCATCTACGGGCCCCTTATCTACTTGTTGCTTGACTGCTCTAAATAACAAAAATAATGGATCCCCAGCACATTCTCTCAGAAATTTATATAACAGAAATGTGAACCACGAACTTAACATTTTTTCTGCTACACTCTCAGTACGACGCAATAATAGTTTGGGGTGACTTTTTCCTGAAACAAAATTTTGCTGTAAAATTTCAATCAATTACATTATATCTATTTTAAATTGCGCCTTTACCTTCGATACACTTTTCAATTAATTCTGCGAGTAAGGTTTTCAGTATATCTGTACAATATTCCATCTTACTTTGTAATGTTACCATGATCAAAGAGGCGACGTTTACCCTAAAATTAATAATTCAAAATTAAATTATCAAAAGAAAATAACTTTACAAAAGAAAGTTATTAAAAATACCTGTCTCTCATTGAAAAGTATCGATTGCTTTCGAGTGTTCTAATAAAAAGCAATAGGAACGTCTTATTCATAATTAATTGTCCAAATAAGCGTAATCCTTTTTCTTTTCTCAATAGTTCAGGTCTTTCCCATTGGAGTACGGCGTGATCGTCCATATTAGGAAATAAAATTTTCATGGCATAGGTTCTGTAGTCTAAGAAAGGAATTCCACCAGAAGTTAAGTCTCCAGTTAAGTCTGTCATCTCGGTTTGCAGTTCAGCAAACGCTTCCTTACATTCTGCTGCCACTCGAAGTTCTAAAATATCCATCTGTTCCTGCATGTTCTTGAGAACCCGGTTACTTTCGGTTGATTTTCGCCTGTATGCAATTAAAAATATGATAAAAACTATCATTATCACAACACCAATTCCGATAACAGCAAACAGAGTCGGTCTTGAAATAGAACCATTCAATCCTTGAGGAGACGAATATGATAAACTTCCAATTGTGAAGTTTAAATAGCCCCCTACTATCACAACCACCTTTGGCAGAGCTTCTCCATTCTCTTGATGCTGCATATCGACAGCAGGTGGTTGCGTTTCTGGGGGTCGACAAGTAAGTTGTTGACGCGATAGTGAAGTAACGTTGCAAAAACTGTTACCAATTTTAACAACAACATCTGATTCTTGACAAGCACGATCGATATTTTGACCCTGCAGCAAAAACATGCGTGAATAAATATCAATTCAAGCAATACTATCGAAAATGCAACATAATTAATTTACAAAAATTTAAAAACTTACATTTTGATTAAAAACAGAGATCACGAATGCATTCTATTCATTTTATTTGAAAGCTGTAAGCTTGATCTTTCAATTTTAGGTACAAAATGCTACATTTTTTAAATAAAAAAAACCAAATAAAAATTCAATTTTTTCAAGTATTTTTTAATCTCTATTTTGTAAGATTTTTATCATTAATAAAAAATAGTATTATTTAATTCTGTTGCAAAATAACAACTTTTATAACTAACTATATTTTAATTTTAAAATATAATCCTTTTCGTTACTAGGCTGTAAAGTAACGAAAAAAACGTTTCCTCCGCAGCAGTAAAACGCCATTTTCACATTCTCGGGGGCGGTCGGTCGCCGCGGCTCCGCTACGCCTTGGCTTCCCTACTACCGCCCCTCGGATGTTAAAATGGCGTTTTACTGCCTAGGTATGAAAACTACTATTTTGTCACTGTAGTGATATAATTTAATTGAATTAAGTAGGTACTTTTTATCATTATTATTAATTGAATGTCAAAAAAATGTCTCTTATAGAAAAGAAAAGAAATATCCGTGATTAGTGATTCTGATTAGTGTTCAGTGATAGAGAGAGGACTAATTAAGGGCTAATTTCGCGTATTAATAAATTTAAAATTATCAGAATAGTATTAGATAAATATTGGTAAACATACTCACATTTATATTTAAATAATCTGATTTGTAGTATTTTACTTCTTTATCAAATGGTTCAAAATCGGGGTTAGGATACAATAAAAAGTGTGGAAAGCCATTTTTCATGGTGAGATTCAAAACGCCCGATACGTTGTCCATTTTAAATCCGTATTCTAATTTGAGAGGATTATCCGCATCCAATTTTGATTCATCGGCTTCTATTTTGGGACTGTCGCAGGTCATACTCGTATTACTTTGTACAGAACATTGCTGAAAACAATTATTAAAATAAATATTTTAAATACAAATAATGTAGCTACTTACACTAAAGAACATTTTTTGTTCATAGTAGACGTACATTTGAGGATTTTGAATGTAAGCTAAGTTTTTACCAGAAACGGTGATACGTATGCCACCCGCAGGTATACCTTTGGGCACTTTAATTTGACTAGCGACACCAGATTCCGCCGATTCGATAATTGGATCTTCGACGTAATGAAAATTTTCCTTTTCAAAAAACCGATCGCCTTTATCAAATTTCATTCTTAAATTCCCAGCAATTGGCATGTCCGAAGCGCTAGTTAAACACAAGGCTTGCTTTTGTTCGGTTCTAAAATAAAAATGATTAAAATTTTATTTTTTTACAAATTTACCTTTTAACAACGTACGATAATATTTTACAAGGTAAATTATTGATAAATGCTTGAATGTTACTTCCCGCATTCATATATTCGCCGGTTATTTTCAACATGGTTCCACCCGAACGTGGGCCATATTTGGGTGATATTCCTGTTATAATAGGATCCACAAATCTGTAATGAGACTTTGATTCCCCTCTGTAATCTTCGACTCGGACAACTACCGGTCCGTGGCGTGGTTCGCTAGTTCCAGGTCCATCAACCTAAATGAAGTGCCGTTAAAAAACAATGGTTAAATTAAATATATATCAGAAATACATACCTTGCACACAATCTGCTTAGTTTCGACATAAAGTTGTTCGTAAGGTTGGCAATTAATACCGGCTATACTTACACCAGTGTAAATATCTTGAAAAGTTTTTCCTAAATTAATTCCTTTGATAGTGATATTTGTCCCACCTTCCCAAGGTCCAAGTTCTGGACTAAAGGATGTAACTTCTGGGTTGGGACAAGTTTGACTACGATTTAACCAAACTGCCGAACCACGTCCACATTGTTCTTTTACTTCACAACTATCCGAACTTTGACACCAACCACATTTATATTTTTCGTCTAAAGCTAAACACATACCACAATTATCGGCCATATCGCCACAACGATAAATAACGACATGAATATTATCAGGATTATCTAGCGGTTTCGAACCTCCCCAAATGACGGCAAAAGTTGCAGTTGTATTTGGGAGTTTAGACGTGTAAATAAAATCCATTGGATCACAATAAATGGTGTCTCCCAATAACTGAGCGTTAACGCTAGTAACGCGCCCCTCGATATTGAACTGACAGACAAAGCGAGTTTGTACTATAAATTGTCCTATGATATGAACTTTTACTTTAATTGACTGTTTTAATCCAGAAGCAACTAAAATTTCCGGGGAAAGTCCTACTGTTGCATTAATTGTTGGGCAAAATGCTGGCCCGGATCTGTAGCTGGGACCAACTCTCTGTAAAAATTTAAATTAGCTGCTTTTTAACCAATTAAATAATTTAACAAATACATACATTGACTCCGGTAACGAGAATGTCATTTCTGCAATTTTCGGCTGTGTCATGAGTACATCTATGTCCGTCGACACACCAATCACAAGGAAAAGAAGAGGAAACACACTGAGTACACGAGCTATATGTATTGCAATCAAAAAATGTAAAATTTGTAGCTACAAAATCAGGCCCAGAAGTCATTCTCACTGATAATTTTGCAGTGAAGTGATCTGAAATATTTACAAATTAATTTCAAAATTAATAGTAATTCTAGTAAAAATTACGCTGTCCAATTGGAATCGGAGGTAAGAGATCTGTTCGTGGAGTGGTACAATTTACTCCATAATTTTTTCTCGTTGCATTAGTAATAAGAATCCTATCTAATGCTGTAAACGCACATAAAAATTGTCCAGAAAGACTAGGTAAATTGTCGATAACCAAGTCCAGCTAAAATAAACTCCATGTATTTCAATTTCAACTTGAAAAAAAAGTACCAACCGTTCTTGCAGTTGTCCTCTGTAATTGGTTTGGTGTTACAGTCGTAATGGTTGTACATCTTCCGCTTTTATAACTAATCCAATAAAGGGGATCTTCTGCAGCATCTTGACAATTTGATCGTAAACTGCATCTATAATAAAAAATTTTAATTTTTAGACAGGCATTAGAGAAAGTTACAAGAAAAAAGTTCATGACACCTTTCAATAGTCGCCAAGTGAAATGTTGTCAAGTGGTATTGGGATGTCATATAAATATAAATTTTTTAGCATAATTTGTACTACCTAAATTTTTTATCATCATCAATATCAAACTCCTTAAGCAAGAATAATAAATTTATTTATATTTTTAAGATTAAAAAGAAGAAATAAAGAATTAAAAATTTAAAAATAAAATGAATTTCGTACACCAACAGTGAGCCTGAGTACACCTACCCATAAATAAATAGCCCCCAGATATTTTCAATAAGCTTTGTTTGTTCTTATTAAAATTATTTTTTACTTTTTAGTTAACCTTTTTAGTTTTAAATAAAAGGTTTTTTTTTTTACTTTTAATTTTTTACTTTTTAATAGTAAGAGGAAGAATACGCTGTGATTTCGTATCGGTTTATGCTCATAGTACGTGGGGTACCTTTTAAGTTTTTACAAAAACAAAGAAAGAAAAGATTTTTTTTTTAACAAACTGTTTTATTGTTTTTTAAAATATTCGTTTTAAGATTAATACACTTTTTGTTGGGAGCAATTGGGAGTGTCTAATGTGCAGAAACGAATATTCGTTATTTCGGTTCTATGTTTGTGTCGATTAGTGGAATTAGGTGTCACAGGTGTCTCCCTCCACATTTGCCGCGCAAGCCTAAGTCACGTGCCAACCACTAACGAATTTTTTTCTAACATAAAATCAGCAACGTTACATCTCTAATAATAATTTTAAACATTATAATTTTCTGATGCGCTCTTATTCATTAACTTGACACGAGCCCAAATTTTTTCACGTTTTTATTTTTTTTATATTTTTATTTAAAATTTATTATCAAATTTTTTAGCTTTACACGTGAAAAAATTTGTGCTCGTGTCAAGTGGCCTTTACAAACTTAAATAAAAATTTAAAGAAATAATTTCTAAATATAATAAAAAAAAAAAAGAAGCCTTTGGCGCCCGGGCCCTAGTGCTTGGCTTTTATGTTAGTAGGTAGAACTAAATAAAATAATCTGTAATTTTTTTATAATTTTATTGTAATTTAAACTTTGACTTCTGACCGTAAGAGAACACTACCGTCTGGAGGTCTAAGACTCTAGGCACATAAGTCAATTTTTATCGAGGAGAGGTCCACCTTAAGGCTAACAGTAAAAGAAATGCCTATATTCTTAGAGGCAGCGATGCATGCAATAGGAAAAATTATAAACATCACTATGAATGGAATATACACACGACACACGAGGGAAATCATCATCCCCTGCATATGCATTGAAGAAAACAAGAATGTGTTCAAATATATTGAACACATTGCATATTCAATCTACAGAATATATTAGCGATAATCTGTCATTCAGCAATAATTTTAACCAAGCCATAAAATTTGTTCTGTTATGTGGTAGCACACACATAAAATTGAAAAGTTAAGACAAAAATTAAATAGATAATAAAACAATCGTTGGAATCAATACCAAATTCGATGGAAGAAAAATTAAAAACCAAGTAGAATAGGTAGAAGAATATACGCGAGAGTAAAATATCGTCGTATGACAAGAAAAACTCATTAAGTACATTTCAAGACAACAGAGATAATAAAGTTTAAACATTTTTTATATCTGATAAATCGTATTTAACAGCAATTGTTTTGATATTTAAAATGCTAATGAATCCTCATTCATATTATAAATTGGGACATAATTTTTTTTCAGGCAAGCATAACCATAAAATAACGCGTGAAACATCTCGTTTTTGTCGAAAACTGCACTTAATGAGTTTTTCTTGTCATACGACGATATTATAGTAGTAGTGAATTTAAGAGGGAAAAAAACGAAAGAAAAATTTAAGAACAGGTTCACCAAAATAATAAAAATAAAGAATCAGAATACGTATTCCAAATAATAGATAAGATATACTTACACAAACTTGTAATTTTTTTAAATCTAAACAAATTATTTTTGGATGATTTATACTGCATTCTATTTCAAGTATAATTCACAAAATTTCGTAAAGCATGGTTTATATTTTAGCCAGCTTTTATAGATATGGATAATATAATGATTTGTTTTGGATTACGGGTGCGTCTCTGGGGGTTTATGTTAAATTTGTGTTATTGCTTCCAACAAGGGCTAAATCTAAAGAGTTAGTACGCTATTATTATTTTCTATTTTGTTTCTGAATTTCATATTTTTATGTTTATCGATGCTTTAGCACTCGTCGCACCAAATAACAAAATTTTATGTTTTTGCAAATTAACGATATTTATGTCCAGTCACAATTAAAATTGTTGTTACTTCTGATTGTTTAATAGGGATCAATCAGGTTAAAAGTTTAAACAAATGAGTTAAGAAATCTGCTTATATGGTAATAAAAAAGTTAGGGAGTTGTGTTGATTACTTTAATTAGTTTATACTACGAACTAGACGAAAACACGCCGCTCACAGGAGCGATTGTTAAAAATGATGGAAGAGATCCACTAAATGTGAGGAAATTGAGATACTGGCGATCTTTATTCAAGAACGAATTAAATTTCTTCTTATTTTGAAAATAAAAATTAAAAAAAAAATTGAAATTTGTCCAGGACCTAATACCTACGTTGAAATTTTTAATATTATTTTTTGAAATCCCATATTTAACAGACTCGAACGAGTCAATAACAATTCAATTGCCAAATTAAAACTTTGCATTTTTTATAAGACTTGTAAAATAATTTGAATTGGAAATTGTATAAAAATCAGATTATTTTTTTATTTCTTGAAGAAAAATAATGTAAAGAGAAATTTGTGTGTGCAAGAATTCTTCGAGCGTGAAGTTATCCTTCGGTTGCGCTTGTTGCTTTGCTTATTCAACCGCAATTCGCAATATCTATTTAATAGTGAATTGAAAAGCATAATTGACGCATGAACTATAATTAATTCCAATAATTATTGTTGGCAACATTTAAAAAGTTATTAAATAGTAATATTTATTATAATATAAATTAATGATGATAATAATTGTACAAATAATCTGAGAAAAATTTTAAAATCCAAACTAATCAAAATTGATTTTCAAAATACATATTATTATGCACTAATTTAAACGTACCTATAAGTTTTTGTAAGGTTTGAACAAAGCCGAAAATATTCAGAAAGAAAATATTCAAAATATTACTACCTACAAAGGTATTTAACCCTTAAAGAGCCATACCTAGTACCCGGGTACTATTTTGACTTTAAAACAGCATAACTTTTTTTCTACCGGGCCGATTTTGTTGAGCTTCGGTGACATCTCTAAAAAAACGGTTCTCTGCACACAAAAAAATATAAAACGGAAAAATAGTGATTTTAAGTAAAAAATTTTTGAGATTTTTTAAAACTATACCTTATCCGGCCATACCTAGTACCCGGGTACTATTTTGACTTTAAAACAACACAACTTTTTTTCTACCGAGCCGATTTTTTTGAGCTTCGGTGACATCTCTACAAAAACGGTTCTCTGCACACAAAAAATTATAAAACGGAAAAATAGTGATATTAAGTCAAAAATTTTTGAAATTTTTTAAAACTATACGTAATCCGGCCATACGTATAGTCTGCATTACTTTTATATGGGATATAAATACTACAGAATAGCTCCATTCATTCAAAATTATTATAATATTTATTGATAACAATTTAACATAGTATGATGTGTTAAAATATAACTTTTTTCACATTTTACTTGAAATAAACTTTAGAATAGAGGCAATTTGAAATAAAAAATAAATCAAGTTATATTTCATTATATTCTGCTCTACAAATTTTTTTAGGGACATTAATATGAGGTCACGCAGGTTTCTGGTATTTCTGGCAACTTTTTCGGGCCTTTGCCTTTTCGAAACATTCAATAAACATAAAAAACAGTATCATGTTACTTTCATGTGGCTAGTAACGTCTAGTCTAGGTTCCGCGTTTATGTCGATGCGGAAGTAGAATTACTGGTGAAAAAAAATCACGAATTGCACCAAATAATAAATTATTAAGATTCACTGCTACTTTAAATTTATTAGTATTTATTATGTTATTGAAAAACCACCTACTGCAATCGACAAGGTAACATCTACACTTGACTAATGAGCGTTACTTGAGAATATTGCTTACAATTTAATAAAATTTTGCCAAAAACCATGAGTCACAATCACATTATGCATAAATGTAACTCGATATAAATATAATTGTTATTAAAAACGCTTATAAGAATATTAAAAATCCGCTTAAAGACCGAGCATAACAGGAATTGCATATAAATATATGGTAGTACCCGGGTACTAGGTATGGCCGATATAAGGTGTAAATTTGTATGGCTCCATAAGGGTTAAAAGAAAAAATTGAAAAAAAGAGTAAAAGAAACATAATTAGGAAAATAAATCGTTCCAATTTAAATAAATAATTTACTATTTGATTTCGACGTGATTTTCTATATAATAATATATAGTATATCTTGGTAAAAAACGGCAAGTAATAAGACTTTGTATTAATGAACTCAATGAATTTAAACGCGAAAAAAAGCAACTAAAACTTTTCCAAAGTGGAATTTATAAGCAAATGCGTACGGAAACGCTACCAACAAAATTGATATTGCACAGAAGAACGTCTGTGGAATGAAAGAATTCAAGTAATTAACTATCAGGTGAGATAAAGACACAATAAGTTGTTAAATTATCGACTCAGTTGAAAAAATTTATAAATGTAATTTTAAAAGGATTAACGGAAAAGTCTTTATGAAATACAATTTTATGTAGTTCTCGTGAAAAACTATTTTTTTTAGTGAAAAACAGAAATTGCTGACCTTGAAAAATTAAAATACCAAAGGAGGAATAGTACCTATAGCCAAAAAGGAAATTTCACAAAAAAAATGATAAAATCATGCCAATATAATATGCGTTTATCAAATTCGTAGCTGTTTAGTAGGTACAACTACAGCAAAAATGACGCTATCAATAAAAATATAAGGTATAGTACATAATGTACATTATACATACATTATTATTCATTATGTAGTACCTACATAAGGTTTCAAAATCGTTATAATATAAGGAGCGATTTCAAAGGATGGTCATAAAAAAAGTACTAATGGTACCTACAATTACTTTGGAGTAGGCAAGTCAGTAGATCACAAAAATTCTGTATCTGTCCATCCGAACTAACGGTCTCCACACTTTCCTATCTATGCATACTTTTTTCCCTTTAACAATATCCATACGTCTACTATACTACAACAATCAATTCAATAATATCTTTACGGTCTTAAACCCGGTTCACACTATCTGATTTCTCATCTGACTTGTCATATGACTTCTCATATGAGAAATATTTTTAGGTTCAGACTATATGATTTTTGATATTATAGAAGTTATGGCTTTTATGATTGGCTGTTATGATGGTATGACTTTAGCCATGACTTTTCTTATGACTAAGTCATATGAGAAATCATATAGTGTGAACTGGCTTTTACGTGGTATACTCCTTCCTTTACCATGCCCTTGATTCGTACACTCTTCCATAATATACCATAATAATAATAATATTTATTAAGGGGGGAAAACACTGCAACACCTCGAAAAAAAGAGGTATTTTAAGAAATTTTTTACAGAAAAAGTACAAAGCCAATCTTTTTCAAATTTTCCACATATTTTATTGATTATATTATATACATTTAAAAAAAATTTTTTTACTTGGTTGTAGTCCATATACAGGATTTAAAAGCAAATATATCAAAACTACAAATTTGTATCTCGTTGACAGCAAAACAAGAAAACTATCCATCCGATTAATATGATTCAAAAAACATTTTGTTCACAATATTCGTCTTTATCGTCCGACGACAGATTTTTTTAATTGGTCGTTCCGTTTAGCTTCTATGTTATAATAAGGACACACAAGGAATGCTCGATTTTAAAATTTTTTTTTCCAAGATCTGAAATTTTGCTATTTTTCTAGATATCAAAATTTCCCCCGGTCGAACTATTATAGTCATAGGTATGTACTTTGTAAATATTTTTGAAATTTTGATTTCAAACTAACCATATGGTCGAATTGCTGTCAACCAGTCACTCACTTTTTTTTTGAAGAGCAAACTTTCACGTCCTGTACACCCTGTATATGGACTACAAACAAGCCAAAATTTTTTTAAATGTATATAATATAATCAATAAAATATATGGAAAATTTGAAAAAGATTGGCTTTGTACTTTTTCTGTAAAAAATTTCTTAAAATACCTCTCTTTTTCAACTTGTTACAGTGTTTTCCCCCCTTAACGGAATATCTCCTTTTACAATAATTAATAATATAACACTGAACAACAACTAAAAAGTAAAAAAATAAATTACATGTTTAGGGCACCTCTAAGAGACGACTTAAATCTATTAAAAGAGCTTGTAAAAAAGTCAACTTCAACCTTATTGGCAAGATTCTGTAGTCTTATGGCAGGCGACTGCATCCCATAGTTTGTTCTATGGAAATTGGTAAAAAAACAGATCAGGCTTCCGATAAGGAGCACGGGTGAGCCCAAAAATTGAGAGATTGTAGAAATGAAGGACAATCGATACTGTTGTTCAAGAGTTCGAATAAAAACAACAAGTCTAGGTAGTTTCTTCTAGTATCCAATCTGGATACGCCAAGGTATCCCAGAGCAAATCGTAATCAGTGTCGAAGTAGATGCCAAACTTGAAACAAATAAACTTCACGTAAACTTTACCATATCGGATATCGGCCATTCTGCCATATATTTAGTATGTTTCCCTTCAATCAGGAACGTACCCAGCCAACTTTTGGGAGGGGGGGGATTTGCCAACTTAATTAATTCAAAATTGTCTATTTTTCCTATTATAGGTTTAGCGGATTTTACCAATTTGCCCTAATTTTGAGTGATTTGACCAAATTTTGAGTGATTTCGCCAACTTTTTTTTCCAATTTCCTAAATTATTGCCCCCCCCCCGTAGGCATGTCCCTGTCTTCAATTTGTCCACAATGTTATTATCTAAATTATTTACAATGGATTTTAGAAGTAAAATTGTAAATTTTGTTTGATTGTTGAGTGTGATAGCCACATCTCAACATTCTAATCTAATGCCCAATATCACAATTTTTCAGTTTGAAAAACAAAAAATGAACGTTCTTCGTTCTAGTGTGCGCAGGTCTGCTATTTAGGCCTCTAGTAACTATAGAATTATTATTGTAGACATGGCACATACAGATTTTTTCAGATTAATCATCAATAATAATTATTTATTGTAAGACTACATTTTTATGACATTATAATATGTTAAATCACCCTCTATGATTTAGTTGACTAATGCAAATTTAATACCTAAAAGTTTGTTTTCTTATATACATAGGTACAACAAATGGAAAGTATAAAAATGTCAAAAGTTTTAAAAACAACTTCAAACTGATACGTTCGGAACAGTTGCTATTTAAAATACTTGTAAAATTTTTCCATATTTGTTCAAACTTGTCAAACTTTACCTACTAATGTATAAATGAAATGTGTATATACCTACTATACATAGCTATATATGTTGGATATAGATATATAACCTACGTATATTTACTAATATTTTCAACTGGTAAATGTTTTGAATATGGTTGAAACTTTCTTATTACTTATTACTTCAATAGATACTTAAAATTTTTAAATTATGTTTATAGAATAATTAGAAGATATAAATTAATGATTAGTTGAAACTTGAAACTCGGTTGGTGTGCTACTCATGTACCTAAATGGTGTAAAATTTTTTTTGGAGAAATATTTTAAACATAAAAATTGTATGTTTATATTATTTGCAATTTACAGTCTCAACTACCATAACTTCAATAGAAAATTTTTAAAATCCTAGACTTTGTTATCATACACTTACTATCCCCGGTTGGGATATTCTTATTGCTTTGGGAGATACAGCGCACATAAAATTCAGTGACACACATCAGACATATTTGTTGATGTTTAGTCTATTTTGAATTCGACGACTTCAAGGAATGTAAACCTGTTAAAATTTGAAGAAAAAAAAATGTTATTACAGAAAATTGCGAATAAATTATATTTTCGATAAGAAAAGAAGAGTAACCGTAGTAATTTTCAGTAAGTAATAATTACAACAATGTTAAAAAGTTGGGTCATAAGTTTGAAGAAGACAATACACCTCATTACAAAAACAACGCTAGTTAGGATGCCGGAATATAATCGATTTACATTTTACAATTCCTATTATCTGAAAGTTGTACAAAAGGAAATGTAAAGGCCGTTGCTGCAATCAATGGTACGTACACAGTAATGCATTTAGCTAGAATAATTTCGAAAAGGTGATACGATACAATAAGAAAAACAATTAACATTATTTATATAGATGTGGTTTGAAAGTATGGGTGGGTACTGGGTATTTAATAAAACAATTTAAATTCATCAAAATCTAAATCTGTCTAAGTAAGTAGTTTTAATTAGTAGCAGTAATTTTCGAGAACACACTGCCAAAACTAATTACAAGTTCAAATTGGGGTAAGTCCGCACCAAGTGCACGCATTTCCAATTCTATTCCAAAATAGTTAGTTATGAGGGAATATGAATGTCGTTAAATAATAGAAATGTCGTTCCCATACATAGTCTTAATAAAACTTGAACATTATCACACCATTATTCAATTGGAAATTATTTCTTCGGAATAGATAAAGTAGGACATTTTCATAAATCGAACACCTTAAATAAACAATTAATTAATTAATTGTAATAAATAAAAAAGATAAATTATATTGGGTGCGAAGAAAATTAAAATTAAAAAGGTTAATATATAAAATATAATATACGTAATGTAATGTAGGTACATTTTGCATTATCTATTATACGTAGTAAATAAAATATTATATACATCAGATGTTATATCGAATTGACATTTGAAGCATATTTTAATTTTGAATGATTTTGTTGTTTCGAGTCGCGCATCTTCAAAATAATACCCAAGTGCTTTGTTACACCCAGGGGTACCATTTCTAATTATAAATGTCTTTTATACTAGAAATAATGGCACACTAACTTGAAATACGCGATATACTTTGCTGATAACAAGTAATAATTTAATTTGTAGTTTAGCAAATCGTATTTTAAAAAGCAATTTCTGGTTTCTATAAAACGAGCATTCTCATTATCACACAGCATTTATTGTAGAAAGTAAGTTGAATGATATCTTAAGTACATACATACATAGTAACTTAACTTTTAGGAAGGTATCGCTTAAGAAAAATATAAAAAGTATTATATATTAATTTAACAAATAAAAATACAATAGAAAGTCTATTTAACCTTCGCATGGTATACTGGGGTCCCTGACCTTCATTAGCCTTTTCCCGCCCACTGCTGGACATAAGCCTCTCCATATTATGGAGGTTTTTGGCCATAACTCACCATGCTGGCCAGACGGGTTGGTGAGTAGTCCGCAGATCGATTTTGGACTCTAGTTGTTTTACATCCGGTAGCAGCTTGCTAGCCTAGCATTCAGATGTGCCTGTAGGCCTGTTTTTTTGTTAACGGTGGAAATTCGTAAACTCAGGGGGACCGCAGGCTTAACGTGCCCTCCGAAGCACGGAGACTTGGTCATAAGAAAGTTTGACTCTCCTCGGGTTTGATGTCGGTAGCATATAAACATTCCTTACCCTCCTCGACACCAGGGTCACTGCGCAGGTGCCATAAACCATG
Organism: Rhagonycha lutea; assembly: GCA_958510855.1. Taxonomy (NCBI): domain Eukaryota; kingdom Metazoa; phylum Arthropoda; class Insecta; order Coleoptera; family Cantharidae; genus Rhagonycha; species Rhagonycha lutea. The sequence continues at coordinate 551,756 of OY294042.1, forward strand.
TTTCGATTGGCTGAAAATTGCGCCGGCGCCGTAGGTACTTGTCAGAACTTAGCATTTTTATTAGGACTAAAAATACTAGGAAAGGGTTTTTAATTGTTTTACCGACGTTGAATCCGAGTGGAGGGTGGTTGTCCTGTCAAACCCGACTCTTCTGCGCCGCTCCGGATGCTCCACAGCCGTTTTGACAACATTATACCAACTAATAATATCCCCTAGGGCCTTCCAACTCGACAAATTGTGCTACTGGGGGAGGATCTCTCTTTGTTTTTCTGCAAATTTAAGCCAAAAATACACCTAAAAAGTGAAAATAGCTCGATGTTAACTGTACGATGGTGTAGAACTAGCAGTGCTACGTCGTTTCCCACTTTCCGCGCCTCAAAACCTACTAAATTAACACGGACTGAGAACAGAATGTCCAATATGGTCGAAAATCGAGCGAAAATTGGAAATTTTAAAATCGATTATTAGCCAAGCTAATCGATATACGACATTCCTCCGTATTTCTTTAAAAACTTTAAAACTCTCGGATCGAGGTTAAGTAACTGCACCCTATATTTTTTGTAAACATAAATTTATTTCATAAAAGTTTATTACTATTAATGAATTAAATGAATATAATGAATTAAAACAGAATGGAAATGAATTTACATTTTTATTTAATTTTAAATAATTTAATAATTTACAAGACAACATTTTAAAAAAAAACGTCGCCTGCGGCGCTAATGCATGGGACTTCTCCCCCCCCCCCCGGAGGTCGAATATCATTGTCGTTGTAGGGGTAGGATTCTGGATTGAGTGTGGAGGGCAAACCATCGTAGGGGTAGTGAAAATATTCAGAAGAGGGCCTCAAAAGTTTCAAAACAGCAACTTCCTATACCTAAAAATATGTTCCTCGCATGTTGCTCGGAGCAAATGTAAGCGTGGGATTCAATAAGTTTAGTTAATTTATTATGACAGGGTTAAAAAAAAGTTATTCAAATAATTTAGCGATCAAAGTGAACAATTAAAAAGTTAGTGGTCCGCGAAATTTAAATTGCCAATGTAGTGGTCCGCAATACCCAAAAGGTTGCCGACCGCTGCACTATGGTATACTATTCGTTGTGGTATACAACCCAAGTTGTTTTTTAATGAAGTTTTTCTTCGATATTTTCTTTCCGTTATCAATTAATCGGTGGTTTTATTTAGAAAATATTGCAATAATTAGTACGTTTCGTGTAGTGGATAAATAATTTTGTGAATCACTGCTACATCCATACATGCACCCACATACTACACAAGAGAAAAAATTTAATTTTTGGCAACATTAACAACTAATCACGGGCCATAAATTAACAACTTATAGATGGCGTTAAGGAATTATTCATTGAGCTGGTTATAGCCAAATAATTAAATAAATCAATACTATAATCTTAGGTACTATAAAAACATGCAACATTTTATCGAAGTGAGTAATTAAATTTTGTATCGTAAAATTCTATAAATGTAATTTAAAAAAATCACTATTAGGTACCTTACTTCCTGTAAGGTCAGGTATACTACATAATATGAAGTATAATGCAGGTAGGTAAAGATCAGCAGTTGATAAAGTCAAAATAGCAATCATGATCGCCAATATCCGGAACGGATAGGCACTCCAAGAAGAAGAAGAAGGTAATTCTAATATTAGACCCAATTTTGATTATCATTTTTGAGAGTGAATAGCCACTTAGGCAGTGTCAAATGAATAAGTAGAAGAAGAAAAACAACTTGATCGTTTGCTACAAGTTTGATGTTGTATTTCTATATTGTAGCTATAAATTTTAAACGTAGTAGGTGTTTGGAGAAGTATATTAATTAAACCTAGTTCTAAACTATTTGACGATATTTTAGAAAATAGGGTTACTGAATGTAATACATAACGGACTTAAATGTCACTAATAATTTACAACTGCTTAAGTCCCTTAGGCATTCGAATATTACTATAATAACAAAAACGATATTTGGGGAAACCATCACGTTAAATTTCTCTTGGTAAGTATTCAATCCAACCCGAACATTATGATACAATGGTCATAAGCTTCGCGTCATCGTCATTTAAATAATCCAACTGTATAATAGTAAATATAAATTAGGGTTATTTTGTGTCAATGTTAGTAATTGTAACAATGGATCAAGTAACGATGTAATGGATCCGGAACTTTTTACATTTTTCAAAACCAATTATAAAAACGCGCATTATAATAAATTATTAATAATACTCCGCATTTTATTTTATGTCATTTCAATTTTTCACTTCACTTAAAATAAGTACCGCAACATGGGAATGCCTTACAAGGGCAAGGCAGACCTTGGATGTCACAGATCTGCACCAAACTTTTTATACGATTACAACCCAATTAGAACGTCAACTTGATGAAAAAAGAAAGACGACGACCCCGCGACGCCCGGCAAATTCATCCTTTTGCTAAATTGATCGTTTTAGGGGTTTTACAATCGAATTTGTATGAAATCTGTTAGGGGTATGTTCCTAACACTACAGACGAGGAATAGCTAGAAGCATTTTTTTTAATTATCACAATTACAGTCATTTTAATTTCAACTTTGCCTCAAAGACGCCCACGGCACCACTTAAAGGTTAACAAAAAATGCATGATATATAGTTTGTTTTTTTTAAGAAACGAGTAAAAAATTTCTATTCCACGTGGATAACTTGAATGTTAACCAATGAAATTGCTTGAAATTTAATTTCAACCTTGAATAGGGTTCAACCTTGCTTGAAATTCAATTTCATCCAATTTCATTGGTTAACATTCAAGTTATCCACGTGGAATAGAAATTTTTTACTCGTTTCTTAAAAAAAACAGACTATAGGTAGTTTCGTCTCAGCTTCGGAAATTCAGAAAATTTGAAATAAAAAAACCAAGTATACATACTTTCTGTGAAAACAAAAAATAAAAATAGTGTGATTAAAAATACTACTGGCAATGGGGACACTTTGATCAGTCTAGTCTCTTTTTAAAATATAAAAGTTAGGGGTCGTCCCTAACACGTGGGGTGTTTTTCTTTAAATTTAAATACTCCTCTCCACCTTGGTGAGATTTGGTAAGATGTGGTGGGACCCCCCTACCCTCACTGGGAAATGAGATTTACAATATAATTTTTAAATAATTAAATTTATTTTTATGTTCATGTATTTTGCTTCATACCACTAAATTGCTTTAATACTACTGATGTCTTAGGTATAATTATACCTACTACCTTTTTTTTGTGAAATAAGAGAAGAAAAATGAGACTACCGAAGTAGTTGAAGTAGTCACAATTTAAATGAGATTTTGCCGGACCCTTCCCCCATTTTGAGCTCACGTAATTAATAAATGGCCCCTTATATTCTCAACTACAACTGAAAAAATATTTTTAAAAATCTAATATTTCAATTCTGTTGAAATTAAAAATTAAATAAAAAAATATCGGATGTGGTTGTTCGGCCTACGGCCTCACTTGGTTTCTGATGTGGCCATCCCATGGCTTTACCATACATCAATGATATGGTATTATAACATCTCATATGTCGTATAAATTATAAATACATATTTATACTAGGGGGGCTCCGCCCCCCTGGCCGCTGCCGCGGCCCAACCCCCCAGGGCCGCTTCGCGGCCCTAATAACTTCAAGTTATAAAACTTATTTCCATACAACATTTTTTAAGGCGCTTTCACTTTGAATTTGTATTCCATCCTTCGCTCGACATCTTGATAATGCTACATATAACTGTCCATGACTAAACAAAGGCCTATCGATGTATATTGAAGTGTTATTTTCCACCTTTTAATATTAAATATCGAATTTTCAAATCTTCTTCGTAAAATTCCAATTCGGGCGGAGAAATCACCTTCTTCTCAATCGCTCAATCGGTTATCTTTCAGTATCGCCCACTATCAAGCGACCTTGCATACCTTTTCCGAAATAATTCCACTTGCATTTAGTATAATTCACAAAATTTTCTCTTCTAATTTCTCAATCTAAAAGAAATAACACTTCTTCAAACTTTACTTGTCTTTTATTCTCAAATAAATCAAATTTTTACAACTAAAAATCGTCAGAAATCAAAATGTCGACCGTCCACGACTTGGACGGCGTACGCAAGTCTTCTCTTCTTCACTGCTCGCGCTCTCTCGGCTTCTTAGAAACCGCGAAACATACAAAATTCAAATTATTTACAAAAACTCAAGCAAACCATTTCCTTATTCCAAAAATTACACGACAGCAAACCAACTTTGTTAAAGCTCTGCTAGCATAACAACAGATCCTATTTTGAGTTTTAATTTGTGTACCGGAAACCCAGGGAAATTCAACGAATTTGAATATTCGACTTCATATTCCAACCGAATGTCCTCATCTGTTTGATCGACCCCTCGATGTTTAGCTGTATCTTCAATTAAGTAGGTATGAATCTTGCCCTCGACCAAATTTAATATTTTATTGTTAAGTGTGCGAACATCACCATTGTGGCAGGCTAATATAATTCTGTCGGAGAGATCGGCATTAGAAGCAATTGAATTGCTGTAAATGTCCTGAATTATATTTGTAGATTTCCAGCTATTCGGTACTTTCAATAATATAATGCTGCTTGGCCAAATTGATATTGACTATAAAGTAAAATTGACTATTTCCACAGGTGAAGCGTATTTTATAACAGGTAAAACTTGACGAAAGTCACCACCGAAAATAACAAATTTGCCACCAAACGGATTTTTGCATTTACATAAATCTTTCAATCTTTGTGTTTTTGCGTCGCATGGTTTTGTTGCCTTGCTTTGCGTTTACTTTTTGCTCTTGCTTTTTTGCATTTGCTTTTTTGCTTTTGCTTTTTGCTTTTTTGCATTTGCATTTGCCTTTGCTTTTGCTTTGCTTTGATTCATCCGTTGATGTGATTATAATGTTGATTTGGTGTCGTCCAATAGCTGTTCTCAGCGTTGCATAAAAACGTTGCATAAAACGTTGCACAAAAACGTTGCATAAAAACGTTGCATATTTTGTCTTATCTTTTTATATATATAGAGTAGATAAAAACAGTGGCATCTCGTTAATCCCATTCCTGCGCGTCACCACCACCAGCAAGTTTGTATAATATAACTTGTAAATATTAAACATTGGAAGCTAAAACTTCCTCATTATCTAAATTAGTTATCGTTTATTCATATGACTTTTATATGATATAAATTATAGAATTCTGTATTGGTGAAAAGATTCGTGGAAAGATTAATATTTTAGGGCGCGCCATCTGTTGAAACATGTTTTTGCATCAAAATTTAAAGGGCCCTCTTAATTAAAAACAATTTGAATTTAAAAAAATTAAAAACAACACGGTTTGCGTCCAAGTGTCCTCTTTTAAAAAATATATATTTTTGTGCAATGTTTTTGAGTAATAAGCAAAATAACGGCGCATTACGAAAGTGTGTTTTCCAACTTCGAGGATTCGTTTTAATTTCAAATTTCCTCTCTTGAAATGTCTCGAAACTATTGTATTTTGATTAAAATATGATTGTATGCATTTCAACTTGTAGTTAAAATTAATGTGTTTTTTAACATTTCGGTTAAAATGGTTGTAAAGTCTATGAAATAAAAAACTTTAAAAAAATTGCATATTTAAAAAAGAAAGCAAGAAGCAAGTTCGTCGAACTCAAAATCAACACAATATGTCGAGTTTTTAGATGTACGTATGTGTGTATGTTCGTATATACGTACACATTACATATCTATAAAAAAAGTCGACAATAATTCATTTCTTTTTAATAGAACCATATTTAGATATAATGACAACCGACAAAAAACACCAAATTCGTTGGTGAGTCACGCACCCTATCAGATTTACAAAAATTATATACTGTTTTTTAAATTCACATACTACAAAGGTTCTTTAAACATTTAAATATTAGTCATTTTGAAGAATTATTATCGGTAGCTTGATAATTGTGTATAAATTATATTTTATATTATGCACATAATTAGTTAGGTGTACATAATAATAAATACAATCATGATACTTTGCATTGTACTGTAGCTATACAGGGTGAATGAGACCACCCGTATCAGTCATTTTTCAATTTCAAATTTTTGTCTCTTACCAAACATGTCCAAATTGTAGCTTGAAATATGCAAATTTTTAAAAATTTCAAGCAAAGCTTTCTCTTTAAACGCCTGTATATCCGCGAGAGGACAAATAACCAACCAGGACTTTGAAGGATTTTGAAGTTAAAGGTAAGAACTAAGTATCCTGTAAATTTAAAATTTTTCTCTATTCCCTAAACACGTCCAAATTGTAGCCTTAAATATGCAAATTCTCAAAATTTCAAGCAAAAATTTTTTCAAAACGGGATGATTGAACGAGTCGATTTTAAATTTTTGTTCTCTTACGATATAAGCACTTTAAGATCTGAGAATGATTAAACTTTAATATTCAACAGCGCAGACACTGGAGCCCATTGAAAATCACAAAAAATCAATAAAATACATGTATTTTCAATACCATGTTATTTTTCAGGTATATATAAATTATGTAAATTTTTATTATTTTTAGAAACTACCATGTTTCTACTTCAAAATGCCACCTTGATCGAGTAGATATCTCTAATAGAAAAAATTTTACAGCTAAAAAAATAAATAAAAAAATAAGACTTTTCATGCAATTTCAATTGCTTTATTTTGTGTGGATCAGAAGTGGCGCGTGCGAAAATTAAATCCTTGAGGATTCTGATCGTTAGAATCCTAAAGAACATTTCCACAAAGTTTAAGCAAAATCTGAAACAGTGCAACAACAAATTTTTTCTTTTTTTCGGTGTTTTCACATGGAATGATTCTTATGTGAAATATAAATTAAACAAAAACTTAACTAGACGTTAAAATATTAGATTTTAACTGTAAGTAAAGAACAACATACAAGAAAATTTTATATAAAAACACTTAAAGAACAATTCTAACCTTTTTGTGACAAGGTATTTTTTTTCAAATATTCTCTGTTTGTACAGAGAATCTTCGCTAACGCTAACCGTTCGTCGCGAAAATGACACCGGTTAGTTTTGGTCACTTTTGGTTAACTTTTATGCCTCGCGAAAATACGCCCTTAGTCTTACTCTGAATCAAGGCAGGATCTTTGTTTTCTTCTACTCTGGTATTGGTCAATCTAGGTATCCGTGTTTAATATTTTGGATATTATGTTATATAAAACAAATTATAGTTGAGAAAAGATCTAAAAAAATCCAACAAGTAGATTTTAAATTTTACTTCTTACAATCCATTAACACAAAAGCACCAACAACCAGGGCCGTTATGTTTGGCTTTGTTTTACATTTGTTTGGTTTTTGTGTTGTTTTGACTTTACTTTTGGGATTTGCTTTGCTTTGCTAATGCCAAACTTTCGGAAATATATTATATTAGATATAACAAATTATTACAAAAAGTTTTGATTTTTTTTTTAATTATGGAGAACATCTGATAGAAATATAAAAATTGAAATCAAGATTTGTTGAATGATATGTAAATTTATTAAAAAAATTTCCAAAATGCCAAAAACCAATTCACAATGGAGGTCGATAAGGATAATCGTTTAAGTTTTTGGATTTAATCATGTCTAAAAATGAAGTAGGCATATTAGAGACTACGACATTTTTAGGAAGCCTAACATAACGGATACAATTATCCAGTACTCGTCGAATCAAGCAGGAAAAATAAAGATATCTGCTTTCCATAACTTAAGTTATAGACTCTTTAGTGTCCCTTTATCGAAGGAAACCTTCTCCATTTAAGTCAAGAACATCTAGTGGATAATCTTATCTACAGAAAACATAGGCAGTAGCGAAGCGCTCACTTCCAAAGTCGATGAGCCATCTTCTATACGTGGAGTGTTATCAACTACGTGCATGGGGTTAGTAACAAGATAAGGGCACGATTGAACAAGTTGGGGCTAAAAACTACTGAGGTGAACAGAGTCAGCATCGGAACCTTGTTATCCAATAACAAAGGAAAAAGAGATCGACTATGTGGGATTTACCAACTCAACTGTAACTCGTGTAACGCAATTTATATTGGCCAAAGTGGAAGATCTATCCATACACGTATGAAGGAACACATGGCGAATATAGCCCATGCTCGAACATCGACAGCAGGCCCGTAGCCAGGGGGGCCACAGGGGGGCACGTGCTCCCCCCCAAATGTATTCAATTTAATTGCGAACTACCGAAAATTTTACATTTTACAAAAGGCATTTTACAAGTACCTGATCGACAGGTTTCTCTACGCATTGCCTGGAAATGGATCACTCCTTAGATTCCAATCGTATAGAATTGGAGATTAAAAAGCGTTGTTAAACAAGAAGAATCTAAGAAAATCTACAAAAGGTGCTGCATAACATCAGTTCACCACTGTTGTTCCAAGCCCTTTAACGATTGGATCGATTATTTTCTGTTTGCACTTTTTCTTTTTCTCATTCCTCCTGACAGTTAATTTTTCGCATATTCCCTTAATTCTTTTAGGTTGTAACTACAGTTTCCTAAATAAAGGCAAATTTTACGTGTTTTATTTTTTGTAGTATTTGTGGCCCTGAAGAAGAAGTGATTTATCCCTTCGAAACAATTATTGTCGAAAATTTTTTAATAAATTTATATAGCATTGAGCAAATATATGCCGATATACAATATCAACAAATCTTGATTTTAATTTACCATGATCTGCACAAAAAGTGTTTTACAACTAATTTTATCGAATTGCTAAAAATAATTTAAAAAAGTATAAAGTAAGTTTTTCAGCAAATTTTCTTTTTTTTATTATATTACTGTTCTATAGAAAGGACCCGTGGGAAGACGGTTTCCCAGCTCTGCATTTACAGCTTGCGGTACAAAAAATCATTATATTATATTCATTAATAACTATTCAGGGGGTCTAACATGTGATATATTCAATGAAAATTTTTAAAAAAAGTAGCCAGAATAATTCGCCCACGAAAGGGTTAAACCAGAATTAAAATTCAATTTAAAAGGATCGATCGACCGATGTTGTCACCAATATACAATAAATAACAAATAAAAAAATTTATGGTTTATAGCCAAAATGACAAACTACTAAATTAGAAATCGTTTCATAGACGGTCATGGAGTACAACGTTGATAATATAAGAAATGGGGTAGTTTAAGAATCGTAAAAGATAAGTAATATAGATAGCGATTGGAACTAAAAGCACAATATTATATTTATGAGTGCTCTACTGTATTGGTTGACAAATTAGGCACCGTTGATGGTGTATATCGATTTTACCATTAGTGCACCTGAAAACGCCGATGGGAAAATGCTTGTCTGATGGACAATTAAACATAGATACAACCAATTTACTACCTATAAGTTATATTTGTAGAAATGAAATAGAAAAGTTTTAAATTTTTAAAAATTAATTATTATACAAGAAAAAAAGTAAAAAAAAAGAAGAAATTAAAGTAAACAATATTTATAACATGTATTTATAACAATATAAATTTATTATATTTTGAAGATCACTTTAAGACTTTAGGATGGGATTCGTTTCTTAATAGACTTTATATAACCTTTAAAGGTCGCCCACCTCTAGAAATGAGTTCATTCGGAACCACAGGAGCGTAGTGGGAAAAATTTTGATGATACAGCTCTTAATCTGTGAAAAGTGCATCTCGAGGGAAAACGCGATAAAATAAATATCGCAATTGCTTTTCCAATGTAAAATTTTTTAATAGGGTAACATTTACCTGTACAGGTAGTTTGGTGTAGTGGTTACGAAGTGGGGCTATATACAGGGTGCGGCAGGGGAACTAACTTATTTGAAACGCGTACCCTGAAGCGATTGTTATTTTGAGAAGGATGGGGTGGCGCTCATTCGAAAGAGCGAAACTTAAAGTTTTCTGTCATGTAGGTTTAGTAAAGATCATACAGTGGACGAGGGAGGAGCGCGCGTTCGTCTTAGACACGTACTTTTTAAACGAGCGTTCAATCGTCCCCACACAACGTGCATTCAGGAATTTTCCACACATAAAATTGATTATTTTATGTGTGGTCAGCTTTAGGAAAATCGGTGATATGCAAAAAAAAGATCCTGGAGGTTCAAGAACGGTCAGGATACCCGAAGACATCGAGCAGATTAGGCCGTCCATTTTGTGATCTTCTAGTCGATCTGGGCGCAAACATGCAACTGGTGTTGATGTCTGATGGTTTTGTAAGACGAATTCTTCATAAAGAACTGCAATTTCATCCATACAAATTGGTACTGGTGCAAAAACTTAATCCACGCGATTTTCTTTTACGAATAATTGCATGCGAAGCCGTTCTTGACAATATGCCTCATGCTTGTATTTTTCAGCGATGAATATCATTTTCATCTTTCTCAACTCTCAGCTCAACTGAAGAAGAATATTCAATTTGTATCGACAACATACCGGTTGATATGCTGGAAAGAGTAAAGAGACTCTTCAAAACTGCATTGACCACAACGGAGGCCACCTTAACCCTGTAAGGATCTTGTGACCATATGGTTACAATGATTTTTAAGGTCTATATCTTTGAAATCTTAAATTCTGTACTGTATCTGGCAAAGTACCCATATAGGTACAACCTTTAGTTAACAATTCTACGTATTATTATTATTATTATTTATTTATTTCGTACCTGCACAATTTTGGTTACACATTTTTATTAAATTTTGGAACACGCTACCCACTTTATTTCGTATACACACCTACCAAATTTTGGTAACATATTTTTTTAAATTTTTTAACATGCTACCGATTTTACAGACGTTTTCACGTCAAAAAATAAAAAAATTATAAGAAAGAGTATTTTGTCGCAAGTAAATAAGTTTTTAGCAGAGGAAACTGTTGAGAAAATGGATAATAGTAAAAGGCAAACAAAAAAATAATCAAGATTTACACTACCATAGACACAAACTAAACTCCCATTTCCGCTTTATAAACTTTTCAACAGTAAGAATAGAAGATTCAAGTAATTTGAGACAAGTGAATTGCGTATGCCAAGTTGCTCGACTAACTTTTCATCTAAAAGAAAGTTTAATCATAAAAAAGAAAATATGATCCTAAATTATTATATCATTGGAAAAAACGTCCCGTACTTACTAAGTATTGCACATAGAAAACCACAAAATATTATAATATTATGTATGTGTGTTTTTGAAAATTATTAATTATAAGCAAAACATTATACAATTTCTCCAACACAGAAGTTTAATTATAAATTAGGAAAATAATCAGTGTAGAACAGTGTTGATGCCTATATTCGAGCTTGAGGATTACAACGTCTAAACTTGAGATTTGAAATGGAGATATTATTGTTACGTGGTCGAGAGAGCGCTATTCTATTTCGTCAAGTTTCCTAGTGAGAAATTAACTAAAACTTGTAAGATCCCATCTACGATTGAAGTGGTCAAGTTTGTTAACCAACACTATTTAGTGGTAAATTACTAAGCGCAAAAAACAACCGAGTTCAAAATTCACGTTTGGAAGAAAATTACACGAAACAAGTAAAAAATAAAAATGTTACAACAAGAATAATATAGTTCTTGTTAACGTACTTGTAGTGTTAGTCGGTAGTACCTACTTACATTATATTCTTTTTTACATTAGCATATTTAAAAATGGTTTCTAATCAACTTACTTGTTTTCCAAAGAACACCATCCACAATATGGATCCTTTGCACCTAAACAATCCCAGCACGTTTTATAAACGCTGCATTCTTGAACTTTTACTTTGGATACCTGAAAAGTAAAATATATCAAATTAGAAACATTTTAGATACGTATATCTATTTATTTTATTTCAAAACTAAAAATTGATCCTAAATTGCGGTTAGATTATGCCATTCAGGAAAGAAATATTTCTTAGACGGAAAAGAACATGGGAGAATAATAGAAATCAATTACATTAATACGAGGTTCAGCTTTTACTGCGCCTTCAAGTCGATAACTTTCAAACGCTTTGGGCTTTGGTGATCAAAACTATTGCGAGCTTTTGGGCGGAACGAAATTGAGGATTAAAACCTAAAGTCACGTCATTCTCTACAGACTACACTCTACACTACACCAAAGGAAACCATTTCAAATCAACTCAAAATTATTTATACCAAACCGATTACATAAATAATAGTAATTGAACATTTTTTATTTCCAATTTAAAATAACAAATTAATTACGACCGCTTTTAAGAAGTTTAAAAAAAATAAAAAGCCATTTTAGGAATAGGCACGAAAATAATAAATTAACCAAATTACCCACATTAATTATATTACGTATGTATTAGGTACGATATCGATAGATAATTAAAAAGTAAGAATTTCCAAATATTTTAACGGATTCAAAATGCAAATCTAGCCTTATTGAAGCATTCTTTATTTAAATACGTATTTACCATTTTAAATAATTAAAATGTACAGCAATAGGATTTTCTAGTATTATAAGATATACTTATTCGCAATAAAACAAAATTGTTTTACTTTTTTTACTACTACGTAGTTGAATACAATATTTATATTCTGACTATTTTTGCTCGAAAATGTGATATATCACAAAACCGATAGCATAAACAAATTTGAATTATTGCGAATTACCTTATACTTTTGAAATAGTATATTTTAGGACAAGGTTGTGAAGACACGCATTAGAAAGCTCTAGCGCCAAGATGATATTCCGAGGTGCGAGAGCTTTGCCCTAGGAATAGTTAAGGCGCGGGGGCTATAATGGTCTTCACAACCGTGGTTTATATACGATTCTTTCCACTACTAGATTTATTACAATTCTCTTAATTTTTATTAATAAAAGTATTCTAATTTAAAATATTTATTTCAAACAAATTATAAAACAAATGACACTCTTTTGTTTTCTTAATATGACATTGTTGACAATTTTCAATTAATAGTGATTAAAAGTTGTAATTTGAAATTTATGAGCCGTTTAGTGAGTTTTTCTAACTGTTTTGTAATAGAAAATCTACTACCAGAAACACCTATGGTTTTCTGCATTGCATTTTCTGTCACATTAATTCGAATTTAATAGAATTTTTTAAATTAAAAAAGCGTTTTATTCAATTAAATAGCATTTCTCCATTATTGTAAATCATTTTATAAAAATATTTTTCTTTAAAATAGTCACAAAATTATCACTTATTCACTATAGTAGTTAATAATGGAAAAATTGTTTACCACTAGTCTAAAATGTGTCACTTTTTGAGCTACTAACCTAAGTAAAGATTAATTCGCTTAGCAGCGTTTAGCTAACTTTCCATTAGTTTGAGAGCTGATTAACTTGCTTTAATCATGGTTAAAAAGGTGATGGGACAATCTTTTCTATTTAACCGTGATTAACTCCAACTAACCGTGATTGCACCACTTAACCAGAATTGGTGGAACCGGCCCATAGATTGGAGAGGGTTTTGCTATTGACCTATTACGATAAATATATTTATTATTGTGGCATTTCTTGATAAAAGAATCGTAATATGTGAAGATAGCGTTCAAATTCTTAAAATGTTATTACATTGAGAACTACAGCTTTGAAAATAATAGCATTTTTGTGCGTTTTCCAAAAATTCTTATGAAAGGGTTTTGAAAAAAATCGAAATTTTAAGTCCGGGTCCACATTCTAAGAGACTAGCCAAATTAAATTATACAAAGAATAATATGTAAGAATACTAACTTATAGGTTTTTTTAAACTTTTTTTATTTTCTAATCCTAGAAACTATTAGGAAGGAAACTGTAAGGAATTGATATCAAAAGACCAAGTTTTTATTACCTGATTATCGGTTCTATTTAAAAACAAAGCAAGTTCACTAATGAAGTTTGCAAAGGCAGAAACTCAAGTCCTACGGCGCCGGCGACTCGCATTCAAATGCAGTCAAAGTTGTGCGTGATGTGTCGATGCGCTGACGAGGAAAGGGGCAGATGCTTGTGCGTGACGCTTATGGTTGATTGTATACATTATGCAACTCAATTTGAAAACAATATACACGGGGGGGGGTTATTATACACAATAAAAATAAACGTTACTGCATTACTACGTCAATTTAAAATTTAACTATGTTAAAATTAATTAATAATTACAATTAGAATATGACAAGGCAGGTCAACAAAATATTTATATATTATATTATTATAAAAATGTATGTAATACTAATAATATGTAAAATGTAACCAGCACTGTGGTGTTAAGCACAACATACTGGACAGGCTAGGAAACGGAAATGTGAAATTGGATAGAAGAATTTGAAAAGTAAAATGTAGATAATAAGGAGAATAATCCCAACAAACGGATTATTATGTAAAGTTTCTGTAAAGAGAATAATTTTTATTATTCTTTTCATAATTAGAACATGTCACAAATACATCTTCCTCTTAATTTGGCAAACGTTTTGGCCCCTCTCTTTGTGCATTATGTTGGGCACAAATATCAAAATTGCCCATTAAGTAAAAAAAGTTAGCAAAACGCGTTCTGGGCTGTTTCAAACATCCAGAAAGCAAAATTTTAGTTCATCAGTACAGATCACTCCCTACCGATTATTATTATTAGTCCAACGACCTAGTGGGCATTTTAGTTTTACTTCTCTTCTTCTGTCTTCTCATCAATACCCTGCCGGATTGTAGCCTACGTCGGACTGTTGATCGCCTAATTTTGTTCTTGTCCTGTCATAGATCTCCGAATTCATCCTCTTATTATTATTATTCATTAATAATTGAAGACTTGAGTGGATGAAGGCGTTATGTGACATAGTAAATACATTATTAATATTAATGAGTAATTTGCTAATTTGTCTTCGAAGTTTTTAAGTTTAGTGCAAAAAGGTAAGATCTACTGTAGTACTTACCTTTCTACACCAAAAGTAGCAAATGCAATGCTTGCTGACTGGACAGACACATAACTTTACTAAGTTTCATTGTAATTAAGATTTTAACTTCAGTTGCATATTTTTTTTTTTTGGAAAATTTTCAATTTTGGACCTGAATAAGATAATTAAAATTATAATAATAAATTATGCTTTAATTTTAAGCATAAAATTTTATTTTGTGTAAATATTTTATCTTTTTTAACAAAAAATTATGATTTGTTGCAAAAAGGGAAGTAGTACTTCATAATATAAAAAAAGAGATTGCTAAAAAACTAGTATTATGTAGGGGCATTTTATTAAGGGGGGAAAACACTGTAACAGGTTGAAAAAGAGAGGTATTTTAAGAAATTTTTTACAGAAAAAGTTCAAAGCCAATCTTTTTCAAATTTTCCATATATTTTATTGATTATATTATATACATTTAAAAAAATTTTTGACTTGTTTGTAGTCCATATACAGGGTGTACAGGACGCGAAAGTTTGCTCTTGAAAAAAAAACGTGAGTGACTGGTTGACAGCAATTCGGGCATATGGTTAGTTTGAAATCAAAATTTCAAAAATATTTACAAAGTACATACCCATGACTATAGTTCGACGGGGAGAAATTTTGATATCTAGAAAAATAGCAAAATTTCAGATCTTGGAAAGAAAAATTTTAAAATCGAGCATTCCTTGTGTGTCCTTATTATAACATAGAAGCTAAACGGAACAACCAATTAAAAAAATCTCTCGTCGGACGATAAAGACGAATATTGTGAACAAAATATTTTTTGAATCATATTAATCGGATGGATAGTTTTCTTGTTTTGCTGTCAACGAGATACAAATTTGTAGTTTTGAGATATTTGCTTTTAAATCCTGTATATGGACTACAACCAAGTCAAAAAAATTTTTTAAATGTATATAATATAATCAATAAAATATGTGGAAAATTTGAAAAGGATTGGCTTTGTACTTTTTCTGTGAAAAATTTCTTAAAATACCTCTTTTTTTCGAGCTGTTACAGTGTTTTCCCCCCTTAACGTTTCATAATATTATAAAGAACATAATATATTTCTAAAGGATTCTGAAAAAAAATACAATTTGGAGATCAATTAAACACAGCAGACACTTTAAATCGATTATCTCGAAATGTAGATTTTGTAGTAGGGTGGTAAGGTAATTCCGTGACATAGGCAATGTCGTGATAGTTTTTAAAATACTCGTAGCTTCATTGCCTATCAACAGATTTTGAACATCGAGGAGTAATAAAGAAACCATTCTTTATTACCTAACTAGATGCGAGATTTTTAAGGGTAGGTTCGGACTTCAAAGCTCAGTATAAGGAAAGTAAGCAAAATATACATGTTAGTGAATGATATTTTTCTGTATAATCTTTGTTTGTGTTACTTTTAGCTGTAATTAAGGTAATTTTAAACTAAAATTGATTTTTAAGATTGCATTTTAAAGCTTATGTTTTGTAGATTTTTACGTATTCTGAACATTTTCTAGAATTTTCAATGCCTTAGGCTTGAATGCCTTAGGCTTGAATGCCTTAGGCTTGAATGCCTTAGATAAAGTAGCATAATTCTTAGGTTTAATCTAATTTATTACACCTGTATAATCAATTAATGCAAAAATAAATTTTATTATCTTTAATTTCTTAGAACAGTACAATTTTATATTATATTAAGCTACTTTGAACTGTGAAAAATCATATTCGTAAAATTTCGGTGCTTAAATTACTGTTTATTTTTATCACGACATTACCTATCCATTTTTAAATGAAGGTGATAGCACCCATTAAGCAATGGTAATTTGCTAATTCTTACTTCAAGTTCGTGCTTTAATTTTGAAAAAATATGGATCCTAAGAAAATTATTAAATTACTTAATTTTTTACAAAAAGGTTGCTTCAAAACTTTTTTTTCAAAAAATTTGAATTTAAAAAAAAATAAAAACAGTGATATGCGTCCAAGTGTCCTCTTTTAAAAAATATATGCTTTTGTGCAATTTTCTTGAGTAATAAGCAAGATATCATTGAATTGCGAAAGTGTATTTTCCAAATTTAAGGATTCCTCGTAAGTACAAAAAAGAAACAAATGCGCATGCGTAAGGATTCAGGATCAAAAACAAAATATACTGTCTCTAGACACGAGTCTTATTTTAGACTTTTATAATATACCTACTAATACTAATTATAACAAATCAGTAGATAGCTAAATATTTTTGTAAAATTTTAATTGGGTACTTATTAGGGTAACAGAGGTAAACCCTTTCTGCTGTAATTATTGATTTTAAGTGTAGGTATACATAATATTGTTACGGACAAAATAAAAAAAAAAAAGGCAATGAATAAAAAATGTGATGAATTTACCAAGTCGGTAGCCAATAAGAAAATAAATTTCTGATTATAAACGATAGGTACCTACTGACCCTCGTGAGTTTCCCATATAAAGTTCGAACGGTCATGTTTCCCTCAGGACTTTTCCTGCCATTTCAAATGATGGATGTTTTATCTACGTTGAGGTAATTGTACTCTTTTTCCGTTACCTTTAATTTAATTATTTATAAATATGTACGACCTCGATATGGACTGGATATAAACTGAAAGTTGGAAATAATAAAGATGAATTTTTGCTAATTCTACAAGTCGAATAGTAATTATACTAGATAGGTTGAAATAGAAATTGAAGTAGTAAGTTTGTGGCTAGTAGGTCCAAGATGAATGAATTATTGATCGTTTCAAAAAATATTTCTATTTTTGAACATCAGTAGGTACCATTTACTAACTGTACCTACTGTACTGTTCAACCAAATAGTGTTCTAATTTTATTTCCAGTGTTTTGCTCCATCAGTCGCGTCGCGTCGTTTACAACAGACTAAATGGAAAAGTTTAAAATCATCTAAAGGTGAAATTGGAAATCTTTAATAAAAGTGTCAATAGAGAACAACTGTGAACAACTTCGTCAAAGCGCGTGTATTCTGATGTTAAAGCATTATAGCACGTGGCCTTCCCATTATCACACTGACAATCTATTAATAAAGGGTCCATTCTCCAAAGTAGTGGACAGCAAAATCGGCAATAAACTCCTTAATGAAATAAACTGCACAGCTACGTGCCTCTTGTACCACCTTTGGTTAAACTGCTTTCTAACAAAAGACGAAAAAACTAATTAAAATACTTCTTGGTTTTTCGAAACAAATAACGAAAAATCAATCCGCTCGGGTCGAGAGAAATTCACACATTTAATACATCGTAGATGTTCAACAAATTAATCTTGCGTTGCAGTAGTTTACGAAGACAAAAAATACATAAGTAGATGTAGAATAGTGATGTGACGAGCCGAGTATTACTCGAGTTAAAACTCGAGTATAGTCTGTATTCGAATAACTCTAGTAATTTTTTGTGCAACTCGAGTTGGCGAGTTTTAAATGCGCACGCAACGGAATAGGAACGATTAGAAATGTGACGAGTCGAATACTTTAAAAGCTCGAGTAACTCGTATTATAATCACTAAATTCATTCAACGATATAGGAATGAACTGCATAAGCATCATTTCATGAACCAGACAAATGCGAGCGAAAAGGAAATTATGACGGCCACCTTATTATGTTTATTGTTGAATAGTTGGTGCAAAGACATGACGAATAAGTTTAATTTTAAAATTTTAAATTCTGTGATAATCTGTTTTAATGTAATAATGTTTCAATAATATAATTTTAAATTTTAACGTTAAAACGGCTCTTACATTTAGGGTCAAGTGGGGTAAATATGAAACAAAATGTAAAACTTTCTATTTTTAAGGCATTAAAATGGATAAATTAAAATTTTTAGCATCACTATCTGATGTAGTTTTACGCCATCTTGTTAATTATGTATGATTTTTTAAAATTAAATGCTGAGTAAGTACTAAAAAAATAAAAAACAGTGTTTCACTTTTAACCTTGATTACGGGAAAAAATGAAACAGTTACGGGAAAATGTGAAACAGGTCTGTTACTCCCACGCTATAAGTAGTATTGAAATGTTTGACAAAAATGAAAACAGCGGAAAAAACTGCATAGAAAATATACGCTGCAAGCCCTCATTTTTTATATTTCCGCACAAAATAATATAAAACACAAAACAAGGTAATGAAAATTATAACAAAGCTGAAATTAGGTAAAAAATACTTTACTCTACATTTGTCAAAATAATCAACCATTCAAAAACTATGAAAAAAATTCAAAGCCAATCAACATAAGATTATTATTTACAAAAATGAACCAAAAAAAACAAATAGATACGTATTATTTAAATAAAAATTTGAAATATGACAAACAACGGGGAAAAATGAAACAATTTAATGGTTAGTTACATCTCAATCACTGGCACTAACTTTGAAAATAAACTTTTTATATTAACTTATTTTGCCTTATTTTTCACTTTTTTATAATTTCGTACCATTTTTAAATATGAACTAAAATTACTTTTAATGATATAACACTAATTTATTATTGTACACTCTTATAAAGTGATAAGTTAAACAAAAATTCCGAAAGTATTTATATTTTGGAACAACATTGTAGAAGGTCAAAAAATTATGATTCCGATTCTTGCACATTTTTCCGCCCCCCGGAATATTGTTAAATTATTAAAAAAAAGAACGTAATTTTGTAATAATTATGAAAGAAATTCCGAAATTTATGCAATTCTTGGAGAACATTTTAATAATTATTACACATTTTCTATAAAGTTTCCACCCTGCTACGATGACCGGAACACTGCAAATAATTGGGATTATTAATTTACCTATATGACTGCATAAGCAATTATTTACATACTTTTACAATTTTTTTCAACAAGATATATACCAAAATGAAATTGATAAGCTACCATTTGCAATGTTGAGGTCATTGTAGAATGGTGCAAAACTTTATTGAATATGTGTAATAATTATTAAAATGTTCTCAAAGGTTTGCATAAATATCTGAATTTTTTTCAAAAAGTTATTGCAAATTCACGCTTTTTGTTAATTTAACCATGTTCCCGGGGGCGGAAAGGGGTGCAAAATCGGATTTATTATTTTTTTACCTCCTCCAATGTTGCCTCAAAATTGGAAAACTTTCGGAATTTTTTCATACCCATTTTGCTACAATGACTGGCCTATAAACTTAAGACTATTCAATGTATAAAATGCAAGTCAAACTAATTGGAATGTGCTATTGCAAGCAAGATAATGTACTTACCTACCTAGTAGTATTCTAGTATTTATTGGATTTCTAAGCAAACGTAGGCGTAGAATATATCACGATATGAATCAAAACATGCAAGTTAAGGATTACCATGCTACCAAATTTTACATTGAAGTACAGAAAGTGGTTTATATTTTCCCTGCAGCTGTTTCATATTTTCCCTGATTGCTGTTTCATATTTTCCCAAAAGTTTAATTTAATATTATAAAAAAGCACTTTATTAAAAAAATAAAACAAGTAAGGCATTCTCATCTTTCATCTATTTTCTGTGTGCAAAATTAATATGAATCCAAAATTTCAATTTATATTGCAGTAATAGAGAAAGTTATACAACAAGAAATGAAATGAATTTTACATATTTTTAGATCGTTTACGAAAAGGCGTTATCTGCAGTACTCCTAGGAAGATATAATATTTCAAATTTTTATATAATTGAAAATAAACTTTACAGAATATGATAGCGCTTTCGATTTTGTAATTAAGTCATATTGTTTATTAATTACATGCCTGTTTCACTTTTTCCCTTATTTTTAGGTGTTTCATTTTTACCCCACTTGACCCTATATCTGAGATTTAAATATAAGTAAGTTTCAGCAAATCAAATAAATTTTATGCGTATTGAAATAAAAATAATAAGGCAAGATTCTTAACGAATAAAAATATTCGACTAGTCACATCAAAATAATGTAACAACAAAACATGTCGAGTTACGAGTTAGTCCACTCGTCAGCAATCGAATACGGAAGTATGAATACGACTCGATATATAGGTGCGCGCGCAGCCGAGTAAAATTACTGCTACTTTTAATTACTAATTTAAAAAAAAAATGTTTCGAATTCGAGTTACTCGAGTTTAAAAAGTATTCGTCTGGATACAAGTAGAAATAGATAGTATTTTGCTATATTTCATCAATAACATTTTTCTACTTTTCAATTTCGTAATCTCAACTGAGAAGAAAAAACAGAAAATTGTGGATAAATGAAGAAAGACTGAATTATTAGTCTTAAAGTATAAGACCAATTTTTATAATAGACCAAATAATTTAATTAGGTATCTAATAAAAAACTTTTGATTGCCTAATATTTACAATCTGTGTTTTATAATCTATATCAATTATTTTATTACTCCCACCTCTTTTAAGTAATTGTAGTACGTATTACTGGTAGTAAGTATTCACCCATATGCAATCGAATATTACTGAAAAGGGGAGGGGAGTAATAAAATAATTTTTCCTACAAAACTTGCTTATTTTTGCAAGATCTTTCCAAAGATACCATTTTCGACCTATGGTGCCATTTAAAATTTTGGAGTTCTGGAGCAAACTACTCATGACGCCGACCATTTCGAGAAATAATAACGATTCTTTATTATGGCTTTTATAATATATTATTTTAACCCAACTCTCTACGATTAGCCGTTTTTGAAAAAAATTGCTGATACGGGTGCTCTCATTCACCCTGTATATGAAGACCATTAAATTTGTAGTAGGTACAGCAATTTTAAAGTTTAAATCCGTATATTGTTTGCCTGCATGCAATATTTAAAAGTTGAAATATCTCATGACACGGTGCGTTATTTCCCAATATTATTAGATTACATGAAACTACATCGATTGAAGTAATATATGGCACTATTAACTCAATTTTGAAAAAAAGTGACTTTGCACGTTCTTGCCCTGTGGTCTTCATATACTACCTTATACAAACATACTATGCGAATATAAGTTAGTCATTCATGAATAAATTTCGTGCTTATTTTCGAATAATATCTGCAAATTATAAATACTAAAATAATACGATTTTGACTAAAAATAGATATAAACCATTTTTCCCGGTGATCTATGATAAACTTATTATTTAGTAGATATACTATGTAATATTATCTATATTATTATTATTACCATAATGTCTCGTATGTACATTATTTATATGTTCGGAATAATCTTGATTAGATTTTGTTCCAAGTAAATTTATTTTTTACCATAAGTTGTTGAAGTCATTTTAAATTAATTTAAACGGAATAATATAGGTAGGTACAACAATTTCGACAATTTACAATTTGATTTGATACAAATCTTTCTCTGGTGCTGATTCTAGAAATGAAATAACACGCGCTGTTTGCTACTCGAGTTGGATGCTAAATTTCAATTTAATTAAGATTACGCCTACGTCATATTACATAAATTCAATTTAACTATCATGGTCGTATCTATTGCCTCAATGGAAAGAGTCAACTATGACTAATAAATAAATAAATAAATAAATCATTTTCTAATCAAGGTTTTAAAATTTAAAATAGCCCATCTAAAAGTGACACACTTTATCGATCGACCAAATTTATATTCGATCTCGTCTCCGATACAAAATTCCACTGCCAATATGGCAATTGCCTAATTTATTTTCATAAATGTACATAAAACTATTACTATAGCTTTACGTGCATAGGTATCAATGATACTCCTTAAAACGACCTATCCAACATTAATAAAAATATAGTAGGTATAAGATTCCCACATGTGTAAAGAAAATAGGTAAAAGCCATAATATAATAAATAATATGCTTGTAGGTACCCACAGTTTCCATGTCGAAAAATGTTCGATCAATATTTGTCCACGCGTATATTTTTCACTCACTCCCATCCGGTAGTACTCGATAACTAAATAATATTCCGCCTTCGTTCATAATTTAAATTTGATAAATTTAATAGTTAAGCAAAAAACAACGGCGTCCGCGTCGGTCAATTTTCTTTTACTTTATTTATCCTCATTCTAATAACGCAAGCAGAAATATTATGTAGGTATATCTATCCCCTCGAAAAAACACTAGGTCAAAAGAAAAACATTAATTTGTGCGTCCTCTGCGAAAACGCAACTGAACTGATGGACTAATAGCCAGTTTAATCAAAGTCTTGATCAGTCGACCCTGATCACCGATCAGCTCACGTTGATCAGAGTGTCAAAATTCGACGGGTTTCATCTTAGATCATGTATTTGATTTCATAAAGCATTCTCCGGTTAAAATCACGTAACGCAATGTCACTAAATTGGTGATTCAAAGTAACTAGATTTTTTTAGTAACATTGCAGTAACAGTTGACTTTACACTAACTTTATGTTTATTTACATTGATCTGACAGTGTAAATTTTAAATTGAATAATAAAATTTTAAATAAACGAATCAGAAAATTGGAAAGTGATAAGGATAAATATATCCTTATCATCATTAATTTTTGTAGTTATTGTATAATTTGTAATTATTCCTTGCTAAAATTTAAAAATATATTAGAAATTACACTACCTTATAATACATTATAAAATTATAATATGTACTTTAATAAGCTCAAAAATTTCAATTATTTTTGTACCTATTAAAATCGAAATGGGATGTTTACATTACTAAAATGTTAGGTTAGAAATCTCTGATCAAATGCTTGATTCTAGAATCAAGCGCTTGATCCTAGAAATTTGGGTGATCAAGATTTGAGAGCTGATCAAGTGTTGACAAACCTTTATGAAACTCAAATGTGCACTGAACAGACGACCACCGGCTGATCAGTTGATCAAAAGTTTTATGAAACTGGCTATATTCCACAGGCAAAACTAATAGCCAGTTTCATAAAAGTCTTGATCAGCCGACCCTGGTCACCGATCAGCTGATCTCCGATCACGTTGATCAGAGTGTCAAAATTCGACGGGTTTCATAAAGCTTTCTCCGCTTAACAGTAACATTTGACTTTGCGCTAACTTCATGCTTATTTACTTTTGGTCGACATTAAATTATTTTTGTATATTATGTGCTTTTTTTGTAATATTAACCCTTGTTGATAACAGATGAAATGATTTTAAATCAAAATATCTCATTTATTGTTGTTCAAAACAATTTAAATATGTTTTATCGGTACTTTAAATTTTAGGTTAGAATTTCATGTTGATCTCTGATCAAGCGTTTGATCCTAGAAATTTGGGTGATCAAGATTTGACAGCTGATCAAGTGTTGACAAACCTTTATGAAACTCAAATGTGCACTTAACAGACGATCACCGACTGATCAGCTGATCAAATGTTTTATGAAACTGGTTAACTACGCTAACTATTGACACGAATTTAAAAATTTACGAAGTAAAGGATAATAGCGTTGAGAATAGTAAACGGTCCAAAGAGGAAGTAGCACATAACACTTTTGCAGATCATTCAAAAGTGGGCTTTATTCCACTTCAAAGTAGGGGATATTATACAGGATGAATGAGAGCACCCGTATCAGTCATTTTTTTCAAAAACGGCTAGTCGTAGAGAGTCGGGTCAAAAATATTTATTATAAAAGCCATAATAAAGAATCGAATGGTGATATTATTATTTCTTGGAAAGGTCGGCGTCCCGAGTAGTTTGCTCCAGAAACTCCAGAACTCCATAATTTTAAATGGCACCATAGGTCGAAAATGGTATTGTTAAAAAGATCTTGCAAAAATAAGCAAGTTTTGTAGGAAAAATTATATTATTACTCCCACCCATTTTAAGTAATATTCGATTGCATATTATGGGTGAATGCGACCACCCGTATCAGTCATTTTTTTCAAAAACGGTAAGTCGTAGAGAGTTGGGTAAAAAGAAATTATTATAAAAGCCATAGTAAAGAATCGAATGGTGATATTATTATTTCTCCGAAAGGTCGGCATCCCGAGTAGTTTGCTCCAGAAACTCCAGAATTTTAAATGACACCATAGGTCGAAAATGGTATCGTTAAACAGATCTTTAAGAAATAAGCAAGTTTTGTAGGAAAAATTATTTTATTACTCCCTCCCCTTTTCAGTAATATTCGATTGCATATGGGCGAATGAGACTACCATTACTTAAAAGGGGTGGGAGTAATTAAATAATTTTTCCCACAAAACTTGCTTATTTCTTAAAGATATTTTCAACAATATCATTTTCGACCTATAAAATTTAAAATTCTGGAGTTCTGGAGCAAACTACTCGGGATGACGACCTTTCCAAGAAATAATAATATCATTATTCGATTCTTTATTTCGGCTTTTATAATAAATTTTTTTGACCCAATTCTCTACGACCTACCGTTTTTGAGAAAAACGACTAATACGGGTGGTCTCATTCACCCACATGCAATCGAATATTACTGAAAAGGGGAGGGAGTAATAAAATAATTTTTCCTACAAAACTTGCTTATTTTTGCAAGATCTTTCCAAAGATACCATTTTCGACCTATGGTGCCATTTAAAATTATGGGGTTCTGGAGTTTCTGGAGCAAACTACTCGGGACGCCGACCTTTCCAAAAAATAATATCACCATTCGATTCTTTATTATGGCTTTTATAATAAATATTTTTAACCCGACTCTCTACGACTAGCCGTTTTTGAAAAAAATTACTGATACGGGTGCTCTCATTCACCCTGTATATCTCTTTTTGAAAAAATCTTACAATAATTAAATAAAAACTTTAAGATATACAATATACATCATAATTCATTCTGAAAATAAATTACATAATTTTCAAAACTAACAAGCAATTGTTTGCAAAAAAAACATTGACAGGTACAGGAAGCGAACCATGATCTACAGGTTGCAGTAAAAGCCTATGACCATGATTTGATTGTGATTTTTCTGAATTTTCTGAGATTTTTAGTACAAAAAAATGAAGAATTGTAAAAAAACTGTTTCTTCCTTCTAAAGTCAAAAGGAATTAAATTTGCTAGGCTGAAATTTTGCACACCATTGTCTTTTTACATAATAAAAAATCTTGTAAAAACTCGCCACCATCAAATTTCGGAGGGACTTATTCGTCTAGATTAGACTTTTTGCGTAAAAATGTAAACTTTACAATTGATTTTTGGCTAAACTAATCTATATGTGACATTAATCTTTACCTTAAACGCTTCGTTTTAATGTTATTTATCAATTTTCGTTGAGTTCTTTTTTTTAATAAATATAATATTATCTTCTGTGGACAGTTATTGTGCTACTTCCGGCAAAACTTTTTACTATACTATCATTATGAAACTACCCGTTTTTTATGTTTACGAATGGTAGGTACTAAAAAATATAAAGACAGAAAGAGACATAGTGCAAAGGATGATACAAATTAGTTAACTTTAAAGTGAAGGTAAAAAATGAGACATAATTTGTGGTTCATTTAGACAGAGTCCGCTTATAACGAGAACATACGGGACTTTAAAATTAACTCGTTATAAACGGACAATTGTTTTATCAAATATTTTATTAATGTTTAAAGAGTAACTTTGTTTGTATTCAAAATCAAATTTTATGCATAAAATGAATGTAAATGCAAATTTATCATATTAAATCATGTTCCCTTACATCTTAAAAATCAAACAAAAACGAAAAATGAAAATTTTAAATTTACGCTTGTTCGTTTTTATTTTTGATTAACTTATAACATGATCTAGGTTGCAATGAACCACACGGTGCACACATTGCTTCCTAGTGCATGCCATGGCGGAAATAAAAATATTTATTAGTTAAAAATTCCGATTAAAATATGTAGAAATAAAATAAAATATGCTTCAATTAAAAGGAGGTTAATTCCCAGTTGGAAAATTTAGCAAGTTTTCGAGCTTTGAACTAAGCACGATAAAAAGGTTAAAAACGCCAACATAAGCAGGAAAGGCAACGAACGCATGAGAATTGAGAAGTGAGACTCACGCTCACGCCAAACCAATGCACGCACAAGGTGCGCCGGGGTGCTTCAGACGCGCCTGCGTCCGATACAAGGGTAGCAAATGTTTCATTGATCATATTCCCTCTTTTGACTGGGCCAAGTTTATCGAGTTGTCTATAGCGTAAGTTACTACTATACTTCATTTTTTTATGTAATGTGACTTCAACTTGATTAATTTAGCGAATGTAATGGGATTTTATAAAAAAATTTAACTCGAGAATTATACGGAACGATATGATAATTTATTTTTTAGATGTGATAGGTATTTCATTCGAGTTATTATAAACATTCAAGAGGGCAATATTTCATGTTCATCCGAGTTTATTTGGATTGACACATTTATTTGCGAGAAGCAAGTAAGTAAAATGAAAGAAGGCGAAGACAAAAAGTATTATATAAATCTTTATCTATATTACTAGTATTTTAATAAAAGTAAATATGAGATAATGTCATCTTGAGCGGGTCGATATACCGTCCAACCTAATTCGATACAGCTAAGCTAAGGGTGGTCCCCAGGGCCGCTGACCGAAACCACTACCACTAAGGATCATTCTAGACAAAACCGGAAGTGAAATCACTAAGTCATTAAATGTTCTTGCACAAAACATTTAACAATCTCTAGAAGGCAGTTAATAAGAGAAGGTATTGGTAATTCCGTCAAAAGAGAAAACATTTTCGATTGGCAAAATTCTATTTTTAACCTTAAATGTTTTCTATAATAAATAAATAATAAAAAATTGCTTAATTGCCCAAAGATTTACAAATTCTAAAAAAATACCTATTGCTTACTGGGTAAGTAAAATTTTTATTATTAAGTATCTACCTATTATATTGGATACCTGTGTACATAATATCGTATGTATGTACGTTTGCATTAAAACTCAATTAATGTAAAATGTTTAAAATCTTGAAAATAAACACAAAGTTAAATGTAAAAACATGCTAAATCCGCTTACCTTTTTTTCTGTCATAACGTATAGATGCATGAGTTGGGAATCAAAATGTAAATCTGGATTCACAACAGAACCTTCCTCAACGGTCAAATCTCCATACTCTAAAGCTGAAGTAGCGGATTCGACCACAACCTGAAACAACATTGTAGATTTCGGTTATACGAATACCAATATTGTACATACTAAATATTAATAAAAATATCTGCTACTTGATGGTAGAAATTATTTCAAAGCTCTTTATCGTCCTACTGAGAAATCGATACAAATTTACCATAGATATTTAATTCCATTCTTTACGTGTCTAACAAGCACCACAATAATTCGATGACACGGGATACATAATTAAAATTATTAAATAAATAAATAGTCTATACCTACAATAGGATGAAGAATAATCACAAGAAAAAAAATGATGAAATGAGGGTTATAATTGCAAAACTAAAGTAAAAACTTCACCATTCGGAATGATAACTACTGTATTTTTGATCTAACATTAGATTGATACCCATCGTGTGCTAAAATACGTTCTATCCACTGTTCTTATCGGTTCAATAAATTATTAATACTGTCCACTGCAATGCATTAAGTTTCTCGATGTTTTTATTACATATAGAGCAATAAAACTTCAGCAATGTTCGACCATTATGTGGTAAAACTGAAGTTTTCAAGACAAAATTATATTAAAATTAAACTCGACAAGAATTCATTTATATGGTTAAAGAATGATGGAAAAACGTTTTCTGATAGATTCATTTTTGATTTTATCGTATTGTCGTTATTAAGGTGTTACAATATTGTAAAAGAGTATGAATTTTGAAAATTCATTCCGGAAAAATTACGAATGCGACTAACTTCCTTTTTGGGTATTTATTGGGTATTTTGACAATTTGGTTGATTTGAAAATAATACAAACATTTTTAATTACAATGTGTGGGCTATACATATATATGTTACCGGCAATCTGCGAAATCAGTCAATTTGCACAATGCCTAGATCAGGGGTGGCGAACCTTTATATATCAACGTGCCATTTTTTCTAAAGAAATGTTTAATGAGGCCATAGACGTGCCATCAAATAATTAAATATAATATTTAATAGTGTATTTTTTTATCGGTATATAATGTGCAAACCCACCAAGTCGTAAGGTATTGTGCAAATTCACTAGTACTTTAGGCAATCTGCAAAATGGCTACAGTCTATCAGGCAATGTGCACATTGTCTATATTGTTAGTTAATGTGCTTTTTGAAAATGTAACAGACTCACATTGACTAGGCAATGTAAAAAACGAAATTTAATTATTTTCCAAATTTAATTTTGTAAAATTATATGAAATCATTCGAAATCATTATCGGAATCACAATTAGGGCAAGTGCAAACACTAAACCGCATATCAGCACATTTTGAGCGAACGGAAATGTAAAAAAAATCACCGAAAATATCAGTAAAATGCAATAAAAAACTTCACTTTTGATTTGACTCAATAACAATATTGTAAACAACAAACAATCATAAAAACTTGCATATGAGTGTAAACAAGCGAAGAAAGAGAGGTAGCAACTTGCAAGCCGAAAAGAGTGGCAACCTGCATTTTGACGCTACTTTAGAATTATACAGAAAAAAATTGCCGATTCATGATATGTTTGAAATTTTGTCAGGATTATGTAAATTGAATGAAAAAGAGGTGCATGTCGCCAGCCCCCCCCAATCGAATTTTGGGATGAAATTTGTGTCAAACATTTAAGCATCAATGAGTTCCAAATTTTTGGTTTGAGCCTCAACCGTCGCGGAGTTATTCGCGAAACACTTTGGGGGGGGGCTGGAGACATATTGACGTTGATTTGTCGATAAAAATGTTCAATTTATCAGCACAGAACAAAAGCGCAGCTAAACTAAAATGTAGCTAAGGTAGCAACCTGCAAGCGGTGGCAACATGCAAGCCTCTCCCCTACTAGTTTACGCATCTCGCACAATGTCTAGTCAATATGAGTCTGTTACATTTTTAAAAAGCACATTAACTAACAATATAGACAATGTGCACATTGCCTGAAAGACCGTAGCCATTCTGCAGATTGCCTAAAGTACTAGTGAATTTGCACAGTACCTTACGACTTGGTGGGTTTGCACATTATCTAGGCATTGTGCAAATTGACTGATTTCGCGGATTGCCGGTAACATATATATAAAGAAAAATCAATTTCTCATGCTAATTTCCTATGTTCACATCGGGGGCCGGTCTTGGGAAATTTTTTATTTTTTTTAATTTTATTGAGATTTTTCGGATATCCATTGTAATATGTGAAAAAACTTTTTTTTTTCCTTCTAAAGTCAACAAGAATTAAATTGAAAGGCTAATATTTTGTACACGACTGTCTTAACTTAACACAAGTTAAGTTAATTTGTTGGAAATTATTTGGCTTCAAGAAAAAACAATTGCAATAAAATTCAAACAAGGCAAATAAAATATTGTTAATTGCGATATTTTGCATTTTATTATTGAGTTTTTAACAGTAATTAAAGAACAAAATATCAAGTGTTACGTATCTTTAGAAGCGGAATAAAAATCTCTTTAAATTGATACCCTTTCATTCTAATCCGTTATAATGGGAAGCAGGAATTAAAGAAAAATCAATTTCCATGCTAATTTCCTATGTTCACATCGGGGGCCGGTCACCCGGTATAACAAACTTTGTAACAAATTGCCGCCATAAAATTCTGAAAGGACCTTTTGTATGTTTCCTATTGTTTAAGTGAGAGCACAGTCTTAAAGAAACAATTGATCACAATAATTATTAGGTATATGATTAATATTTTAAATAAGGTAAACATATTATCAATCGTTACGATTTTCTTGTAAATTAGAAAGAACAAAATATTACGTACAAGGACTTTATTTAACGTAAGATAGGATAAGGGAATTTCTTATTTGGACCAGGTAAACGGTAAGAGCTGCAATATTCTGTGCAATTTTACTGTTAGAATTAAGCGTTATCCCATTTTGGCAGAGCAGCTTCTACGTAGAAGGGTGAGTTTCGGGCAGAAGCGTAATAAACTTCATGGGCTACCTTAGCTTCGAGAGAAAAAAATTAAATCAAAATTTGAGGTTCCTGTTTTGCATCTGTATTAATAATAATTTTAAATACTTGTATTCCAATTTAATCAAAAAATCTTCACAAATGTTCGACTTACAAGCGTTTTGACAAAATTATACCTTTTTATGCGATATGTTTACATGGGCGCACTTATCGTGGGGAAATAATCTTCTCCACATAGATATGGTTTACATACGATCATATTATTATGTTAAAAGCGAAGTTCGTTTTATCTCAAATTTAGCACGAGTCGATTATCTAATGCGACCGCATAACAACGTAGTTTTAAGGGGTTGCTCTGATTTTTCATGCAAAGAATTGACCATATTTGAAATATTTTTTCAATCTATATTATTTTATGTACAAAACCCTTTACAAAATATTAGGCACCTCTTAAAGTAAACAAAATTTTTTTTTATATATAATTATTTATACTATAAATTATTGCACTCTTCATCAGAAATTCGTAAATTATTAAAATATCATTATTAATTTATTTTCACGAATTAAAAACTAACCAATTTAAAAATAATGTAGATTATCTGAAAAAAAATGTCAAAGATGGTCAACTTTTTGCATGAAAAATCAGAGCAACCCCTTAAGAAAACGCTTGTAACTCACCAATTATTGCCAAGATATTGTAATTAAATTATGGTTGTAAATAGTATAGTGGAACTTGGATAACTCCAAGGTGAATGTGACATAAGTATAATACTTAGTTTCACTTGTTGTCTTTACCATTTTTCTCGGTGACCACGAGTTGAATTCGCGCATTCTCCTGTGCGCAGGTATTGAATGTATCAAATTCAAGGTAAATATTTATTTAATTGCTTTGTTTTGAATTGATGTAGTTGGTATATTGTCGTGCTACGGCAGAAGTTATTGCAGAAGACAAGCTTCTGCCCACCATCACAGATATAATCTTGACTTAAACCGGTATGCTGCCAACTTAAAATTAAAAATTGCAATAATGGAGAATGTGAATTACAACAATGGACAATTGGAATTACTAAAATTAAAGAGTACGTATAGGAGAATACACCTTAGCCATAAAATCGGCCAAGTGTGAAAATAATCTATAGTTAACGCATTTGTTTGGGACTTACCGAAAATTCTAAGGATCGAATTATTTGACTGTACCTACTTAAAACGATTAAAAATAATAATAATTTATAATACGAGTAATAATAGCCATGCACGTGGCTAAATTAGGTTTTTGTACCTTCAAAGGTGCCGCTCAACCCCTTAAAAATGTAAATACATATTATAACAAATCTGACAACCTTTATCAACGAATTAGATTTATTTGCTTAAAACGAAAATCCGATACAATTTGAAAAAATTACAACTCGTAAAAATGTATACCTTTATTGGCAATAAACTAACGTATTACAAAGTGTTGCAAATAACAAAATTCATTAATCGTAGCTAATGGCACTTTCACTCAATCGATTTAAATGGTCGACAGGGCGCATCGAAAACAGATATGTATCGTATTCCCAAGTACCTATACCTATAGTATTTTTCAATTTATAACTCGGTAGTCCTACCATATAGCTCTTACTAAGTATCAATTTTTAGCGATGACGTAATTAATAATAATATGTATAAAATAAATTACATAGATACATAGGCACATACATAATTGTTATTACTTTGAAATCGTAAAATCGTTTCGTGTTAATGTTTCATTAATTTAAATTGAAAATAAACAATAATTGGTATTTAGTTGACGGGCAGTGTACAAACGGCAACTAATTTGGTAGTAGTACAACTATTTATGTTGACCAGCTAAATTCCATTCTGAGCGTAATTTTCTTGTTGGGAGCAATATAGCGGCCAAGCTTCTAAACGGTTGTCTTGGGAATAAGCCTGGAAAGGAGCAGGTGAGGGTTAGGGAAAATCTTATTACAAGAACTACGTCGCTTCGGTAGGGAAGGAACGATACAGGAAGGTTGTAAACGAAGTGGCCCAAGTTGTTCCAAACACGACTTCAACTTAAACCAACTATCACGTGTCGGAGTATAAGGTATATGAAGTAAGTCCTAACACTATTAATTCTGTCCTCGGAGGAAAACTTTTTTGCACAAATATAAGATATAACATTATTGTTAAGGGTTTCGCTAACTGAATACAAATGTATTAAATATCGTACCTACCCCTGATGAGCCGACTGTCATAGTTCGTAGGTAGATCAAACGTTAAATTTTACTTCATCCAAGGTTACAATCATATCTTGTGCATATCAACTAGTAGTTAATTATCAGTTAAAAACCATTCTTCCACATTTTATGACAAATATTTCACGTGTATCGAAATCGGTTTACACGCGGCACGTCAACAAGTCAAAATAATATTAAAAATAAAAAAAAATCCAAATTAAAAAATAACAAACCGACAAAAATGTCGCTAGATAAATATTCGAGCGATGATGGCCTGGTGTAGATTATAACGTAAGTGCTGCACGGGAAAACTCCACCACACAAAACCAAGAAGAATGGTCAATATTTTCGAGGTGATGGCAAAGAAAATGTGCAGAATTTTTTAATGATAACGGTACGCTTTTTAAAATTTACAGCATGATTAAGCACAAAGCAAACTACAACAAGTTTATAATGTCAAAACGACAAAAATAAAATTTCTTAAAAAATAACATTATTAAATAATTAAAGATGTACTCCATAAATTTTTGGTAATTATAACATAATTTCTAGTTTTATAATAGAATAGATATTATAAACAGATGTATCTACTCTTCCCCATCGTAATTCGCAATTAAAGCTGCTGGCAACCCTAGACAAGCTAGTCAGGATAGCAACGCCCTTTTAAAATTCAAAGTTAAAAAAAGGGCTTTTTCAATTTTATTATAGGGTTCGGTTGACTATACTAAAGTCTCAATTTTAATCAATCTAGTAAATATTAGTAAACAGAATTTTATTTACCAATAAATATAGTAGATAATAATATATATAATATATTAATCATTTTAACCGTCCAATTTAAAAATATTTTAATTAACACAATATTTCGACCAACATTTTAAATAATTATTGCCTACATGTTTTATAAAATACATAGGTAATTGTAAACTAGTTATAAAAATTAACTTATTAATGCCCAGAACTATTTCTTTTTAAATTCGTTTATTTTGATAAGATAAGAACAATGCTAGCATAAGTCAGTATTAAATATGGTAGCCCTTTATTGTTATGCCACCTAAGAAGCGACCTTCGTATAGTAGGCATACATGAGCCGCTAAGCGATTTCGGTTGCACCGAGAGGCTGAAAGTGAAGATGAACGTAATCAAAGACTCTAAACACTAGCTACCAGACAGACTACTCAAAGGCAACGAGGAACTGAAGATGAACCCCATGGAAGACTCCAAGGGCTACTCAAAAGGAAACGTGAAATTGAACGCGATGGAAGACTTTGAGCTTAAAGAACAAGACAAGTTAAATTCCAACTTTGCATTCTTCCGTCATCGTTTACTGGCAGCCCACGTTGCATGCATGAAAGAACCCAGGACGCAATGATATATGTTCGTAATTATGGTCGACCTGACCTCTTCATAACATTTACCTGTAATACTCATTGGCAAGAAATTACAGATGAGTTACTACCCGGACAAACTCATATTCACAGACATGACCCTATAGCCAGAGTGTTTCGATTAAAAGTAATGAAGTTGATGGATCTAATTACGAACCTTCTAAATTTGAATAAAAAAGGAGAAAACGCTAAGCGATTTCGGTTGCACAGAGAGGCTGAAAGTAAAGATGAACGAAATCAAAGACTCGAAACATAAGCTTCAAGACAGGCTACTCAAAGGGAACGTGAAACTGACGATGAACGCAATGGATGATTCAAAACACAAGCTTCAAAACAGTCTACTTAAAGGGAATGTAAAACTGAAGTTTAACGCGATGGAAGAACAAGCAGAACTTCAACCAGAACAAAGGAATTATATATAGTATATAAAAATATTTTATTTTATGTAAAACCCCGGGCGAAGCTGGGTATCCCGCTAGAAGAATAATATTGGAACCTCCAGAAATGTTGAGAAGGTTAATCACAGGAACGTCACGAGGATCGGAAGATTTCTTAAAAATTATTCAAGCATATAATTCTGTCTTTCAGATGACGTCGTTTGAAGATAATGTCATAAATGAAAGTGGATTTTCGTTAATTGTCTTGATTGTGTCTTAGCCAATTCCATTCCTTTTGCTATTTTTGGCTATGGTGGATTTCTTCTAAATAATAAATTACAACTACAAATTTCTGATTTAATAGTTGCGGACCAGCACCTTTTCGGCTTGCGTGGCTAATAATGATTGTAAACGTGTGATTTTGTAAACGTTCCTCAGAAAATGTACAATGATCGTATTTCTAATAAACTAAACCAATTAAATTAATTAAAAGCCACTGTCAAACGATTATAATGTACATACAATACGTAAGTACATAAGTACATAATACATAATCATTATGTATATAATTAAAATATATTATGTATATAATTAAAATATATTATGTATATAATATGTATTTATGTGTAAATAACCCTATATAATCCAATTTTGAATTGAATTGTAGAATTAATTTTTAAATAATAACAAGAGTAACTTACTGTGTACTAAGAGATAAAACCAACATTTACTAAGGACAACGTTTACCTCATTACTGAGGTTAGGGAAATGTAAACTCATGTGACAAATTGATATAGTCCAACTAGAATAATTCTGCATCTCTCAAGTACACCCAGTACACCACAGTTATGTGTTTATGTCATCATGTTTTATTTTCCTGTAATCTCTAATTTTGCAAATATAGAAATATTAAATAAGTTTATTGCTCGAAATATGGCTATTTTTGTTATCGCAAATCAACCAGTATAATCAATAATATTTCAAACATTTCAAGACTTGGGTTTTATACAAACTTCATTATTAAATATTCCAATAATGATTGAAATTTACACCTTCAGTATATTAATTAATACACTGTGGAATGTAAAATCAGAATAGTTTGGTAATTATTTTCAGATCGTTGTATTATATAATAATATAAGGGGTTCATTTCGCCTTATATGCAACCCCTAACCAGAGAACCCCACTGCAGAAAGGATTAGCCAAGCTGCGAATGATTGTAAAAATATACTATTTGATATCACACATATGCACTAAATTCTATAATACTTTGATTGTTTTCAATTTTGGATAAGTTGTTATATAATAATAATAATAAAAATAAAATAATAATAAAATACATTTTCGCTTCTAGATTACCCAACCTGAGATCAATAGCAATTATTGGGTAGGTGTATATTTCGAATTCAAGACTATTTTTGAATTCTTCATTCTTCAACAAAGACTATTTAGTAACTCCTGTTACTATTATCTTCTTCTTCTTCTTAGTTTAAGCCTTAAGAGGGGCCTAATAGAGATAGCATGAAACTATATCGCACTCTCTCGCACTCATGGCGCAAGATGGGCGAACCAACCCTTGTTGGTTGCGAAGTTTTTTCCTAAACCATAAAAAAATTACAGATTTTCTTTTAGTTTCTGGAATCTACATAGTTACCATTTGGCGGTAAAGAAAATTGAAGCTATTTCGTTGAATACTTTAAAATATATAGCGATATAAAAATCACCCTAATTATTGGTCATTTCTATGTCGCTATATATTTTAAAGTATTCAACGAAATAGCTTCAATTTTCTTTACCGCCAAATGGTAACTATGTAGATTCCAAAAACCAAAAGAAAATCTGAAAATTGTTATTGGTTTAGGAAAAATCTTCGCCACCAACAAGGGTTGATTCGCCCATCTTGCGACATGAGTGCGAGAGAGTGCGATATAGTTTCATGCTATCTCTATTAGGCCCCTCTTAAAGCTTTAAGCACACTTGTACCACGCGACGCGACATAAAATTGTCTCGAGAGAGAGAGAGAGACAGCTACATTGAGGTGTACAAGCTATCTCTCTCTCTCTCGAGACAATTTTATGTCGCGTCGCGTGGTACAAGTGTGCTTAAACCTTAAGGCTTGTTATTACCAACATCTGCGTCGTTTCCTTGGCAGTGTTGGTTCTGTGAGCATATAAATATTTTACATCCATCAGGTAGCTTGCTAGACTTGCCGTCAGATGTGCCATGTACCCTAACTGCGTTAGCTGCAAGGCAATCAATGACCGTCTCTATTATCTATTAACTCTCTCTCTATTAACTATTATCATGTTTGACTATTAATAAAAATACTTAATTCACGACAAAATCTCTGTATAAACCACATTGGTTGTTTTTCCAAAGAGTGAATATAAAAATAGTTTGTTAGGTGCTTCTACTCTTGATGAACATCCTTCATACAGTTGACCATGAGCAAAACAATCCTCTTGCAATTGCAACCCAACAACTTGCAAAGTTTGTTTGCGATTTGTTGATCGACATGGCAAAACTTATTAGCTTCACTGGAAATTGCAAACGCTTAAATTTGATTGGCAAATGTGACGTTATTAGAGGAATCCTCGGGATAAACGTGTCTTCGTCCTTGCCACAACCAATTTGTATTTGCGATTCAATAACGTGAGAATGCCTTTATTTTCAATCGCGTACCATGCCAGAGTTTGGGCTGATCTAAATTGCGCAAAAGCATTATTGGAGCTCCAACTTTTAACTACTGTGCTGATAGCAGATAGAACTTCCTTGTCAGAGTCTGAAGATAGTTTTTTTTCGCCAAGTTGCAATAAGTTTTGCCTGTCTGACGAAAATCTCCTGATAAGAC
The DNA here is from genome assembly GCA_958510855.1 of Rhagonycha lutea. Lineage (NCBI taxonomy): Eukaryota > Metazoa > Arthropoda > Insecta > Coleoptera > Cantharidae > Rhagonycha > Rhagonycha lutea. Next base: position 589,364 of record OY294042.1, read on the forward strand.
AACTGTTACACCAGCCATCAATACTTCATTGCTTCTTAAATCCTGCAAACTTTTTTTGAGAGCTTCCAATGCTTTTTTATGAGCCATGGTACATTCATCCCAAATAAGCAATTAACATTTTCTGAAAATTTCTCCCATGCGGGAATTTTTTGTAATTTTACAAACAGGATCAAATCCTTAGTGGCCAAAACCAATGGTACTTCAAATGTAGAATGAGCTGAACTCTTGAAAAGTCATCACTTTTTTATAACAGAAATAATGGGATTTTGAAATTTGTCAAAAAATTAATAATGGCGCACAATTAGGTATAATATATTAGATAAAAAATAATTATAATTAATGCATTTAAAATAATAACTCGCTATCTTAATAAGTTACCAAATTAAAACAACGTTTGCCCACTTTGTACATTCTATTACGGAAAATAATTTTATACAAGAATGATAGATAGGTGGTAAGCATAATAATTGGATATAGTCAATAAGAAAATTGACAAAATCGCAACTACTATACCTAATAAAATTTAAATATATTATTTAAAAAAGCATCGGTTAATTTCAGACTTACTTAAAAAACATTGAATATAGATCAAAAATTAATACATTCCATTTGAATCTTGATAAGAGAATTTAAATTGGGTATCATAAAATTCTTTTGCATAAAAGTTTGACTTAATCAAACTCAAGCATTTTTATACACAAAAAGGCAGTAATGATTTATTATTATTAGGTACCTACTACTATTGCTTCTTGAATATTTTTATCTACAGTGTAAAATCCAAATTACATTATTTAAGTGAAAAATCAATATATTTGATAATAGAATGTAATACTGTTGTACCTGAAGAATAAAATATTAATTTATAATATGACTTATAAATTATATTAGTGAATAGTGAGCGAATAACGTTCTCAGTTTGGGAAAAAGGATTTTATCAAAAAAATATTTGAAAAAGAAATTATAGATAATTGTAAGATATGAAAAAAAAATAAGAACAAAGTAATAACAGGAAAGTTTTGTTAGCTATAAAGTCCTACGAGTGAGATCGTGTGAATGCAAATGAGCCCTATATCTAACACACCAAGTAATGCACGAAGCCAATAAAAGAATTTTTCGCACTGCTTGTATAGCCGTTTCTACTTTAACAATATTTTGACAAAATAAAAATAAAATGTTGAACAAAACATTCGAAATATTATTAGAATCAATACTTTTTAACGCAACATGATAAAGACGCTCCTGTGCAGTGTGCCGAAAACAAATCTGTGTTTCTTACAAGAGTATTATCACAGGTACTTTTTGCTCGACGTGTTATTTTACCAAAACATTTTGTCTTTAAATTTTGCCATTCGAATATTTGCTCTATTTATTACATTTAACTAACAAGGGGTCACTACAGTGAGTATGTCGCCAATCGAGATCCCAATTTTTTTGGTGATTCTAGTAGCTAAAAAAATTATCACTTTTTCGAATTTTAGTCGATTGCCTCATAGTTCTTGAGTTATGAATTTTTGAAAGTGCAGATTTTACCATAAGCTTAGCATTATGGACGTTATAACGCGTAGGTCCTGGGTTCTAATCCCAGTCCCGGTAAATTTTTTTTCTTTAAATTATGTAATTTATTATCGGAATCAAAAAATTAATGACCTACGAATTACCATTACAAATTATTAACCGCTAGACCACCACGGTTTTTTGTAATAATAGCTAATAATAATAGCATTTAACCCACCATAGTATTTTTAAAAATTCATAACTCAATAACTAAGGGCCAATCGACTAAAATTCGAAAAAGTGATAATTTTTTCAGCAACTAGATTCACCAAAAAAATTGGGATCTCGATTGGCGACATACTCACTGTAGTGACCCCTTGTAAGAGTATAAAATCGTATAATATACGCATACGAAGATATAATCAACATAGTACCGTTGCATTATTAAAATTACATCCGTAAATTTAGAAGCTCAAATAGTTGTCACCCATACCACCAACCTACAATAATTGATAGTAAAGGTTCATTTAGATCCACTTAAGGAATTAGTATCAAACGGCAGGTTGAAAATATCGAAAAATATTTTATTGTATAAATCACTAATCTTTAGAAAAAAAAAAAGGCACGTATGGTAAACCTATTTACATGGATTTTCTTAAAAAGTGGGACTTTTCATGGACAGCGGGAATTTTAATTATGATTTCTTAACATTATTCGGATCAGTGGCGGAGCAACCAAATTTGGTAATGCATGCAAAGTAAATTGGGGAGACCCCTTTCCCTATTATTATGTAGAGTTGAAGGATTGGACACCTGATTGGCCCCCCACTCCCCCAACTATCAGGAGTCCGGTGGTATATTTTCGGAACACTTTTTGAAAATTTGATGCAAAATGGTGATTTTTAGGGCTAGAAAAATTTTTATTAATTATGTATAATTACGCCTTACGCCGCCACTGCTTCAGATAGTACTGATATTCGCAGACAATTTCAGTGTATCATTTATTTCTGTAGCTGGTGCTAAAGGGAAGCTCCAAATTTACTTTTTCTCCTATATACTATCAAAATTACAGTCAAAAATTTAAAACAAAATGACAAACTGCTATTATTTTGTACGAGTAAAATGACGATTAATAGATAGTAAACAGTGATTTGTCAAGTAATATTGCTTTTATTCATCAGCTGGTAAATTATGATCAACCATTGGTTGTTATTAACTTTGTTCGTGGTAACAATCCTGAACACCTTTTAATATCCTGCGTAGGTGCGGATTTATAATAAAATTGTCATTAAAGCTCAATTAAATGATAAAAATTATAAATCCGCATGCGTAGGACTCCAAAATGTGTTCAGGATTGTTACCGCGAACAAAGCTTTAAATATAAAACGTAGATAACGAAAATATTACAATAAGTATGAGTTATAACTTATAAAACTGCACTGCTATTATTTTGATCGCAACTGTCGAGTTCGTACACTTTGAGTTGGTTAGGTGGAGCCAACTTTCTGCACAGTAGATGTAGAACAATTGACACCCAATTCCCCCAACATGGACCCGACCGGACAAATATTCGTTTCTGCACATTAGCTCCGCACAATCAACTAAAAGTGTAGGTACTTATAAGTTAAATTTATATTTTAATAAAACCAGCAATCTGCAAAACAATACAAATAATATGAAGTCTTCTAAATAAAAAAATATGTCACAGTGTTGGTAACTAAAAACTAATAAAAACTGTTATTTTTAATATAATTGGGTATTGGTGGGTATTGGTAGTATTATATACTCAGAGCCGTCACGACCTATTGTGAACAGTGTGCAAAACACACCGGTTGCCAAAATCAAATAGGGGTTAAAAGGAGGGCATGTACTTTACGCCAGGGAATAAGTAGTAAAAATTTAGGAAATTGTATTAAAAATACCGAAAAGGTCGATTAAAAGAGCTGCCAAATTAAACTTTGCACACAGGCGGAAGTACCCCTAGTGACGGTCCTGTATGTACAACTATCGTTAATAATTTTTAATTTAGAAAATGCCCGTTCTGTATGGGCTACTCTGTGGTATATAGGCAAAAGGTTATAAGTCGAGTTGTATATTTTCATTTATTTACAATCACAGAGGGTCAAATTTTCGCTTTAATTCTTATTTCTCTTTTTAATAAGGTCCCCGTGAATATGGAGGACTAAGTTCATTCAGTTGAATTAGAACGAGAATCTGGAGATTCAACTTCAGCTTTTGAAAAGTAATTGTCAATTTCGGTAGCTTTGACAGTTTTCCTTTTAGTTCTTGAGCTTACGTTTTTGAGCCCCACTAAGTAGCTTGCTCATGTTTGGGTCAAGTATTCACTAAATTATTACTTACGCTAAATTTACTGGTTACGATTATCGCTTTGTTTATTAACAATAACTAAAATAAATCTACCATCAACAACTGCTTTCATACATGGACTTCTTTATAATATTACTATTTGCCAACATTATAGGTACTAGTAAATAACACATACTATTCAAAATCATAGAGGGTCCCCAAGACTTTCGGGCCCTGAGGCGATTGTCCACTCTGCGTCCGGGTGTTACGCCACTGATAGTATTATATTATATACTATACTAAACATACATAATATATCGATGATACTAAATTTAGGAGGAAGTGATACAAAAAAAGTTTTAGAAACACTGCTATTGCTATAAAATAAATAATGAAAGCAAAGCATCCAATACTACTAACTTTTTGGGATATACAAAATGAAATTACAAAAACTTGGCAGTCGGCATTTTAAAGTAAATGATTGAATCCTAAGTTAATGTATTTCTAGTGGACAATGTTATGTGCAGTAAAAATGATGTTTAAAGGAGGTCTAAATTTAAATTTAGAATAAATGCATGATATCAGAGAGAGAGAAAAGTCAGTGATGAAGTATTCCAACTCCATAGGTAGGAGAACACTCCCTATATGTCATACGCCGTACATATCAATGAGGTATCATAATGCAGCGACGAAAGGGCATATTTCCTCTTCCAGCCGTTATAAAGGCGTGACAAGTGCAGGAACACAAACTTGAAATTAACGCTTGACAATCTCGTTTAAACCCATAACGAAATGAATAGGGTCGATGAATCGGGTTGTAGACTTGTTGTAGAAATGTGATGGGCTGACACACACCGAAAGGTCTCTCTACTTATATTAGTGACTGACTTGGATACCACTAGTGTATAAATTAATAAGTACTGACTAATATAAGAGAATAATTTAATATTATCTATAATTTTGAGGTTCATTACAGAGAGAGAGAGAGCCAGAAAGGTATTGTCGATATGTGAAAAATATAGGTATGTAGGTATATGTTTCATACCTAATGTATAAATTAAATAAAATAATACATAGTACACTTAATTGATATTTCAAACAAGTCCAAGACATAAGGGTGCAGTGAGGTAATGATTTCGATTTTAGTCCATATATTTTGTTAGGTGTTTTAGGGCCCATCGATATTACTTTGTTTCGATTAATGTGACAGTGTTAGTGGGGGAAACAAGTCTCTCCCCTATAACATTTTTAAGTTTTCACTGTGGGTTTTCTACGATATGAAGGAATATAAGAAGGGAGGGCTGTATAAAGCAATAGCTAGGGCAGATTCGTATCCACTCGAGCATTTAGAAGCGTACATCCACCGACTTTTATTAGTGGCTCTGATTTTAAGAAATCGCGTTATTATTTTAAGCAATATCTTAAAATATTTTCGTATTACGAAGCTTATTCTTTTTAAAGAAAATTTTGCGGAACCAATAGCTGTAATAGAGAGCCGTTAAAGTTTTTATCTGAATTATTTTTTCTCTTTACGAATACCAATACATTATAAACATTTTTAAATTGAATCAAATTTTGACCTCGCGAAGGCTCTTGATTTAAGGTTTATCCTCTACACATTTAGTATACTGTCGTAATGACATACTTCACGACCTCTCTAAAAAGTGCTTCCACAACACATCCGTGTGTTTATTTTATTATAAACGGGTCGTTTTATACCAATTAGCATTGCGCGAATTATTTATTCCATTGTTTGGATAACTCTGAATTATCGGATAATTCCAATTAATTTTATTAATAAAATGCTATATAAGGTAAAAACATACAGTCAATTATTGTAACCAAATTTACAGCTTTACGTCACAGATGAGATCTAATAAGATCGAAACAGGTCTGTCGTTGTTGCATTTTGGTTATAATTGAGATATTTTCCAATTTTTTTCAAATATGTAGTACCTAGATATCATTAAATTGGACTACGCGTCAATTTGTATTTGTACCAAGAGAAATCTTCTATCTAAAGATTTCGAGTTTCTTAGTGCACTTTTATGACTCGCATCGATTTGGTTACAAAATAAAAGTAAGAATAAAAAGTAAAAATTTCCATATTAGATTAATTTTCTATATTAGTTGGTGTAAAAGCGGTTTGAGCAGGTGGTCATAATGAAGGCAAGGCAAATTTTAAATAAGTTTCACAAGGCGCGTCTGCGAGCTCACCAAACGCAATCAGCTTAGAATACCGTGAAATAAATAAGAGGTGATGAACAAGCTGCTTAATAAATGTAAGTCCTTTCTCCTCGTCCTTGTTTTTCATTCCGAAAACTGCCGAAAGTACGATCATAAAAAAAAACTACCAGGATTTATTTCATATTTAACACCATAAAAAAAGTTTAACCAACACATTCGCCTTTAATAAATTAGTCTCTTCCAATTCTACCTTATAAGTATATTTATAATATATCAAATTTTATATCGATAAAATCAAAGACAATTTTTGTGAAAATAAATAAACATGCCTTCGAGAACCTACTAATAATATAATATAAATAAACTATTATATTAAATAATAAAAATTACGTGATTGACAAAATTGCTTTTCTTGTATGTAAACGAAAAGCTAAAAAACATTGTAAATTAAAATGTATATTAGGTAATACAAAAAGTAAATGTGCGGAGCTAATTTATATGCGTAATAAATTTTACAAGTGGGCCATTATTAAAAGTCTTAAAATGGGGTTAGACTAGGAAGTTTTCTCGCACAAGTTGTTGCAGGTAAGAGCATCGAGCATCCATCCACCCGCTTATTCAATTATTATTAGGTAATCTCGGCATTGGTTATAATTAGAGTCAAATTACGGAAATTATCAATCAAAATACAATCACATTGAAAATATTTATCTTCCTGCGATAGTATTTTCGTACTGACTATTGCGATTGCTTGCTGTAATCGTTGGTTATTTTTATTTGAAATGCATTTACAAACCCGGCCGTTTGACAACTTGTGACAACGCTGTCAAAAATTTTTTACAAAAGTTTGAGACTGGCTTGAGCTTATAAAGGTAGTTTAATTGTGTATATCAAACCAAAACAGATTTTTGTACAAAATCTTTATATTAGTGAGATGTGCATTCTTATTGACAGGCCATTTTATCCTTTTCCAAATTGTTCCTGAGCCGCATAAAGGGGTGGGTAATAGAAAGTTACTCGGCACTTCTTCGGAAAGTATAGACGTGAGTAAAACTATGTAAAAAAAACTTTTATAGAGAATTTAATTTTCTTCAGTATTGCATACCACCATTTTGGGCATAGAATGAACAGAAAATATATCGTTGCACAAAAATCTTACTTGTAAAGCTAACCCAAGGAATCATGGCCGGGCGGAGCTAATGTGCAGAAACGAAAATTAGTCCGTTCAACTTTATGTTCGTGTCAATTGGTGGAATTGGGTGTCATCTACTGCGCAAGATTTTGCAATGTACTTTAAAAAGAAAAAATTTCAACTAGAAGAGCGTCGCGTCCATTAAAAAAAAGATACGTAATAATAAGAATTGGGAAGAGAATTTTTATCCAAGTTGTGGTATGGTTTTTAGAAGCGAGGGTGTGTGTAACCGCAGATGGTGAACGGACGTGTGCCTCCACGGTGAATATGAATGTTTCAATTTCACACTCCGTTGGTCTCCTTAGTTTAAAATTATCTCAATGCACTTACTGTATAAAAAAATGTTGAAAATAAAATTAAAATTATATACTTAATATCTATTGTACACTAAATACCTATTATATATTATGAATATGATGTAGGTACTTAACATTAGTACTTATGCAGTTAGTTTATACATCGGTCTAAATATATTATCCCATGTAAAAAAAAATTAATAGTAGATAGAATGACATCCCTACATACTTACATAGATACATAATATATTATATAATATGCGTTATGTTATATATATTAGTAATACATAATATATATTATTATTATATTATTTAAAAAGGTATAACATACATTACCCATGTAAAATCTAAAAACATAAAAATGTGAATAATAAAATGACCTATAGGTTGACCAGGTGTAAATTATGTATATTAAAACATTAGAAAATAAGTAACAAAGATATCAAAAGGAAAACATTACTATTACTAGTTCTAAGTTCTCGTAGAGAAAATCAATTGCAAAAACTTGCCAAGTAATTTATTAAAAAAAATATTTTTAGCCAACAAAATCTGCAATGTTTACACCCCTATTCTGTAACACCTTCACTACGCCATAACGAATCATTGGGCCTGAAAATTCACGATTGTCTCGCGACAGTAATAACCTGGCTGTGACTGTGGCGCCATCTGTGGATGAGATGATCCTGTGGAAAGGAATTTTATTTGAAAGCATGCGCATTTGTTTCTGTTTTGTACTTAGAAATAGGAATACCAAATTTAATTATGACAAATGTCAATTTTCTGTAATGAACTTACTACATGAAATTATATTACTTTACGTTAACAATATTCTAGTATGTTACTAGATTTACTATAGTACTTCTACTACTATATAAGTTATGGAATTAATTATTTAAAAAAATAATGATCATTAATTAAAACGTGTTAAAAAACACATTCAATATTAATAACTATCTTAAATTCAATATATAACCTTAAAATGAAATTATTCAATGTTTAATTACTATTAATATATAGGTAAAATAAGTAAAACCATTGCCTAAAACCATAGGAGGCAATGGTAAAACTGTTGTATATGAGTATTATAATGTAAGAGTTTTTAAATTCTCTTATGTGCACATTTATTTTTAAATATGTGCAAATTATATATTTCAACGGTTTTTTGTATGAAACTGTATGAGTTTTAAAATGATTTTTCTTAAATTATTATTATTATGTGCACATTTGTAATTACAAAATTCACACTGAAATAAAATAAACAAATAGTAGATATTACTGTTTATGATCTATTATTAAACAAGGAAAAAATTTAAATAATAATAAATGTACTTTAACCTTCGATTTTTAAAAAAAGACTAACAAAATTTTACAACAGCACCAAATGCGCATGCTTGGATACATAACACAACTTCGCATAACCTCACTGTGAAGTCAAATTTTCTAAGAGTTACATCACCGCACCACAGATGGCGCCACAGTCACAGCCAGGTTATTACTGTCGCGAGACAATCGTGAAAATTCGTGAAGTTGTGAAATTTTTCACTAGAATCTTTAAAATTATACTAACCCTTAGTGGTGAGCGAGTTGATCTAGATACGCCACTGCTTTTTAAATTGAAAGTTGTTATTCCCAACAGCAAAATTAAAATTTTAAACAAATAAGTAATTTTAACTAGAAAGTGGGTACTAAAAAGTGAAATAATTGTTTTTATTACAATGAATTAATTGTATTAGTATTGTTGTTATTAAGCTAACCTTTTAGTATTTTATTTATTGTAAGTTCAACCCACGCCTTTACAGCATCATAAATCATTGTTTTTAAAAAGTTCCATGCATCTTGTAATATTTGATCTAATAATTATATAAAGAAGACTTTCGATAGCAATTTTCTCAAATCTTTATTCACCTAATTAATTGCCTAAAATAGAAAGAAAATAACTCCATTCAGTTCGTGCTCGATTTACAAAACTATCGACTTGAATATTGCTTTTTACGAGATTTAAAAAATTCTATTAAACGTGAATATGCTTACATATTATATTCTATTTTAAAAAGTAGAAATTTTAAATTTGTATAGAATATATTTTATCATAATACTACATTTTCAAAATCACAGGCCTCGGAGGTAGTGGTCGCATTATGTAACAGAATTCAATTTGCTTATACAAGTTGTCACTACAAACTGAAAATAACCACAAGGTTTCAATAGGCGAACATTGAAAAAATCCGATAATCGTTGCTTGCAGAAATGGCATAGAGATCTATAGAAATTGAAGCTGTCAGTCTAGTGAAGAGCAAACACCATGCGATTCCTTTTCCTGACAGTTTTCGTAACAATATTTTTACTTCTGTCATTATAAGTAAGTATAAAATCTTATTGATTTGATTTTATGGAAGGGGAATTATATTTTTGGAGACTTTTAAGTGCCTACAGCAAAGCTTTTTCCTCTAACAAGGAGAAGGCGCGATATTCGGGAAACAGATTTTTTTTATATTAATCGTACTTAAATATCAGTACCCCGACTTTATTTTGTGAAAGTAGTAAATAGCAAAATTCAGCCATTGTCGAAAAAAGAGTGTGTCAAGTTCAGTATATTACAAGCATATTACAAGATAAAAAGTGCTACTTATATATCTTGCAAAATAACAAAATATGCAATAACCGAGTTGGCCGAGGTGTTAGGAACAGAGGATTCAGAACAATGAAGCGACCAGAACAGGTTCAAATCCCTTATTAGCTATTTTTTGCAAGTTCTTTTTTTTTAATTTTTAAAATTTTCTTTTGGTACATACTACACTACATTCAAAAATAAAATACACGTTATTAATTTTTTTTCTATTTTATGCTGCAAAACTTTTTTAATATGCTAATTTCAATCACACTTCGTTCATATTCATAAAAATCTCTCTATCGCATAGTAAAATATATCTAAAATTAATTATGTGTATTTTATCTTTGTATCAAAACAAAGAAAAAAAATTAAAAACAAAAGAAAAAAATTGGTTCTGTCGGGATTCGATCGACCTTTTACTTGAAACGCTTTTTTCTCGAAAATGGCTGAATTTTGCGATTTACTACTTTCACAAAATAAAGTCGGGGTACTGATGTTTAAGTACGATTAATATAAAAAAAATCTGTTTCCCGAATATCGCGCCTTCCCCTTGTAAGTCAAGCTAAAGTAATACCGCAAAATTTCACTTTTCTTCAGTAAAGTAACTCCGAAATATTTCCAATTCAATTGTCCATGGTTCTAAAAAAACGTCTATCACGCTATCTTTTAATATTGTTACGTTAAACGAAGTTTCTTTACTTCTACTAAAGTTGTATTTTATACAAACAAAGAAGGAAAAAATGAATTTATTGAAAGATGGATAAAAGTTAACTATTTTTTATCTTAGTCGTTAAAACTTAATTATAGTTGTTATTTTGTTTTAAATAAATACCTATAGAATAGATAATTCAAGTTTGAGTATCGCTGATCCCAATGTTCAACATTTTTTGTTGAACAGATTTGAGCGGTACCTACATAGCTTAGCTACTTTTCTCTTTTTTAAATGGCTGTTTTATTTATGCTACTTCAAATTTTCTAGTAGGTTGAAAGTAAAACTTAGAAATTTTCAAAAAAATCGATTTTTTTTCTTTAATTTTCTTAAAGTTTGAACTTTTAAAAATATTCCAAAAATTGACCGAGTTACACCGGTTTGAACGCAGGGCTGCAGCTTAAAGGTGCTCGCTCACTTAGGCCACACCACACGACAGCTACATTGAGGTGTCTCAAGCTATCTCTCTCTCTCTCTCTCTCTCGAGACACCTCAATGTCGAGTCGTGTGGTGTGGCCCAAGTGAGCGAGCACCTTAAGAGGAATCCTTAAAGTTGTAAACTACACTTTCGCAATTCAATGATATCTTGCTTATTACTCAAGAAAATTGCACAAAAGTATATATTTTTTAAAAGAGGACACTTGGACGCAGGTCACTGTGTTTTTATTTTTTTTAAATTCAAACTTTTTGAAAGAAAAGTTGCACATGCCCAATCTTCTATTGCGTTTTTCAAGATAACCAAAAATAAATATCGGAAACTACTCGTCCGATTGACTTCAAATTTTAAACGCATTCTTTATAACATTATCTATGATGTAACATATGATTTTTGCGATACGATTAAAAGTTTATTTTTAATATTCTTTTAAACATCAGTTATTTTGCCGAAATCCGAATGGGAGCTGTAGTATACCTACTGAACGCAATAATTTTTTTCCAAAACCCCTTTGCTACATCATAGCCAGATTCTCAATGATTAAGAATATTTTTTGTCATTTTTCTTCAGACTTACCCATACTTCGGAAAAGTTTCTGTTATTGGCGCAAGTTTTGGAAAAGCTTCACGAGAACTTATTCATTTTTAATATTTTACCATGAAATTTTTACACTATTAATGCTGCAAATTTAGAGGCCAAAAAAATTATCATTGGTTTGAAATTTATTTAAATATATGTTTCCGACCGAATTGTCATCTGCCTATTTTCTTTAGGTACAGTATACAAACATTATGTAAACGTTTGATGAAGTCTGCAGAAGTCTTGAATTTTTGGAAAATTTACCCCTTTGCCCTCTCCGTCCCTATGCGACCGGTAAAACCTCTGCTATTTACGGTTTTGCATTTAGAGGAAATTTATCTTTAAACTATACAATTTTTAGAACTCCTGAAATCCGGGATGAAATCCGTCACCTATAGCTCTTACAAGGGGAGCGCTAACTTTGATGGTTATCACTCATCACCGATCTGCACCATTATTATTATTCTACGTGTAAATCATAATTAGAACTTCATCAGGTGAAAGTTTTAAATGACACAATTCAGCCAATTTGGAGAAAATAGATTTTGAAAGACGAAAAATTTACATAATAATTCTATTAAATTGTTTAGTTGTTAACTCGTGATGCTGTTGGTAATAAACTAAATGATATATTTTAAACAATTTTACAAGTTAAATTAAGTTAAGTGCCTGGAAGCTCAATAAAAATATATTAATAATTGAATTAATTTAATTCGTAATTTAACATAATTCTATTAGCATAGCATAATATTTTGTACGTTATTACTACATTAGCAACATAGAAGAGAAATAAATTGTAACCTGATAAAGTCAATTATGATTCACAGGAATAATAATAAATGGTACAAAACGGTGATGACCGAAGTGACGATGGCGCTCCCCTTAGACTATATTTTCTTACTTCATTTTTAAGCAAATGCGTTTAAATTCCTTGTTTTTAAATAAATAGTTAAATTATGAGAAGATAAATATTATGTTTTAGTAAATATCGGATTTTTAATTTTTCAAATTACATGTAATTTAAAAAACTAATTTTCTAAAACTAAAAAATATGCTAGGTGAAGAATATTAACTTAATAAATATAAATTTACTTTTTTACTAAAATTTCAAATCGAAAATAGGATATACAAAGAATACTGGAATTTTGAGAAATTAAAAACGGAAGAGAGATATTATGTAAAACCGAAGAAAATACTTGGGAAGATGTGGTCTGACTAAGGGAATGCTGGACTGTTGATAATATTATATTACTATTAAGGGGACTAGGCAACGGTTAATGATTCTCTTGTTTATCTTAATTTTAGCATAGAAAGGAAACAGATGAAACAGATACACTTCTGTAATTTTAACCAATGTTCATTGATATATAAATGATAAAAAAAATTGCGCTATGGAGGTCATATAAGCTTACAAAAAGGCGGCACAGTCTGCGGTGTATTTACACGTTTTTCTTCCATTTTTACCTTCTATCGTACTTAAAAATAATTTTTTTTCGGTTCTGTAAGTGGTCTTTCTTTTCGTAAGATACGTAATTTCCCGCGAAACCTAAAATCAGAACGATTGAACCGGAAATATTGAACTCGTAGTCGAAAAACCTCGATTTTTTAGATAAAAATGCGATTCTTTTATAACTGGACAAAAAAATCGTGACTTTTTAATTTTTTTTGTAAAATCTCGAATTTTTATGGATTGTTTCGGAGGTTTCGCGGGAAATTACGTATCTTACGAAAAGAAAGACCACTTACAGAACCGAAAAAAAATTATTTTTAAGTACGATAGTATGTAAAAATGGAAGAAAAACGTGTAAATACGCCGCAGACTGTGCCGCCTTTTGGTAAGCTTATATGACCTCCATAGCGCAATTTTTTTTATCAATTATATATCAATAAACATTGGTTAAAATTACAGAAGTGTATCTGTTTCCTTTCTATGTTAAAATTAAGATAAACAAGAGCGCCGAATTCAATCATTAACCGTTGCCTAGTCCCCTTAAAAGAAAACATAAAATATAAAAGAAAGTTTTTTAACAGAACGAAGCAAATGTCGTAAGTTAGTGTCACGTACTATATTAGTATTTTAAATGCATTTTGATAAAGGAAGAGTTGAAAATTTGTTGGGTCGCATCATCCAAGATGAAATTTATTTTTGAATAGCATAATATTGTAATAACAGCCAGCAACAACAGTAATTTCATTTACATTTAACTATAGATCAGCGATTTCCAAACTGATGGGAGCCATCCAGTGCAAGGATGCGAAAAATTTTGTTGTTGAAAAAGTTTTTATTTATTAATTTATTGAATTGTATTAATGCACTAGATGAAAGATCCGTCTACGGGGCGCGCTAACTTGTGTATTTTGAAACTCGATTGATGGCAACTAGATCCTTTCGAAGGTCCTTCGCTTTTATCCCTTTCGTCACACCCTGTATGACGACTTAACCTCAAAATCTGACAAATAGCATAATAATAATAAATTGTATATTATGAATATGATGACAGTTTGTTTACGTTGACAGTTTGAATAATTGTTTCTTGATTGGTAAAATTTGGACCAATTAGAATTTTTTATACCGTTTAAAAATGTGTGTATTATTTTATGAAATAAAGGGGCAAAGCGCCAAGTAACATAAAGTTTCGAAAGCACTGCTATAAGACCTTGATTTGTAGATACCTCAAAGGCAGTCAAGGGTCATTAAGGGAATAGATTTTGCTAACTAACCTTCTTGAGATGTCCCGTGGCGGTGCCCACGAAGACAACAGTAAAATCGCCCGTAGAAGTGGCAGCAACCGCTGTCAACCTGGTGTTGAAAAGAAGCACAGGAACAGCCGAAATAGGTTGTTCTCCTCCCAATGGCGTGTTTACATCTAACCCGCAGAAATCCTCTCCAATTGTTTGTAATTTCTAAAAACAAAATAATAACATAAAAATCTTGATAATTGTAATCGATGGGTTCCGATACATCGCTTTAGTTAAACCGGCTACATTTTATTTATAATCTAAGAGTAATTCAATGTCTGAGAACTACGAGGGCGTGGAAAACTATTGCAAATAGGTAAGTCGTGCTTAGTCACATTCAATGTATCTATTAAAATATCGAATACCCGTTAAGATCGAAAATCGTGAGAATCTCCAGATTGGTTCATGATTCTATAAATTAAATTGTGAAAATGGTAATGCATCTTTCCAAATATTAAAGATATTAAAAATGTAATGTTTGCTAACCAACTTTATTAGACATTAAATTATCTAATACAGACTTGGCCAAAAGTTTAGACTTATACTCTTGTCCTTCTTGGAAAATATGGATTTAAATTTAGATTTAAAAAGAACAATTGCAATACAGCGTTTCTCGGCAAGTAATTTTGATTACATTTAAGGGTATGTAAAATAAAAAATAACCCTGCTGCTCTGTTCACATTTACTACTATAATTTATTAGTATTTAGTAATTTAGATCAATATGATCCAATTTTCCAATTTGTTATTTTTAAGGTTTTTAATTAAAACCAGAGAAACTTCTTGTTTTACGGCTTTAATAAGATAAATTATTTTGAAATTATGGTAGTCGAGACTCTATTACAAATATAAACATAAAATTGTGTATAGATTATTCAAAAATTTGGGCTGCTTTTCCCAAATTTTATGCTTTTCTACATACAACTGGTGTGATATCGTATAAGTGATCCAACCTCCAAAATTATTGAAAAGAGGACAGTTTTCATTCAGTATTGTATAGCAAAGCATTTAATCGATTTATTATATTATCCTTTAAACAGCTTCAACTAATAATAAACTAAATTGTGTGTTTTTATTTGTGTGCAAGCATAATTTTCCTTCAAAACTAGCAAGTTAGATTACCCCAAAAGTGTAATACAGTGCCATAAGACAGAAATATATGATGTGGGACAAAGTTACCCGAACTAATGGGCTACTGTAGACCAAAATAAGAAAAAAAATTTATAAAAGGGCCATAAAAAGTAGATTTTTGTATCACAGTCTTTTAGAGGACTTTTGAACTATCTAAATATGACCTTAAATGCTCAATTTCTATTATTTGTTTTTCTCTAGCATAGCATGAAACAAACAGTTTCATAAAAGTGGGGCAAAATAACTCGATTTTACGGTACATATCGTGGGCTTACTGGAAAAACTGACAAATATATTAGGACCTATGCGGACTGCACTGCATGGTCAGTTTTTAATTCTCATTTTTAGGCTAAAATTTGAATTAAAATTTTTTTAAAAAATCTCACCAGTGGGGTCGAAAGCCGAACAATTTAATCACATTCTTCTTTTTAATTTTTAACTAAAATTTAAGCCTAAAAAGAGAATTAAAAACTGACCATGCAGTGCAGTCCTTATAGGTCCTAATATTATGGACTTGGGCAGTTTTTCCAATAAGCCCACGACATTTAAAAACATTTTTATTTACTTTATTACTTATTTTTTAACACAGAATTTAAATTGACGCGGGGAAAAAAATTAAAGATGGCGGCCGGCTGTTCGAAAACCGAACGGACACGAAAAACGAGGGGCAATTTAGCAGATGCCACAGACCACAATCTACCACAGACCTTGTTTACTAGATCGGATCGTGCTAGATCGTGCACTGTACTAGAAAATAGTTGGAACGGTTGGAACCATAGATCTTATGTAATATACCTACGTACACTATATTACAATGTAATATAAGATCTATGGTTGGAACGGATTTGTGACTGATTTCTGTAAAAATATTTGAATTAATTGGATATATCGATTCAAGAGAAGTATAGTTACGACCTACTAATTTTTCATTGTATGTTTTACCAATGTATAGTAAAATTAAATAGAGAACGATGGGCGTAACCAAATATCTGCGTAGTAGAAGTAGAGGGAGAAGAGAGAGAGATTTTCGTTACTGCCCATTAGCTCCGCCCATCGCTCTCTATTTATTAATTTTACTATACAATACAAT
The DNA here is from genome assembly GCA_958510855.1 of Rhagonycha lutea. Classification (NCBI taxonomy): domain Eukaryota; kingdom Metazoa; phylum Arthropoda; class Insecta; order Coleoptera; family Cantharidae; genus Rhagonycha; species Rhagonycha lutea. Next base: position 606,133 of record OY294042.1, read on the forward strand.
CAATGCTAGAGATCTATACTTACTGGTCTTAAATTTCATTATTCGTTTAATGAGAAACTTTTTTAATAATAATATTAAAATGTCAATACCAAAATAAAATTAAATACTTATTGGATAACGGATTTACTTGTGTGATACCGTAATACAAAATCTCAAAGCAGAAGAAGTAACATGAAGAGTATGAAACACTCAATAACTCAATGAGTACATAGACTGAAAACCAATAAGTACCCGGCTAGATGATACCGGCCCGCATGCGGGAGAAGCAGAGACATTATCCGCTTTTGTAAAAGGGCGTGCAATCATCCCCTAGTAATATTGATTAAAGAGCAAGAGTTTGGAATTTTTAATGTAATACTAATAAAACCGCTTTTCTACTCATAAAATAATATTAAAAAAATATGTATCTAGTGTAAACAAAATAGGTATATGTTAAAAGAATCGCTAGGATAGGCTTTAATATTTCTAGACTTCTCGCAAAAGAAGATGAGAGGGTGGAGCTAATGCGTAGAAACCAAAACTCGTATAATCGTGTTTATGTTGGTGTCAATTGGTGGAATTGGGTGTCACGCGATGTCTACTGCGCCGGATTTTGTCTACGCCCTCTCATCTACCTTTGCGATCACTTTAACTGTCTGTAATAAAGTTTGCTACTTTGTTTTTCGTTACGCTTCATTGTTACAACGTGGTCAAAATTTACTAAATGAAAATACTATGTTACATAAAGAATTTCAACAATAACAAATAGTACTACCTATAATTCCTGCCTTCACTGGTATTTTACCGCTTAACTAATTTGTATAACTAAGCGTGCGAATATATATCCGGAGCGGAGCGAAGCGGAGGTGCGACGAGTCAGTTTTGACAAGACAACCACCTTCCACCTCGGATCCAACGTAGTTAAATCAATTTAAACCCTTTACCTTATTAAACTGCATGTTTGTGTGGGATACTCACGGATTAATCAATAAAGATGGACTGCTGCTAAAGCCGTAATGCAAAAAAGTGAGGCATACATGGGCGCCGCCATTTGTAGTGCAGTTCTAGGGAATTTTAAATAGTTACTGGTATATGTTGGTACTAAAATTAATGTATTTCACATTTCAGCAGTAAGATAGTAACCTCATTTTTTGTTACGAACTGTCGAAATTTAAATTTTCCTCAAAAAATCCTAAATTACTATTGGCTATAAAACAGTTGCACCACAAATGGCGGCCTCCTAGATGGACACACTTTTCTTACCTTGATCAGCAGTCCATTTTATTTTAAGAGGTTCGTGGGGTTACTGCGCGGTGGGCGCTTAACTTATAGCGGCAGCCAATACTATGTCGTGGATAGACAGTTCATGTAAAATTTGGTTTTTTTGCAAATGTAAGCCCTATTTGCAATGGTCCATAAATTGTCAGCAAAAAGTCCATGTAAAGAGTCAGTTTTGACAACGGAACCACGTCACATCTCGGATTCATCATCATTAGAGAGAGAGAGAGAGAGAGTGAGAGAGAGAGAGAACAAAATTTATTTAGTATTAACATTACAATAATAATTATTTTAAAACTTATAACAATAAAAGTTAAAATTTTACGATGAGCGAGAAGTTGAGAGACCCTGCCTACGCGTAACTCTCTTTGCTTAGGTAATTAGTGCCGAAACAATTTTAAATAATAATTAATACCTATTAGTAATAATTAATAAATTGTATTGATAGTTTCGTTGTGGATTTTAATTTGATTAATTTGGTAGTTGCAGGAAAAACTAAACCTGCTCGAATGAAAAAGAAATTTTTTTTTTTAATTTAGAATAAAACTTACTTACTAAATGGTTAAAAATACTTGATAGGCTGCGCCGAACTAGCGGCATCGAAAGGGCCGCATCGAAATGGGCCGCATCGAAATGGGCCGCACTGAAATGGGCCTTTCCCTTTGTTTTTCGTTCCAGCGATAAGGAACATTTTTTGAAGGAAAAAGAAAATTTGTAATTGGTTTTGATAACGTATTAACATTGTAATTATGTTAATTAGCAATTTTGTATTAAAAACACACAATTAATTAAAATTTAAAATATATTATGAGTTATGACACGACACATGAAATGATTTTAAAAGAAGCCTGTTAAAACCAAAGAAATTTGTCTTTCATTCTATCCAACCAGATGTCAATTCTAAATCCAGGTTCATGGTCATGAAAGATGAAACTTACGTCACCATGGGTACAATAAATTACATTAATTTAGTTATTAAAAAAAAATGTTTTTCGATTACAACGCTTTCCCGAACTATTTAATAAAAATCTTATTCGTTATCTAAAAGCTGAAAAGAACGATAGGTTTCTCGGTTAGTAGTCAGTCACCTAGCAATCCTAGCAAATTCTAAATCAGCTAGATCATTTTTTTTAAATTACATTCAAGAAGCGTCGAGTAGACCCGCTCCGATATTGAGACCAAATGAAAAGGGACACTAGAATAGTACCAGAATACAAATTACGTTGATTAGAGAACCTTTGAACAGATTTCCAAATATAAACGGTTTTATATTACCTACTGCAATAATGGTATTTTGGTAATATAAACTTCGAGTAATCGATCATTTCTAAAATATTCCGAACACCCTAGTTATGGTCATCATCAAAATCTTACGTAGGTATGCAAAAGACGAAAACCGAATTAATTACGTAGAAAGATTTGCAAATCTCTTACAAATCCGATGTATAATTAGAACAGACATCCCTAGATTATCTGGATTTTGGTTCAAATATGCAAACCAAACAAAAACTTACTCATTAAAACACAAATAGTAATTCAATTCTATAAGTTTCTTTTTATTAGCTCCAACCCTTAAAAAGTTTCAATTTTTAATATTTTGTCGACTTCTTGATTATACCTACACATAGCAAAAACACAATTGAGGTGGTTAGAAGCCAAGAGATATAAGTACAAAACCAGAGTAACTAAAGGATCTATCCAGTCGAAAGTAAACTAAAATTTCACGCTCTTTTTAATAATTATTATGCATAATTATGCAAAAAAAAAATTTTAAATATCGTTTTTACGGAGAAAATCACGTTTAAAATTCAAAAATTATTCGGTTTGCCGACGGCGGCTCTGACGTCATACGCGTATGCCGAACATTTTTATGACTGGCAACACTACGCTATATTAACCCTCCAATGGTCGCGTGGTCTACCACCGTAGACCATGCTTTTTTAAGCCTTCTTTAAACCGCCATAGCTCGTAACAGATCGAATTATATCGGTGGCATCTTTGAGTAGCTGACAAAAATTAGTCAATCTTTCGGATCCAGTAGTTTTTGAACTTTTAAAGTGGTAAATTATTGGTTTTATTAGTTCTGAAACAGGGCTTGCCAACAAGCGTAAATCACGCGCCTACTGGAGGGTTAAAATACCAATTTAAATTTGACAGCAGATCAGCGTTTCTCAACATTTCAGCATTTGCGACCCAATTTTCAAAAATGTAAATTTTTTTAAAATTTCTCCTTCGATATGCTTGCGCCCCATGAGAAATGCTGCAGTAGATGATATATTTTATAAAGGTTAGTGTTTACGTGTTGCGAGTTATTACCACAATATTCTATAAAAAAATAAATTGCTTATACATATACTGAATAATTCAAATTTATGCAACATCCCTATTTGCTTTATAAGCTGCTTAATGTAATTTAATTTTTAAATGATTAGCATTTTATGTACATTAATTATGAATAGCATCAATTTGATTCTCAGTGATGGAAAATCGCAAATATACATTCTAGCAATTAAATAATATGACCGTATTATAATATTTAAAAAATACGAACACCAGGACCACAATTCAAATTTAAAGATCACAAAAATCTGGGAATGCACGTGAATACACAAGATTAATAAAAAGCTGTCTATCGGTGTTTACTCTCCCATTACGCCCACAGCATGCGCAATATCATAATTATCCCATAAAAATCTATTGACCAAAATAGAATTCATAATAAATTTACAGACATTATATAAAAAGCCATCACTACATTACGCATGTTTGTTTTAACTTTCAACTTTTAATATTTTCGAAATTTTAGATAAAAATCATTAAAAGTACAGTTAGTACGTGATTGATGTAGTTGTTCGGCCTTCGGCCTCACTTAGGGAAATACGTAAATTTTTAAGCTTATCGGATCTATGACGAAACAGAACACAAAAATAATGTTTATCAAATTTTCATTACAAATGCTCATACGTGCGATGTTCTGTTCTCCATTTGGATGTACGAGCAATACCGTAAAACGACGATCCTAACCATACAGCAGAAATTTCAAAAAAAAAAAATCTTAGTGCAACCCATTGTTATGCGTTGAGTACAGCGAAGAGAAGAAGAATACAAGCATTTTCACAACAAATAATGTTCTGATTTTTCAGATTTCCCCCATTAAAATTAAAGTTTCTTTATTTTAAGGAAAATGTTAAACTGAATAATTACAACTTAGAAAAAAAGTTTAATTAATATTAATTTAATAACTTATTTTAATAAATCAAAAACCCCTTATGAACATTTTTGTTTATTAATTCAAAATCTTTTGTTTTCTTTTAAGTTTCAAAAAATTTTTATAGGATTTAAAATTTCCTTGGCCGTCTCTTAAAAATAAAATATTTCCTGATTTCCTAAAAATTTGTACATTTTCAATTTTCCTGACTTTTCTAGGTACCTACATATTCCAGAAAAGTGGGAATCCCACACAGAACAAAACTCAGATCCCAGATCGAAAAGGCCTGTGCCATATTCCATTAAAGGATTAAGACCGTTATCGCCTCAACAAATTAAGCAAACAGTTTACCGGCTTTATTTTCCCCGGCATGCAGGACTGCTGGAATAATAAGATGCATTAGTGGCAATTCACAGTAACCGCTGTTCACTAAATTCAAATCGTTAAAGTTGAACCAGAAAACGAAAGTTTGTCTTCAAAATACTTAATTACAGTTGACTTAATCATTTTGACTGTGTTCCATTTTTGATAATATCGTTAATACCGGAAGTATATTTGAAAAGAAGTATGAACATGTGCAACTACTATTATGTCTTTATGTCTAAAAAGGAAATTGGTAAGAAGTAGGAAAAGCTCTTTCTTGTTGCCAGAGTTCCTAAGAAAGCCTGACCAATTTTTAAGTTAAGTAGTATTTTTAGAAACTTGATGGAGCACACCCGTTACTCTTTTCATAGAACACCTTCTTGAAACCCCATCATTGTATAATGTTCTAAATAAAATCTCTCTCAAAACTCCTTTTTGTTCCCCATGAAAGACTTTTGCATATTAAACTCCAAACCATATTCGCAAAAGATATTACCCTCATTTGGAGGCAGAGAGATTACAAGTGTGGCATATCTAAGACTATAAATATCAGTATCAACTGTGTTAATGTTTCATTATCAGTAATCCCTTCAAGAATATATAATAAGTCAGCCTTATTACATTTTCTCATCTCACCACATACTGAAAGAGATGGTAGATAGATCTGAGTTTCGTGGGAGAAGTCAAGATTCGGTTTTCGTCTCTAACATGCAATCAATAGCTTTGAAAACAAACTTACAGCAAATCTTAGGGCATCAATGGTCTGTTGTTGTTTGGAAGTCATCTTCTTGCTTTTTGCAAATATGCTTAGCTATTATATTCCACCAATCTTGATAGGAGTAAAGACTGTAGGCCTTTTGTCTATGATGTACGGAGAGCTGCTCGATCTTCTGGAAGGATTATCAATTTTTATCAGCTAATGAAGTCTAACTGAAGAATATCACTAGATATTGTGTCAAAAAGTTACTCTTATACATACATATTGTCATGTTATTTCTAGAGCTTACATTTTGAATGATGTATTTATTTTTAATTTCATTACTATTATGAAGGATTGCTTTTATATTAGGGATAAGATGCAATACAATACAAAAAACGTAAGAGGCACGATTCACACATAAGACGACAAAAACTAAAATAAAAGTGATAAAAATTGTCCAAGAATATAATGCAACAACTTACCAAAACGTTAAATTTGAATTTACCGAAAACGTTTTGGAAGAAGATAACAGGATGAGGTGGACTCTTGAGCAGCCGAGGAGAAGTGTAGACGTCCAAGTGGATTTGCGATAATTTAGTTATAATAAGTTTTGTGCATTCATTAATTATTGCATTGATTAACTATTTCATATGGAGATTGGAACGTCGCGGAGGATGATTGGAATTGAATATTTAATCGTATGGAAAAATTTTAGTAAATTGGTTACAAGTGTCCATGCGTTGAAAAAGGTAAATATGTATTATCGCCGTATTCTGGTAAATGGAATGGGAAACAAATTACTATGAGATTTTCATGGGTGGCAGAAGATGTTTTTTTATAAATTTTGTTATAAAATTTTGTGGTGCTTGAATAACATTAGTAGGTACATAGATTTGGGGTTTACATTATTTTTTTATTGTAATTTTACTCGATTAAAATTACCAATATGGAATACAAAAGCCTGGAATAATTGGCATAATTAATTTTATAACTTATTGAAAATAATTATTGTTGATGTATAGAAAATTTTGTAATTTAAGGTTCCTAATAACATTTAAATGTGGATAAAAGTTTCAATTGATGCAAATATCTTACTTGTTGCTGATAAGCTTTCATAAATAAGATTGCTTTTATTTGAATAATTTTATTTTATTTAACATTTTCTACGAATATTTAGAATGAGTTCCATCAAGAGTTTATTTGCAATTATAGTTTATCTCCGATCTGAGCTAGTGATAAGATTGTCTATTCGTTCGTTCGTTATCAGCCTTTTTCTGTCCACTGCTGGACATTAGCCTCTCCATATTATGGAGGTTTGGTTTTGGACTATAGTTGTTTTACATCCGGTAGCAGCTTGCTAGGCTAGCATTCAGATGTGCCTGTAGCCCTGTTTTTTTTAACGGTGGCAATTCGTCAACTCAGGGGGACCGCCGGCTTAAGAAGGGCCTAATAAGGACAGAAAATAGAATCTATTTGCATCGCATTTTTGTTTAGGTAGTTGTATAATGCGAAGTGTTAAAAATTATATTTTATATGGCCCTCTCTTGAGTAATAGAAATGATGAGATATAGTTTATTTTTAGTAGAATTCTATAAGTTACAAAGAGGCAGTAAAAAACAATTATTTAAAAAATTGCAGAAACAAAAACGTAGAATGAAATTAGTGAAAATAACAATTTAATTTTGATTGTTAATTTTATATTTTAAAAGTTGGCTTAATAAAATCCGCATAACTATTTCAAAAACTTTTTGCCCATATAATATTCTTTCAACTATCATCTTTAATTACAAAATTATTTCAATGTTATAATTATAATTATAGCATGTATTTATATTTTATAGATATTTTAAACTAATGTACATAAAAATTTAAATTCGGTTAGTAGTTTGAGGCATGAACATAGAAGGAAAGGACTGGTATCTCCTTTGTATGGTTTGAGGATTTCAGTCAGGTACCTGAGGCTTGACAATAATCCATCAGGTCATTTTTAAAATTCTAATATTTTGCTTATATTTTTCGAAGTACATCGGTTTGTAGCCATAGAAATAGTCATAGTAGTAGGTGCATGTCCCCAGCCCCCCCCCCATTTCGAATTTTGACTCCAAAATAATCTCAATCGTTTGTGCATCGTTTGTGCCTGTTTGTGCAAACATTTTTTTCGTTTGTACACAAATAGTTATTGAGATATTTCAAAAATAAGCTGGGGGGGGGCTGGAGACATGCTAGCCCCCCATTTCGAATTTTGACTCCAAAATAGTCTCAATCGTTTGTGATTCGTTTGTGCCTGTTTGTGTAAGCATTTTTTTCGTTTGTACCCAAATAGTTTTTGAGATAATTTAATTTTAAGTTGGGGGGGGGGCTGGAGATATGCTTTTTTAAAATTCGAATTTCGGATTCAAAATAGTGTCAATCGATAGCACTTCGTTTGTGCAAACATTTTTTTCGTTTGTACCCAAATAGTTTTAGAAATATTCAAGATTATCGGTAACACGTATTAGCACGTTGTAACATAACGGACATTGACGCGCACGAATGGATTAACGAGATTCTGGGGAAAACTTACAGGATAAAGACGTAAATAGTCTCAATCGTTTGTACCGTAGCTAGACATTGATCATAGAGGGGGGGGGGAGATATATAACTGACAGTGACAGAGATACAAATTTTAAAAACAGACATTTTAGGCATTAAAAATCTGGTTTAGGTCAGTAACATCGAAAATAGGCATATAGGCAAATTAAGGTTCTAGATCAATTGGACTAGATCATAAAATCCAGCAGAGGTCACTAGTTGCTTTATTATATTTTATTTTATCCAAGATACAAACCTTTTAAACAGGTATAATATTGTAATATAATATTTGAAAAATAATTTTGAATAAATGTACCTACAGTTGTTGTTATGCCCCCTCATAGACCCTGTTATTACCTACCTGGCATATGAATAATGGGTAATTGTTATAAAGTACCTGCGGTTAAAAATTTTTTCTAAAATTAAAATAAAATTATGTTTTGTAAGAATTTACTAAAAATTAGGTTCTCGAAAATATTAAATTTGTAGATTTTTAGACAGGGCCGGATCAGAGCTGGGATCCAAATCAAAGCATTTGTTCAAATGACGAAAATTTTGAATAAAATTTCGGCTAATAGCAAAGGTACATTTAAGTAATTGGCGTTACCATTACAATTCGTATTTTGATTTTTTTTATTGAATTTTGAATTTTCTTACCTAATTAAAAAGCAATTTTAAATCTACTTTTTTCTCACCAATCACAGATGCTGCTTTGTACATAAAAGTTAGTTTCGAAAAATACAGCAATTAGGACATCTTTTATGGACAACACCTTAGATGTTTTGTCAAACTTACAACTGGATTACATATTGACCACAAAATTATTCCTAAAAGAATAAAGTTTGACAAATAATAACCTAAGGTGTCGTCCATAAAAGACGTCCGAAATGTTATCTCCCCACCCCCCTAATTTGGGGAATTTTTAATCGCCGTCATAATATCAATATTCTATAGTTTAGTTATTATAATTATACTTCTGGTTTTTAAAAAACTATATAGAAATAAAATTAATATATCACATTTTTTCGGACCCTCTTCCTATTCTTAGTCGCATGATATCACACTGCGCTAGGAAACCTCCCCCCCCCTTTTTCATACGTATTTTATGGAGAACCACTTAAACCTGAAAATATCATTTGCACCACAAATTGTACTAATTATTGTATAAGGTATTGTAAGGTAGTATAATAGTATAAATTAGTCCAGTCGTTTCCGTATTTGCAACGAAGGGGTGTCAATTTGAAGCATTCATCTGCTCTTCTGCGATTGCCCCCCCCCTTGTCGTAAATCATGCTGGTATGTAAGGATTTACTACAATGAAATACCTAAAATAATTTACAGTGCATAAATACAAAATTAAATAAGCCCAGGTAGAGGATAGATTATAATTTACGGTAGCTCTATTGGGTATTTTCCCAATACCCACTTGCTACCTGCCAATACAATAGTAGATGTTATGGTTTGTGTCCTTGCTACAAATTTGAGTGCCGACCTCTTTTTGAAAATGCTTGAACTGCACGTTTACTTCTGATTGGTTAATGCCTTGGCACCAATTTGAAATTTCAAGTAAATTGCTTCAATTCTAGTGTCAAGTTCATCTCAAAAACGAATAATCGTAGAAAGTTGAAATTTTCAGAATATACGTAACAGATGAGTTTACTTAACGTAAGCTATTTTATATTTAGATCAAAAGTGTATTTTATGGAAAACCTAAAGAAAATTTTTTTTATATTAATTTTTTTGAAATAAAAAATAGCTTACGTTAAGTAAAATCATATTCTACGTATATTCTGAAAATTTCAACTTTCTACGATTTTTCGTTTTTGAGTTGAACTTGACACAAGCTCAGCGCCTATTGATCTGCCACCTTAAAGTAAGGTTCAAAATTTTCATAATCGGTTGAACAGTATTTCTGTATTTATAATAAATTTTGAATTGCCTAAATAAAAGACAAAAAGGTAAATTGCATAGAATCCGTGCTCTAGTTATTACATTTGTTACAATTTTGTAAAAAATTCTTATTTTTATTAAAAAATAATTTTTACTTATTTAGAGTTTTTTATCCGATTTCTGTCTGATTAATCCGATGGAGGGTTACTACACAATTATTACTTCTTTCAATGTGAAGCGTGTGATCTGAGGAATATTTACTAAAAAAATGAAATTTGATCAATTATAAAATTATTTATTACATAAACTTCGTAGGTTAAAAATTAAATAAAAATTTTAACATATTCGAGAAAAGAGAAAACTAATCGTCTTCTTTTGATGAGCATGATAAATTATAAATCAAGATTTGTTGATACTTTATACCGGCATATATTTTCTCAATATATTATGTAAATTTATTAAAAATTCGACAATATTGTTTCGAAAGGATAAACCATTTCTTCTTCAGAGACACAAAAATACAAACTCATGGTTTATTACTTTATTTGTAGTGTTTGTGTTCATAAGTCAAAAAGAAATCATGAGATAGCATGAAACATATCGCACTCTCTTGCACCCGTGGCGCAAGATTGGTGATCCAACCTACAACCTTTATTGGTGGCGAAGATTTTTCCTAAACCAAAAAAACTTTTCAGATTTTCTTTTGGTTTTTAGAATCTACATAGTTACCATTTGGCGGTAAAGAAAATTCAAGCTATTTTGTTGAATACTTTAAAATATATAGCGATATCAAAATCACCGTAATTATTGGTCATTTCTATATCGCTATACCTTTTAAATTTTGAAGTATTCAAAGAAATAGCTTGAATTTTCTTTACCGCCAAATGGTAACTATGTAGATTCTAAAAACCAAAAGAAAATCTGAAAATTTTTTATGGTTTAGGAAAAATCTTCGCCACCAATAAAGGTTGGATCACGATCACCAATCTTGCGCAACGGGTGCAAGAGAGTGCGATATAGTTTCATGCTATCTCTATTAGGCCCCGTCGGCAAAAGCTTCAAAAAGCAACTTGATCAGTATGATCACACTAATTTTTAAATAAAATAATTTAAAAAAATGTATTTCTTATATTTCATATTATTTCGTCATTTAAAAAATTGGAGGTTTATTAGAATTTGAATATTTTAATCGTGTTTCAAATTTTAAGTATCAAACTTATTTCAGAGTTTTTATGTTATAAAATTTTAATAATATATAAACAAGTGTAATCATAATAATATGTATTTTCAAAATTTGAAGCGCGTTCTCGGAAGGTCGGAAATCTTCTGAATAATCGTTCGTATCTCAAAACAAAATTCTCTGCGTAGGATCGGCAAAGTCGGGTAAAGTCAAAGATAATGCCCAACACATGGCCCAACACTACCTTTTACCGTGCCTTTTACAACATAATGAAGACCAGCTTCACCCTAATCTTACGGATTTTACAGGCCGTGGGCACTACCATCTCTGTTACAATAGTAAAAGTTTTACCAACAATTTTGCGACTTGGCTAACTGAAACTTACATCAAAATGAATGATATTTTATTTTATTCCTTACGGCGAAGATTTCTTTAAAACTAAACAAAATTTTATATATATTTTTTCTTGAATTGGTAGATATTGATGAACTGTAAGCCGTAAAGAATTTTCATTAACATCTATTGTAAAATGATTGCGAAAATAAATATAATATAGGTACAAATTGACTGTAAAAATAATGGTGATTTCTATATTGCTATAGCTTTTAAAGTATTCAACGAAATCGCTTGAATTTTCTTTACCGCTAAATGGTAACTATGTAGATTCCAAAAAACAAAAAAAAATCTGAAAATTTTTTATGGTTTAGGAAAAATCTTCGCCACCAGCAAAGGTTGGCTCGCCTATCTTGCCCCACGAGTGTAAGAGAGTGCAATATAGTATCATGCTATCTCTATTAGGCCCCTCTTAACGTGCCCTCCGAAGCACGGAGACTTGGTCATAAGAAAGTTTGACTCTCCCCGGTACCCCGCGTTCGCATCCAACTGCGTTATATAATTAACTAATATGAACTAAATTGATTTATAAACACGATTTCCAATGTAATCAACGCAAAATACAATGTAGTATAACTTAACAGATGTACTGCCTATGTCATCCATGTTGTTCAATTACAGCGCCATCTATCCGTAGTGTAAAATGGCAAAAATTTTCCCGTATTACTTCCCCATTTTTAATTTGATACATTTTAATTAATTTTGTCATATTTTTTTAAATTTTCTTTATTAGGAAAATTGTAGTACAATAATACTTAAATCTTACTTAAATCCAACATTCAATTATTACCCCCTTCCCTTCCTAAGATACCATATTTTTGGTAATGGCTTGCTTGTAATTTGTTTTACTTACATAAATAGTATGGGAAAGTATTGTCCATATCTAAAAAAATAAAATATCGGAGTGGTTGTTCCGCCTAACTGGGTGAAAGATCACGATGTTAGGATGTGGCCATCACATGACTTTACCATACATTAATCTTATAGTATAGTACTAATTAAACATCATACCTACACGAGTATAATCTGCATACTAATTCAATACAGATTACATAAAACGAAATGTTATACTTTCGCGTTTTAATTTTATGTATTTAGAGACTGTATGTGATACACAACATACTAAATATAGTACTCATAAAAGGTGTATCTTTGAAAATAATTTAATTTTTAGCCGCTCCGTTCCTATGATTCGGCGCCCATGTTCAGTGCACAGTCATGACTCATGACCCCTGAATTACAAAAAGTAAAACAATTTTTAAAAAAATAGTCGAATGAAATTAATACATTCATGCGCGTCACAAATCTCAATATAAAAGTACTAATAAATATGAAATTTTGTTGAGATACTCTTATTGATTTGAAAAGTAGAGCGCACACAAAAATCACTGACACATAGACATATTTTAATGTTTGGTCTCTTTCAACTCTTGAAACTTTAAGGGCCAATTTATCCACCTCTAATTAGTGTCCCAAGTAAATTTATCTGACAAGTAAAGTTTTCGAATGCGCGGCCAAAGCGGTATAAGTCGAGTTTCAGTATAAATCGACGTATACCGCTTTGGCCGCGCAGTCGAAAACTTTACTTGTCAGGTAAATTTACTTGGGACACTAACTAGAGATGGATAAATTGGTCCTAAGGAATGTAAATCCGTCAAAACCTTGGAAAAAAAAGAATTTTTCGATTACAATACTTTTCCCATACTAAAGTGGTCGCAAAAGAAGAAGAGAGGGTGGAGCTAATGCGTAGAAACCAAAACTCGTACAATCGTGTTTATGTTGGTGTCAATTGGTGGAATTGGGTGTCACGCGATGTCTACTGCGCCGGATTTTGTCTACGCCCTCTCATCTTCTTTTGTGATCACTCTACATATGTAGGTACTAATATATCGAAATATGTTGTATGGTAAATATAGTAAAAATATTTTAATCTGATTGGTGCTTGCCAACTTCTACCTAAGCAAGACAAGGTAAGAACCTTGATGTTAACGCCACTTTCAATACCTTGAGGTCCCACGAGTTGAAAAAATAACCAAACATCAAGAAAAATTTTTGGTAACTAATTTATAGTACCTACCTACCTACTCTGAAGCAAATAACTATAAAAGTAAAAAAATATTTTTTAAAAACAAGCTTTTGAAAGAAGAAAATTGAAAAAAACGTTGTCCGTCGTTCTTAATCTTTTGTTACTAAAATATTTCTCATGGTACATACTATTATCACCATTTTCATAATGGTACCTAATATTGATTCTAGTTTGAGGTATTGCAAAATAGATAATTGCTTAAACATATTTAATCTCACAACAAGTTATAGTCATTAGCAATTAATTCCTAAATCTAAGCATAATCCTTTCCTCAAAAGTTTGTTTAGAAAAATTACTTTGCGCTATTAAATCATCCATACCAGTAAAATTGACTCCTGTAGGGTTAAAACAAACTTGAAATAAAAATTAATCTAACGGCTATACTCGAACAATTTTGCAAAAGCCTGAAAAGAAACTTTTCCGGAATTCCTCTATTGCATTTCATAGCTTTGAAACTTGAGCACAAAAGTACATGTTCCTTAAAGTTCTAAAAATCTAAAACATATCGGATGTGATGTTCGGCCTTTGGCCTCAATGGGTGAGATGTTCGGATGTGGCCATCACACACACACCTTTATTCTATACTATTGTAAAATGTATAATATTATTATATAAATAGTCGGTTTTGAAATGTCTTGCGACGTTGTCCGATACCCAACTACCAACCTTGCGAATTGGCAATTTGGTTTGTTAGCATTTTACATTTTTTACCTAGACGAGGATCAAGCCCGACGTAGAACCCCCCAACCTGGAGGACCAGAGAGACGGCCAGAATAAAATTCTTACTTTACCCGGATTCGAACCGGGCATTTAGCGTTCATAGTCAACTCATTCGACCATTATGCTCCGACCGTCTCTTTTTTTGAAAAAATAATATTATAACATCGCCTATATCTTGCACACTACTTCAATACATAAAGGACCCCGCAACGGTCTTATGGGAATTAGGTGCCGGTCAAATTTCACAAAAATTTAGGATATTGTAGTTCATAACATGCTGATAAAAAGTATCCATGGGCACGAAGCCCAAAAATGGACAGTTTCCAAGATAAAGGCATTAAAGAGTGGAAAATGGAAGTTTTAGGTTACTGAATTTACTGGATGAATAAATTATACTTTTGCACAGTACCTATGCTTAGGTCCAGTCCATGCTAGTCCAGTCAATGCTCAAACCAAGCGTAATATTATAATGTTACTACATCGAAAAACATGGACATACAACAAGCAAGAATCCTTTAAGTACATCTTTCAAAATACATTTCGAATATAAAATTTGAATTTTCCAGTTACGATTTCACTTACTTACAGATATTCCCTTCGCATTGTAAAAGTGACATGTGTTGATTTCACTTCATTGGCTTTCATTCTCCATTTTTTTAACCAGGCTTGAATTTTGTTTGATATTTTGGATATTTTGTAGATTTTTTGAAGCAAGTACAGGGTCGATATGGGATGCTAATATGGCCGTGTCGTCAGCAAACGTGGCCATTGTTGTTAATCTTGTTGTTGGAAAGTCTGCTGTAAATAATAGTGTGAAGAGTACCGGTCCCAGGATACTACCCTGTGGTACGCAAGAATTGACTGCATATAATCCGGTGTATTCGTCATGGTACTTGACCTGGAAGTATCTATCTTCCAAGTAAGAATTTAGTAGCTGATAGAACGGATGAGGAAGAGTCTTCTTGAGTTTGTATCGTAGGCCATCATGCCATACTTTATCAAAAGCCTGACTGATATCTAGGAAAGCAGCGGAACAGTATCTTTTATGTTCCAAGTCGTTGCTAATTTTTTTGACTACCCGGTGTACTTGTTCTATTTTACTGTGTTTGTTTCGAAATCCGAACTGGTGATTTGGTATAAGTTTTCTTTCAACTATTATTGTTAGTAGACGACGGAGAAAGAGTATTTCAAATATTTTTAAGAGTACTGGTAGCAAGCTTATTGGTCTGTAAGATGTCACCTTTTGTGGCTCTTTTCCTGGTTTTGGAATCAAGATAATTTGAGCAATCTTCCATTGGAGAGGGAAGTAGTTTAGTTTTATAATTGCATTATAAATAAATGTGATGAGCTTGATACATTTAGGTGTCAGTTGCTTGATTACTCCGTCTGTTATTAGGTCAAAACCAGGTGCTTTCTTTGGATTTATTTCTTTCATGATGATCTGTTATACTTCTTTTATTTTGAATTTTTTGATTGGTAGGTCCATCTGAAATGGTGCATCCAAGTAGCGATAGATTTCTGAGTCATCTGTTGTTTCTGCAGAAACATGTTGAGGGAAATAGTTTAAAGACTTCCTCAAGGTGTTCCGCGAAAGTTTGAGTCTTTTCTTTGTCGTTTCTTGCCCAGTGCCCGTTATCTTTCTTGATTGGTTGTATTGATTGTTGCAGTCGTTTCATGTATTTTGTTGCCTTCCACAAGGAGTAATAATTTGCTTTTGTCGCTCACAATTTACTAACGTAGTCATTAAAGGATTGATTTTTAACATTAAGAAGCATTGTTTTAAGGTTTTTAGCCTCCTTGTTAAAGTTTTTCTTGTCATCCATTGTTTGCGTGCTTTTTGCTTTTGAGCAATTTTATAAAATTTGTTTAGTTATTATAATGGAGTTGTGTCAAATAAAGAAGAAAAGGTGGAGCTAATGCGCAGACCCAAAACTTGTACAATCGTGTTTATGTTGGTGTCAATTGGTGGAATTGGGTGTCACACGATCTCTACTGCGCCGGATTTTGGCTACGCCTTTTCTTCTTTATTTGACACACTCTACTCCTTTATAATAAGTAATAACTAAACAACTTTGTTGTACCATGGTCGTACTCGATTGGTCCCCGAAAAGTTAGATAATCTATATTTGTTCGATCAAACAAAGATTTATTTAAAATGTAATTTAAAAGTTTTATTTTATAAATTTAATAAGAATACCACAATCCCATTGGTCTTGCGCTAGCTTCAACATATTAAGCAATATGTTTTATTATATTAATACTAGGGGGGCTTCGCCCCCCTGGCCGCTAACGCGGCCCAACCCCCCAGGGCCGCTTCGCGACCCTAATAACTTCAAGTTATAAAACTTCTTTCTATACAACATTTTTTATGTCGCCTTCACTTTGAATTTGTATTCCATCCTTCGCTCGACATCTTGATAATGCTACATATAACTGTCCATGACTAAACAAAGGCCTATCGATGTATATACTAACTTTGTTAAAGCTATGCCCTTGAGATTTATTTATCGTTATTCATATTTAGCTTTGCTTTGGTTTGCTGTTTTTTACTCCACTCACACTTACTCTACTTAATATAAAAGTCCTTGCACTTGAAACGTTAAAACGATGAGACGTTTATCCGATGAGACGTTTATCCGATGAAGCGGCCCTAATAACTTCAAGTTATAAAACTTCTTTCTATACAACATATTTTATGTCGCCTTCTTTTTGAATTTGTATTCCATCCTTCGCTCGACATCTTGATAATGCTACATATAACTGTCCATGACTAAACAAAGGCCTATCGATGTATATACTAACTTTGTTAAAGCTATGCCCTTGAGATTTATTTATCGTTATTTATATTTAGCTTTGCTTTGCTGTTTTTTACTCCACTTACACTTACTCTACTTACTATAAAGGTCCTTGCAATTGACACGTTAAAACGATGAGACGTTTATCTGATGACACGTTTATCTGATAAGACGTTTATCCGATGAGATGTTTATCCGATGAAACGTTTATTCGATGAGACGTTTATCCGATGAGACGTTTATTCGATGAGACGTTTATTCGATGAGACGTTTATCCGATGAGACGTTTATTCGATGAGACGTTTATTCGATGAGACGTTTATTCGATGAAACGTTTATCCGATGAAACGTTTATCCGATGAAACGTTTATCCGATGAGACGTTTATCCGATGAGACGTTTATTCGATGAGACGTTTATCCGATGAAACGTTTATCCGATGAGACGTTGATCTTTGTCTATAAAGGTTCTTGCACCTTTATAGATTTGAAACGTTGAGACGATAAGACGTTAAGACGATGAGGCGTTGATACGATGAGACGTTGATCCGATGAGATGTTGATTTTCGTCCATGAAGGTTCTTGTGAAGTAAAAATTAATTTTAAAAAGCACCTTTATAGACTTGAAACGTTGAGACGTTGATACGATGAGACGTTGATCCGATGAGATGTTGATTTTCGTCTATGAAGGTTCTTGTGAAGTAAAAATTAATTTTAAAAAGCGTATACTATTATCAAAATAATGACTACCATTCTACCATAGCTGTTCTCAGCGTTGCATATAAACGTTGCATAAAAACGTTACATAAAAACGTTGCATAAAAACGTTGCATAATATGTCTTATCTTTTTATATATATTAGGGTCCATTCATTCCCACTTCTACTTTATACTTTTGGAACTAACATTTTTTTCATTTATCTTCACTTTTGCGGATTAAAGTTTCAACAGATTATCGACTTATTTTTACTATAAAGGTCTAATCTACTTATACTTTTGGAACCAGCAATTTTTTCAATTACCTTCAATTTGCGGATTAACGATTCAACAGATTATCGACTTATTTTTACTATAAAGGTAGTAGAAATCACTTAAGAATTACAATTATTGCTATACTTCAGCAACAAAGATAACTTTAGAAATTTAAAATTTAAAAACTTTGCATAAAAACGTTGCATAAAAACGTTGCATAATATGTCTTATCTTTTTATATATATAGGGTAGATTAAGCAAGGCAAGACAAGACCTTGATGACCTTAAATGTGTAAAATAAATTTATAAATCAAAGGCGGGCCTGAATTAGCATCCCGTCCTGCCTCGCGCGCGACGGGGATGGAGCGGGATTTTTTCCATCCCGCATTCTTCTCTAGTGTAAACGGACCGGACGGATTTTCGTTTCTGCACATTAGCTCCAGCTCCGCCCGGTCATCTAACTTTAGATGCACTATACGTTTGTTTGTGAGTATTTAAAATGCCTCCGTTTTCTTAGTGCTAAAGGCGTAGAAGCTGAAATTCATTATCGGATCAGGGAAGTATAACATTCTATGGGGATCGTTGTGCTTCATGACAATGCCCGTCCACACACGACTAATTTTGAACTCCAGATTTCATCGCATCATTTGACTGGGTGGGAACAACTTGATCGCCGATCAGGCGGCAGACTTCTATGAGGATTTCTATGAAGCTATCATACCACATTTTTGCCGTACCACCTAGTTTATTTAATGCCTGATAAATTGTACTTTTATCAGTCCAATTATAATTATTTTTATTATATTCTAATATTTCGATCCAATCATCAATTTCCATCAAAATTGGATTGAATTCAGGTATTATAGATGAAACAATGTCTTGTGACTCATGCAAATATGGAGTTGTACTCACCGCATTTTCTTTATTTTTAGAACGTTTAGATTTTTTTGAATTCTTACGGACATGTTTTGATTTTGCCCTTTGGCTGTTATCAGTGGTACTTGAATCTGATGAACTGGACGAACTCGAGCTGGTCGACGAGCATGATTTTTCCCGTTTTCTTGAAGATTTCGGCATTTTGTTATATAAAAAAAAAACACAACACAAAAAAAATTCACTTTTGGATCTTTTATCCCACTTCTGATGTAGTCGTGAGGTGAAATTAATAATGAAAGAATAAGAATAACAATTATATAATATTATGAAGTATGAATACATTAGCATTAGCAGTTAAAACAATAATATCCCAAAAGGGTACATAATACATTATATGTGTACGCTATCGGTAATCTTCGTATTCCCGATTCATATTCGCGCCTACATTATGTAGAAAAGTATATTCAAGTACAGGCTTTCATGTAAAAATAAAATTGTTAAAAAAAGTCGATGTGTTTTTTTTAATTTCAAAACGGTAGGTACTACTTAAAAACCTGGAACTTAAAAAAAATGGAACGTATAGTAGGAATCAACCTTGACAGAAAAAATTGAGCAATAATAGAAATAAACGTCAACAAAATGAACATAATAAAAGGTTTTTAAAAAAAAGTATAAAAATATTACGTGTACACATAAAATGATTAATTTGCTTTGTTACTTACCAAAATTTGATATACATAAATATGTTGACAATTTATTTTTCGTAGTATGTTACAGGCAACTATGAATCATAAAAGTAAATAGAGATAAGCTAACAAAAAGCTAATAATAAGTAATTTTAGATGTGATTTCATTATTTTCATAGAAAGTTTCAAATGTATGCAATTTTTAAATAAAGCCATAATAATATTATTGTTCCCAGTTATTTGTTTAAAATTGTAATGAGTGATTTCATTACCGTTTCATTCTATTACATTGTACATTACATTGAATGGATCACCATGCATAATGGACGTAGGTAGGTAATCGGTGTAAAATTGTAATAACTGTAGTTTAAGAATGTGTTGGTGATATGCCGGAAATGACAAATTTTTTAATTAAACTCGACAATTCTCCACACGCTCTAGTTTTCTTAGAAAAGGCGGAAAAAAAAGTAATCGGACTTCCTTTTTTGCAATATTGTGACTGATGTACCTATAGATGATTTTCGTTTCTAAGTGTACAGGCTGGCTCAAATTCGCTTCTTCTTATGGGGAAATCGGTAACTATAGGAGATATCGAAAAATGGATGGCGCATCCTCGATCTCTTTTTTTGAGAAAATCACAATAACGAAAACCGGAATTCGCTATCTTTTTTTGTTTTCGAGTTATAGCCAAAAGTTCGATTATTGGACTTTTCGATAAATGTCGATATCTCGGTTGTTTTTGAAGTTGACAAAAAAGTGTTGACACTTTCTTCAGACACTTTTTTAAGGGCAACAAAATGGGCTGAATAGATTTTAAATATTTAAGTGAGTTATAATACAAAGTTGTGTTTTTTTAAATGCAAACCATAGTTGAATATGATATTTTTAAATAGCATTTTTTATCCTCTTTTCAATGATATATAACATGTGGGGTCCATCATTTCAAATAATTCCCATTTTATTAAAAAAAGCAATAAAAATAAGAAAAATATAAAAAATTAATAACATTTTTAGTAAATAACAATAACAATTTGCAAATAAAACAATAAATACAAAATTTAAAGTAAGTATTCAAACTGAAGTCCCTTATTTTCAATATTATAATTTTGTCAAAACAAAACACTACCAAATCTTTATTGACACCTAAAACATCGTCACCAATTGTTTTTCAGTAGGAAACTTTTGTTTAGTTGCTGTCGTGTTTAAAATTGTTATTGTTATTTAACAAAAATGTTATTAATTTTTTGTTTTTTTCTTATTTTTATTGCATTTTTTAAAAAAATGGGAATTATTTGAAATGATGGACCCCACATGTTATATGCCATTGAAAAGAAGATAAAAAATGCTATTTAAAAATGTCATATTCAACTATGGTTTCCATTTAAAAAAACACAACTTTGTATTATAACTCGGAAACTCACTTAAATATTTAAAATCTATTTAGCCTATTTTGTCGCCCCTAAAAAAGTGTCTGAAGAAAGTGTCAACAGTTTTTTGAAAATTTCAAAAACAACCGAGATATCGACATTTATCGGAAAGTCCAATAATCGAATTTTTGGCTATAACTCTAAAACAAAAATAGATAGCGAATTCCGGTTTTCGCCATTGAGCTTTTCTCAAAAAAAGAGATAGAGGATTCGCCATCCATTTTTCGATATCTCCCATAATTACCGATTTCCCCATAAGAAGAAGCGAATTTGAGCCACCCTGTACTATGGGTAATATCCATGGTAAGATTAAATTTGGTCAGTCTTATACTATACACTTGAATTTGGAACAAGTTTACATCACATTGTCAAAGTAATGTTTAATTTGAAGTTACAATTATGTATTATAAGATATAAGTGCTGCCAGGGTTCAATAATTTAATTTAATTGATGTCGTCTGCACATACTTGTATATCATAAAGTTTAAAGTGTTTACTAAAATAGTAATTCTTTGTGAGACTATCACCCTTCGGTATCAACTTCCCGGAAATGTAATCTTGTATAACTTTTATTTATGTATACCGCATAGGCCAAGGGTAATTTGCCTTTTTAATATTTAACTGTCAGATAGGCGATTTTCAGCAACGCGAAAATAAATCATAGCAATCATCATAATACCTACCAAAGGCGGATCCAGGGGAGGGCAATCCTCCCCCCCTTGGAAAAAATTAAGCATTATATATGTCAGCGTCAACTAGTGTAACGCGTCGTTTCATGAAATGCCGGCAAGTAGCACAATGGTTAAAAAAATTCAATAAATGACGGCGTTTCACGTAACGAAACGGTCGAAATTCGGCAAGATGTGTAACTTCGTTATCATTCTACGTTACTATATTTGCCGGCCATTTATTAATGAAATGTCTATCAAATTAATAGATAATTTAATTCTTAAAATATTAATTTTGTACATTTTACCTAAAGTATATAAATTTTTTATTTAATAAATACTTACACTAATTAAGTATTTATTTTGTCGAATAATCTTATTTTGAATTGTAGTTTTGTGATCCATTGTTTATAACATAACAAAACATAAAACACTGATTGAAATACGAATTACTAAACAAACCGACGAAATAAAATTGGTCAGATCAAAAGTTTTGATGTTTATTTATGCAGTTTGTTCGTTGACTTTTAACGCAATAGGTACTAACTGATTTTAAAAAAATTGAATTCTACAAAATGTACATGTGAAGATCATAAACAAATGGGGTGTTAAGCACAGCATCCCCGTGGCTTCTCTTACTAGTTATTTGTATTTACTTGGTATTGCTAAATGACCTGCCTAATTTATAAATTTATTAGTTCCTTTTACTTCACTTTTGGATTTAACTATCTTATTAATCATTACTTTTCAATTTGGTAATGATATATGCTAATACAGAGAACCCGGTTCGATTCCGGGCGAAGTAAAAATCATATTATGGCTCTCCGCCGTCATTTACTGCAATTTTTTAAGCATTACGCTACTTGCCGGCGTTTCATGAAACCACAACATATTTCATGAAACCACAACATATTTCATGAAACTACGCGTTACACTAGTTGACGCTGACATAATATATACCAACTATAAAACATAAAAGCTAAAATTACTGTAAAAAAAAGTATATCATCAATTTTTGTACTTGTCTATTAAATCTATGGAATTTGAAAAATTGTTCCCTCCCCCTTGAAAAAGTTTCCGGATCCGCCACTGTTACCTACGAACTTGAGAAAAATATCTCAAATTCCGCAAGTAACACCTTATAGTATTAGCAATAATTGGTAAGAAGCTCCCATAGCCTTGTGTGTGGTTAGAGCGCTTGCGCTTGGCTTATGTACCATGAATCCTGAGTTTATCTCCTGAATCAGTACCTACATTTTTTTTCAAACTAACCACGTTACTGTCCGATATAGGTAAATGTGGGATATATGCCCCTGTGGGATTTACGCCCCAACGTGAAAATGAGCATGTAGGTATTCATAATTCGTTTTTCTTCACTGGTGTCTCGTCTGATGTAAGCCCGCGATCTAATTTCAATTGAGTTGCGATCTATTTGTTTTTAATTGGTTGTTTTTTTTTAACTCCAAAAAAATGTCTATAGTATACATAGGCGCAACTACGGGAGGGCTATGCCCCCCCCCCCAAAATTCAAATTAGCCCACTCAGAATATCCCAAAAATTATTAGTTCTTAATGGTGATCTTATGAAGAATCGGTTAAATTAATATTCGCAACCCTTACTTTCTTAGTAAACACTGAATTTTCACAGAAATTTTATTTTTGAGTTGACAATCTGTCAGAAATGTAAAGAACGAAAGTGTGGTAATATTTGAAATTAAATAAATATTAACAAATTTTAATTACCGAATATGCTATAGGTATTTGCAAAAATTGTTTTTGTTATTATGATACTTCAGTTTAGTGGGAAAGAAACTTGAATTCATTAGCAAACGATGAGGTTAGCGTCGAAGGCCAGGTTTTCGAGAAGCTTATTATTTATTATATTTATTATTATATTCACGCTATGGTGAAAAGTTGTAGTAAAAAGAGGATTAATCCACCTCGTGAAATGGATTGTAAAGACTTCAATAGAAGTGGCAATATTCCAACAGGAATGGAAAAAGCCCTTGATCTTTATTATATTATAGTATATCAAAAAGGGCTCATGAAAATGAGATATCCACTTTCCTGTTATTGGGTTCGCCTGTTGGAATTTAACTGATTATTATTATTATTATACCTGATGCACTCTACATGGTCTACTAAGAAAATGTGTCATCCGGCACCATACGGACGCTCTAAAAATACACTATAGTCTGTTTTTTTAAAGAAACGAGTAAAAAATTTCTATTCCACGTGGATAACTTGAATGTTAACCAATGAAATTGGTTGAAATTAAATTTCAAGCAAGGTTGAACCCTATACAAGGTTGAAATTAAATTTCAAGCATTTTCATTGGTTAACATTCAAGTTATCCACGCGGAATAGAAATTTTTTACTCATTTCTTTAAAAAAAAACAGACTATAGAACAGCTTGTATGTTGTTTTACGAAGTATGTACATTACAGCAGCTCCCAGACTAATTTTCTGTTATAAATAGCTCTATTCGCGGTAACAATCCCGGTTACGTTTTATCCTACTGCGTCTGCGGATTTATACTTTCTATCATCTAATTTGAGCTTTAATGACAATTTTATTATAAATCCGCAGACGCAGTAGGATAAAACGTAACCGGGATTGTTACCGCGAATATACCTAGTTTCTTATTATTTTCGTATAAAAGATAATAATTAATACAAAATATAACATTAAAATTTTAAAAACGTCATGTCTTAATTCTGCATTTAGTGATGTAGAAAAGTTGATTGAAATTTAATTAAAATTAAAGCAAATTCGAAAAATATTTACATTTTAGATGAAAATAAGTGAATTATTAAAAATGTAAATAACTTTTTAGGGTCGAACGTTGGTTTATCGATTATGTATTAAAGAAGGGTAGGTACGTGTATTGAAGAAATATATTTTTGATTTTGATTATATTTTTGAATCCATCGAGGTGACAAAATATAGCATATCTGTGTAATAAACGTCAACTTTAATATAAAAATTATAAAATACATCACATTTTTTAAACATATCAGGTTTGTTCGTTTGGCTTTCTCTGAATTTGAACTACTCCGATAAGTGTAGGTAGTGTAATACACTTGCGGTTGACAAATAAACACGTTTTTGGCATTTTAGTGTAAAAATTTGCAATAATAGTTTCTTCCATTTCAATTATAATTGAACACTGAAACAATGAAATTTTACACCAAACATTGGTAAATGACAATTTTCCGGTACAAAATAAATAAATCCGGTACATTCTGGCACACTTTATTTTACTGGGATGGCGTTCCAAAAACTGGAACCTGTCCCGGCCATTTCGGTACAGTTCGTCACCTTGTATATACAGATGAGCTCAAATAAATTGGCGGCTACGTCATAGGTTAAAATGGTATGAATCAAGCGCAAAATCCCTAGTCAAATAAGTACATTTTAATTGCAGTTTTTCTTTTTCTTTTAATATAACTTTCTCAATGCATTTAAATTTTTTTTATTTTTTAATTTTTGTAACTATTTTTTCGATCAATTTTTTCATTTTTATCTGGTTAGATACGGCTGAAGGTCGACAAGAATCGTAAAACAACGTTGTATCGTATTACCTTTCTATAATATTTATAGAATATTTTTTCAATAATTTTACTATAGTAAGTATTTCAATTTTTATAAATTAATTAAATAAAATTTTTATAATACCTAATTAGTTGGATATTTCTTATTGTATATTAAAAATGGTTATATTGACCAAAATATTATTATTATACTGGCCATTTATTTTAAGAAATACTGACCAAAAAATTAGTTGTCTTTCAATATTCGCACACTTTTATGTAAAAAAAAAAATGGCACAAGGCACAACCAATCAGTAAGATGACAGCACTCGGCCACACTACTTTATTATATCGACTCTAGTTATAACTATAACAATATTATCTAACGTAGAAAGTGAATAATATATTATGTATTTATAATTTTGACGTTTAAATTTATTGTATACGAAAGCTTTTGTATTTATATCATTTTACTAACTCTATATTTTCTAAACAATTCCCGCCTTCTTCAGATAGCTAATAAATAATAATCCTTAACAAAGTTAAGGATAGACGTAAACTAATAACAGAAGTTACCCTCTAATTTGTAATCTCAGAAAGACATTGAAACTGTCAAACTTTATACCTTTCTAGTAGGCACTTTTGTCATCTCCTAATATTCTTCCAGTTTGGCCATCCCAAAATCCACCCAAAGATCAAAATGTAGTTACATAAATATAAACGTACATCCATTAGTTTGTATTTAGATTTTTTCATAAAATTTCGTATTTACAATTAATCATTTTAATATTATTCGCTCCGCTACCTACCTATAATCGCAATCACAATGAGAAAAATACCTATTTTATTTTTGTGTGGTTAACATTGTTAAAATATTTTATTTACATATCAAATAATGTGGTTTTATCAAAATAATCTCGAAACCACAATCGTGGTAATTAGGATAAAATATATCTTCAATTATGTCAATCGGATTGATATTATTGTAAGCTCAGTACCTACCTTTACGATATTAACATCAGGTACTGAATGATTTTTAATAATAAGCCATGCATCGCTGCACCGACGCACAAAGAAAATTCTATTATGTTTTTAATTGAATTTTAAAAGTAGTTATTTGCTTTAATATGCAAGAATTGCTTCAAAATTGAAAGAATCAGAGTGTACAAGTAAGTGTACTTCTACTTTCAAGAACTGCTTTCGATTTCGAGACAAAAAAAATTGCAAGGGTGAAATCAAAACGGCTGTTGCAAAAGCACGCAAATGACGATCATCGAAGAATTTTGTTTACAGTTGAAAAAAAATTTACTGTATGAGAAAAAATATTTAAGAAACACAATGATCATGTATATGCTCACAGTTTGTAAGAAGCTTTTCAAAAAATATCGAGAGTGAAAAGCGATCACCACCCTGCTTCAGTGATGGTGTAATGAAAAGCACTGTATGATGGTGTGTAACCCACCTTTATTATTTGTGAAAAATGGGTTAAAACACCGGCCATTGTGTTAACAAAAGCTTATTCAAAAATAAATAATTTATTTTCTGGCAAGACTCACAAAGCGCTCTCAAGTTTAAAACTACCCAACGCTGGTTAGAAACAAATTTACCTGCGTTTATTGCGGCAGAAGATTGGCCATCTAGAAATTCTAAATTCTTTGGACTATAAATTATAGCCAATACTTGAAGGGATGGCTTGCGGTAGGCCATATAGAAACATCGCACTCCTTAGGCGAGATTTGGTGAAAGAAGTAGCTTCCATTCCCATTGAAGTCGGGCGTACCGCTACTGATGGTTGCCCGCGACGTTTAAAGCAATATGTCGTGGACTTACTGCGAAAATGTACTAAGTCAATATTAGGACCTATAAGGACTGCACACAGTTTAACACGTTGGCTACTAACGCTGAATTTGAGAAATCTGCCTTGTGGTACGATATGTATCACCTGTGATCATACCTATATGCAGAACTATTTTTTATGACCATCGATATCTGTGGCCATCGGCAAATGTGTTTTCCTGTTTTCAAACTGGGTGTAGCGTGTTAAAAAAGTGTTCGTTTGTAAATGCTAGTGTACATTACACTGACCTACACCGGTTTTCTTACACCGAAAAATTCAGTGTAGTTAGGTGTACGACATACGTACCTACGTACGTACATGGTACCTAATCCAATTATCTAATTAAGTACCTATCTAATTGCTCGCGTTCAATCGTCCCTGCGTTCAAACGGCCTCGCGTTCAAACGTTTCTGCGTTCAATCGTCTCTGCGTTCAAACGGCTGCGTTCAAATGTCCTAGACCGTAAAATTACACGTTTCATTTGGTTGAACTTTACAGAACGAAGGTTCTTGGTGGACTCTTTTCGACTACCTAAGTTTTAGGAATCTTTTAAAAATATGGGCATCCGAATTGACCGCTCACGTTAATAAAGAACATTTTTAAATACACAAACTTGTGACATTTATAAAAAGATTAAATTAAATACTACATAAATTTGATTATAATTAAAAATAAAAACGTTTTAACATGTGTTTTTTTTTAATATTAACCCTTGTTGATAACGTATGTACGGATGAAATGATTTTAAATCAAAATATCTCATTTTTTGTTGTTCAAAACAATTTAAATATGTATTATCAGTACTTTATATTTTAGGTTAGAATATCATGTTGATCTCTGATCAAGCGCTTCATCATAGAAATTCGGGTGATCAAGATTTGAGCTGATCAAGTGTTGACAAACCTTTATGAAACTCAAATGTGCACTTAACAGACGATCACCGACTGATCAGCTCACCAAAAGTTTTATGAAACTGGCTATGACAGAATTTCTGTCCGACATAAAGTTCATGCGATAAATGTCAGATCTAAACGTAGCTTTATACTATGATAAATACTATCTATAATAATTTTAAAGTTTATTAAATCTTTTATTTTCTAGTGATTTTAAGTAATCTTACTTGTTGAATAAGCTAAAGATTTGTACTTTTTTTTTAAAGCAGGTACTTTATAATTTATAATAATTATGTGATTTAAAAATGGGTAATTTTATTTAAAATTGGTAAAATAAGCATTGTAGGAAAAACATGAGCTCAAATTAAAGGATTTCCTTTGAAGTGAATTTTGGTGTTGTTTTTCTGTATTCCTACAACCTAGACAAACAGGCATTTTCCCTAAGATACCGTCTCTATATAGTTAATTATTACCTACTTATTAGTTATAAAAATAAACGAGAAGTAAATTATTTAAGTGCTTTTTAAGATAAACAAAAAAATCATAATAAGTTTGGTCATTTACTTTTAAAATGATTCTATTTATTTTTAAAATGACTTCATTTGGTACGGAATCTCGAAAGTGCGATTTGTTTATATTCAAGACTCTTAAATAAATTTAAGTTGTTGATAATATTCTCTTAATTAATAAATTAATATCTTCTTGAAAAGTACGTAATTTCATGCCACATTATATAAAATTACTCATCTTGTTTTGATTATGCAAAAAATATATATAAATTCATTGTATAGGGTTGGTGCATGCGCCATTAAAAAAGCCTCCATGGTCATCTGTCTCAGATGATTTTATTCGATAATTATGCCAATCATGTACGAAATTTTAGGTATTCATTTATTTATTAGTGCTCGATATATGGTCGATGCACGCATTGGCGTATCGACCCACATTTTATACAGTCTTATTAGACACTATTATTATTATTATAAAACATGGGTCCTTGGAAATGTACCTATGTATATTTCAAGTGTTGAAAACATTAGTGTGAAATTTTTAAATTAGGACCACATGTTTTTTGGTAACGGTTCCGTTACAATTTGATTAGTTTGTTGACTGACTACGTAAAGAAATTCTATGAGCTATCCCGGCCACTATGTAACCTTGAACAATTTCCTGTATCTGTTTTTATTCTTATCCAAGTTTAAATTTTATTCGGGCACGATTTATAAATTCAATGGACAAAAATAAAACATTTGCGATTTGACTAAATTTCCGAAAATGTATCCATGTGGATTATACAAAAATCTAAACATTCTACAACTAAATAAAACTCTCTAGAAAGTTTCGCAATAAAACCCATTACAAGTCGTGACTTGCAGTAAAATTTAAAAAAGTTCTAAATTGCATTTTTATAGACCCCCTCCCCACTTCAGCAGCGTATGAGTTAAATTTTGATAAATAATTTTTTAAAACAGGACGTCAAACTAGCTTACAATTTTAAAAATTTACTATAGTAATTATTGTAATGTATGGTCCAACTAGCAAGCATAAAATAAAAATTTTATGAATCATTCAATATTGGGCCCAAATTTAGCGAAAAAGTGAATATTTATATGCGAGTATGGTATTGGCTGTTGGTAAAAGTTTACCTTCAGTGTTAGAAGGAGTTTCTATTGTTTTAACCCACGGAACTAGAAAACCGGGATTTCTTAGACAGTTCAACTTATTAAAAGAAAACTCAAAAATAACTAACCAACATATTTAGAAAGCAATTTATTTATATGATAAAATTACATTAAACCAACATTATCAACAAAGTGGAAAGTGGTCGAGAGATTGACAATACAAAAATAAAATTATTGTAGAAATATAGTGATTAGCCTGATTACTAAGAAGGTAAGGGTTGCGAATACAATCCATTCATCATAATATCGAGAATTGGCGAATTACAATCATAACATTATCCTGTGTTCATGCAAAAAGTTTCTCAAGAAGGTTTAATGTCGTAAATTAATGGTTTGTCGCCACTTTACTGTATAATGTACGGTAGGGCAAAATTATGCAATATATTGCAGGTGGTAATAACAATTGAAGGGGCTAGAATAGAAAGGGTATAAGTAACATTTGCATTTTTTGAAGATAGTAAAGTTTAAATTGCCTCATTTTGCAAACCCGGAAAGAGGTTTGGAAAGTACAGTTTTCCGCATGTTTTCCGATAAAAGCTTTTAATTAAAAATAACTTATAATAAATAACTTATAGAATAATATAGTAATAATCACGGGATATTGGATAGCAAATAAAACAATACGTTTATTTGTCATTTGTCAAATTTTGCGGAAACATTACCTCTTTCAATTCTAAACTACATGTACCGTCAACAGAATGCTGCCGATAAGGACTAAATTTGAGTAAAAATGTAAACTTTCAAATCGATATTTGACCGATATTGACACAAAATTATAGAAAAATATTGTAAGCATTAAAAGCGTTAGTATAGCTACAAATAGAAAACGAGAGAAAACAACTTTTATCTTGCAGGTTGCCTAATTAGGATAAGTTGAAAGTTTAAACTACCCAATACTATTGTTTTAGGGAGTCGGTAAGATGAAATAATTAATAAATTATAAACATTATTATTATGGATTATTATGTAAACGAGTAAAGGAGGAAGCAATTAAATTTAGTACGTGGATGCATCTTGATAGTTGAACTCATAATCTTCACAATCATATAATCGACAAAACACCCAATATTTTGCGATACCGTATGATTGTATTTCAGCAAAAGAAAAGTAAATTTACTATCGCTATCTATTGTGATTCATTGAACTTTGTACGTATGTCCTTCAACTTTGAACTAGAAATAAGAACTCCAATGTAATCAATATAATCATTATGGAAGCCTTTACAAAAGGTTATTAAAATTATCAATTTGAAAACTAATAAATATTCAATATTTTAATCATAAAAAAGTTATGACTTCAGCAATTTCATACTTGACACTGAAATAAAAAAAAATGCATTCAAATATTTTAACATGGAGACACATGTTTATAGAAACTTTTTTATCCTTAGAATCGCTATTAGGATACACCTGTCAAGTTTAAGCATATCTTATACGAATAGCCTGTATATTTATTGGTATGCAATGCAAAATCGATAATCCGAACTAATTAATGGAAAACTTTATTCCAAGTAGTACAGTCAAAACTCTCTAAATCGAATTCTCATACTCGTAATGTATTAAAATTTGTTCGAATTCGGGAGAGTTCGAGAATTAGAGAGTAATGTAAGAATCAAAATAGGAAAAAATAATAAAAAATGTTTATAAATTATAAAAAAAAACACGTATGTTCTGATTGTATCAGCGTCTTGACGTATCAGATATCAAGTAGCACACACCTTCCTGGAACGTCCATTGGACATGTATTGTAGGTACATGGTCCATGGACGTCCAATGGATCTTTAGTGGACGTCCATGGGACGTTCCAGGAGAGTGTGTGCTACTATGGAGATACCGTAGGTTTCACTTTAAAGAAATGCTTACAACCTACATCCATACGCCGAGTACATTCATTAAAATGAAATTCGATTTATAGAGTGGCGAATTACATGTGTAAAATGAGATCAAATGCTGGATTTGATTTAAAGAGTTCGAATTGAAAAATTCGATTTAGAGAATAATTTTTACACACAAAACCCTATTTAGTTGGACGTGCCAAATAAATAACTCGATTTAGAGAATATTTCGAATTAAAAGGAGGTCGATTTAGAGAGTTTTGACTGTATTGAATTTTCGGATTATTCGATTTCATTTAAAAAAAGTTTATTACTACAAAATTAATAAGTTTTTAAGTCAGAATAATGTTTACCGAAATTCAACGAATGTTCTATTATTGGGATCCTACATGGGGTCGAGTGAAATTTTCCTTAGTAACTAGGCGGAGCCAAATTGCTGCGCTGTGCAGTACATGTGGAAGGAGGACGCGTGACACTCAATTCTATCAATTGACACCAACATGGACCCGACCTGATGAATATTCGTTTCTGCACATTAGCTCCGCCTAATCACTACGAAAAGATTTAACTGTACGTTGTAATAATATAATGTAATATGTAATAATAATAATAATATAATGTCATATTATAATGTATGGTTCGGTTGTTATTCTTCTGTTGTACACTGTTAAAAATCAATGTTAGTTACCAATGTTTGACAAGGTAAATTTACATGGCAAGACTATGTCAAGTTGTAATAAAAATATTAAAATTTTTCAAAATATTTCGTAATTTAATCTGTTTTAGATTACTGGCAGTTCGTATTATCGAGGTTGCATTATATATTTTAAAGTCTGGGCAGCTTCTCTCGTAAGATTTTTAAAAGGGAATCTTGATGAAAACATTCGGGCCTAATAATCTTGCCACATCTCGTAGCTTGTAATAAATTTTAAGTAAAACTGCATTTATTTATATACCATAATAGTAATAAGTATTTGCACACATAGGTACCTATATATACCTACTATATACTACTAAAATTGTAACCGTATCTCGACACTCCAGTTCAGAATGTCCAGTAAAAGAATGGAGAATAAAAGACTAAAATAAAAGTATAAAATCTTGTAAGTGGTTAATTAAAATCAAAGTGAATCAAACCATATGGCAAATTGGCCTCAAGCTTCTGAGCAAGGACGGTCGTTGTCATGCTCAACCAACATACACTTAGAAAGTTTGGGTGTAAAATGAGGTCGAGTTATCAGACCGGGGGCGAATTCCGCAGCAGTCTTTCAAATCGAGAATTATCCACGACGTTTTAACGCCCTCATACGGAAACCAGTCAGTCGTGTTGATTAACAAATGATTTTTCATTTAAATAATTTTTAATTTAGCATCTGCACGTTGTTTTACAACACGAAATTTTTCAATTTTATGCGAATTTCAATCACAAAAACCTTCTTTATTTAGTCATTAAAATTTTTCAAATTGGATAATTTATTGTTACAAAGAATCGTAATTATAGAATTATAATTTGTTTTTGTGTCAAGTATCTACTACGTACCGTATAATTGAGTTTAATTCGGCAAGGCGGACTAACAGTGTCGGTCCTAAAATCAATCGTTTTCGATTTCTTCCTTTTTTAATAATTAAAATGAATACTATTCAATAATAGCAATAATACGCATATCGTATAACAAATTAACTAACTAATAAATAAGCAACTAAAAACTTTGTTAAAATTTTGATGAAGCATAGTATTCCTACCTATACCTATTCATAGATTCATACGTAAGTAGTAGGTACATAAAAATTTGTTTTTGATTGTGAGTTCAAAAATCTGCCGTTTCAAAGTTATCGGAAGTTATTTCGATCATTACCGATTTTCCGCCCAAGCCAGAAACCCTTGGATTTGGTTATAACTCGACAAGAGTCAGTCAGTTTTCTTACCACTTTAGTTTATTAAGATTCGTTATTTTATAATGAAAGTTTTTACCTTTCAAGCAATTTAGTAAGTAGGTATAGTACATATACATACAAAACTAAATTTGTGCAAGTCTTCTAAATGGATTTTCGTTATCACATGAAAATATATTAAAATTCAAATGTTAAAATGTCTATTTATGCCTCACTTCACCCCTTACAGAGATATAATCAAAGCTCAAAAACCCCTTTACAAAATCCTCTATCGAGCTGAATGAATATTATGCACCTTGTAGAATATTATGAGTGTGTATATTATATTACAATCAAATTAAAATATTATTATCACGCAGTGTGTTTCGAATATTGAGAAATAAATGAAAATGTGAATAAATTAATAAAGTAAAGTTGAATTAGTTAAAAGTTTAAGTGGGTACTGAATATAATGTAGATTGCAGTGCAGTTGCAGGCGGTTTTATTTATTTTATTTTTCATTAATATGAAAAACGGATTCCGCGGTATAGTTAACTACATGGCATCTCCTAATTTATGAATGTACGTAAGGAATTCGGCGGGAGACGTCAGTCAGGGGTTAGCATGGCAGGGTCCCGGCACTAAAGCGATCAATACCGAAGGCGGCGTGCCGCTTAGCCACTATAGTGGTGCGCAGATGTAGTAACTTGTAAAAGTACTCACCGTGGATACACATTGATGACTAGGTGAGATGAAGTCCAAACCTCTTTGCCCCACACCGTTGAAGCAAGTCTTGATATTCTGCATAAATTTTCTTCTTATAGCTTTCAACGAATAAACACAAAGTGCCGAAAGATCCGAAGGTTTATTCACTTGTTTAGAATCACTTTCACTAAACACTGCAAAAAGAACGTCATCCTGAGCTGTTATCCCCAAGTCCCCAGCCAAATCAGATCCAGCTTTACCAACATACGCAGCCTGGACAAGATTGTACTTACGGCCTCCTTGTGCCTCGCTTATACAATCCATAGGAATTTCTGTATACGAGTAATAATTTTGGTCCTCTTGGCAAACTCGCACTAATTTTGTAATAAATTGGCTAGATGTGGTGTGCTGCATTTGCGTTGTTAAAAAATAACTGAACTTTTCAGAACTAAACCCATACACGTACGTTATGGGATAACGTTCTCGTGCTAGCGAATTAACGAACATTCGAGTTCCAGTGGTAACCGCCGTTTGAGCTATATGAAACATTTTATCTTTTTCTAAAGATCGGCTACTAACTGCCGGAACTTCAGATCTATAAGGAGAGTTCAATGTAAACGTCACACCCACGTACATCACTTGAGAAACTGGAGGATTTGGAGGACCAGGTGCAATAAATGCTACAGTGGAAGCCGTGGCATTATTGGCGACCACCGCTTCGCGTACCTTTTGAGCAGCATCAGAAATGTTATGGAGATTACGCACCGAACAAATTCCTTGAAAAAGACTTCCACACGATATAAGTCTTGTTGTAGTGTAATCGATTACTAACGCTTTGTTTACGTTATCTGTGAGCTTTTTATTAACAGAGGTGGTGCACTCCAAAACGGAACACTCATCAGAGTCATAATCTGGACCAGTTACTTCAGCAATAACAAGGTCCAATTCCGGTGACAATTGATATAATCGATTCACAGCTCCAACATAAACACGTCCTGTGTTTTTATCTACCACTAGATGATTTAAGCGTTCGACGGCAGGATCAGTAAACGCACGAACTATATCGCTGGAAGCGGTAGCAACTGCCACAGTCAACAGCAAGATGAAAAGCGGCCGCTTCATGATGGGAGCGGCGTTATAAACTTCACGACATGGGACCTGAAAAATTAAAACAAATTTTATTTTAGTTTTTTACAGACACAGTGATTTAATTATTAGAGTTTTCATTGTGTGCTGGGCGAGTGTGAGTGAATCAGAAAATTATAAGGCCCTTTAGATCATAACAGTTTATGCACCAGTAACTATGCAACTTTGATAATAAGCAGGAAGCAAGCAAATCGAGATATAGAAATAATTAAAAATGGTAGATTTTAGTTTCACAGGACTTTTTGGTGTTAACTGAAACGCTTCTATAATACCAATCGTATGCGAGTTTTGTGAGATTTTTCCAAATCAGGAAGAAACCAAGTAGGTATACTACCTAATAAACATTGAAAAGAATAAACATTATTATCAGAGAAAAACATATTTTAGTTGGCAACTGTTGTGAATTGTTATAAAACAAAGTTATTTAACACTTTAGCCGCCACGTGAAGCTACATTGCACTACGCCGCGAGATGCACCATAGCTTCACAAGTCTTAGGACGGATATGAACTAAAAAAACATAGGTGGCCTGGGAAACCAAAAATTTTTTTTCTATTGTGGCCATATTGTGGCGGCTAACGCGTTAAACACAAAATTATAGAGTTACGCTGGCGCTGGTTAATCCTGTGCCATATTTACACGGTTTGTATATTATGTGAATAGTTTTTTAGAATCCGTTTGTTACCTACTATTTTTTTAATATTTGTAAAAAAAAGTGCCTAATCTATTTTTATTTTAACTTGCCATATTCGGGGAATACCTTGACCGCACATCCCATGAAAGCGAATTTATTATAACTGATATAATATGTATTTATTTATGAGGCTAATCTTGTAAAATAGGAAGATCTTTCAGTTTGATACCAGTTGCATGGTTACATGACGTCATGCTAATGTCGTGCATAGATTACAAAAGCGCAATACTCCACCCAGGTAAGATTATTTGAAAAGACTGTCGATCAAATTTGAAGCACAAATTTTAAGACTACATCTACTACTGGTTTTGTTTTGGTGAGCAAAATTAATTATCAGGTGATAAAATCTCGATAGGTAAAAAGACGGACGTAGGTTCCTTTGTAATAGTGTTCCTTGCACTCGTATTCGTAGTAATTTCAATAATTCAAAAATGGTAGTCTTTTTTGTCATTATAAATTAATTACTAATGCTGTTATTTAATATTCAATTTAACCCTTTTGTTAAATTGCTTTTTATTATTTGTTAAATAAAGACATATTTCCACCAATGAAATTGTTAAAAATAAGTCATTTCTCCACTAGAAATTTAAAAAAAAATTTTGCAGCATTTTTATATAAAAAATTATAGACCTATTTTATAACTTGTAAAATATTATATTATGTGAAATAAATATTGACCAGCAGTCTGGCGTAAATCAAACACGGATAAACTAGAGAACGGGAAACCGCGGTTCTAAAAAGTACAAAATCGATCTGTGGACTCTCTCAGATTTCCACATGGTGCTCCCTGGAAGGACAGGGGTGTAGACTTACGAAATAATTTAACGTGCTCGGTTGGGTCCATAAGACATTCCAAACACGGCTTCCAAGGCTCTTGGAATCCGGGATAACGCCGGATCAACGCGGCATACGCATGAAGTGACCGACAAGTCACAAGCACATACGCACACCCTCCCATTCAGACCAGCTAGCAGGTCGTGTAGGCTCGCCAGGACTTTAGGTAGAGGCGCACCTCGACCCCCTGCACACGATCTGTGGACTATAGGATCCATTCCAACCTGCATTAGGCCAGCGTGGAATGGTAAGGCCCAAACCTTTAAGTTCTAATTTGAGAGAACTTGAAGAGGCGAATATCCAAAAATGGATGTAAATAGAAACGCTACCGAAGAAGAAGAAGAAAATATTCACTAGATATATTTTAGGTTATTGAATGTACTTTTGATTCTATTTTAGGCTACTCCATACTGCATAAAAATATTTTATGTAATTGAATGGTTAAGTGAGAAAAGGGAAGTACTGACATTTTTACCAAAATTGAGAAATTCTCGTACGTACATATTTTCTTATACTTTTGGCGTAGCCCGATCGTTTGGTGCCAAAATAAAAATTGTGCCTTCAAATTTCACTCTACATTATTACATGCTCTGAGTAAATCTTTTCAGTTTGCACTGCAATTTAGTGAATGTAAAGGTTTTGTGAGTGCATTCGTTCTATTTGGTTAAATGTAATAATAAAATGGCAAAAAATATAGGGATCTTATTGGTTATGTGTTCACCACTGACGAGCATCAACGGATTAACGAGATTCCCGCTACCGACTGCTCACTCACTGATAACAAATTTATTTTAAAAAGAAGAGCACACTTTAATAAATAACAACGTTTTGATCAAACACGGATAGACTACAGAGCGGGAAACCGCAGTTCTAATCCTGATTGAGTCGGATATGTGCTGTGATCTAAAAAGTCCAAAATCGATCTGTGAGCTATGGGGAAGGCAAAGGGAAACCGCCCCATTATAATTTCCCTAGTCAAGTCTTCCTGGCTTATCCAGGAAGATCGCCTACGTCTAAAGAAGATATGGCACTAAGAAGAAGAGGAAGTTTTGATAGGTTTGGAAACGTAAGAGCTCTTAGGTTTGTTATTTTATTTCTTACTTTTTTTTTTGTGGTTAATATGCAATCTATAAGGATATAGGTTTGGAATATTGTAATATTATTTAAAAATCTCGGGATATTGGAATGCAATAAAACAATAAGTAGGATTATTGGTCTACGTTTCGGTTATATTAACTATATGCCATCGTCGGGACTAAAAGTGAAAAAAATAATATTGCATTCAGGATTTTATTTTCCTATGTTTGAAATATTGTTCAAGTTTGCTCTCCTTTTTTTCTAAATAAATTTGTGGTCAATGAGTGAGCTGTTGGTTGAGGCATTCTCATTAATCCATTCATGCACATCAGTGGTGGACACAACGGGTAAGATCCAAAAATAGTAATAGTAAAATTTACATTTAATGTCTTTTACTGTATGAAAAGGCAAAAACTATTAAAAAATACAAGAAGGGAATGACTGACTGTTCTTTCCAAAAAAATGTCGGATGTGGTTGTTCGGCCTTCAGCCTCACTGGATGAGAGATGTGGCCATCACGTGACTTTACCATACATTAATGTTATACATCACATAATATTATGTCTTGCATACCTACTAATTCAATAGAGTGTAAAAAATGAAATAGTGTATGAATCTGACTGCCCCTGTGATTCAGCGCCCATGTGTAGTATACACAGTGTATCCATGACCCCCGAATTACAAAAAATAAAATAATTAAAAAAGAAGTTTATATTTTTGGCCGCTCTTATGATTCGGCGCCCATTTGCGGCTTGAAGATTGTACCCATGATCCTTACATTACAAAAATTAAAAATGTTTTTAAAAAAATAACGGAATCTCGTTAATCAACTCATGCGCGTCCCACCCACTCTCCGCTCTCAAGTTTCCGTGAACCGATTTCAACCAAACTCTAATCAGCTCTAAGTCTTAATGTAAAAGACCTAAATATGAAATTTAGTTATGAAATTCTTATTGGTTTGGGCGCTAGAGCCCACACAAAATTAAGTGACACACAGACATTATTTGTTGATGTTTGGTCTCTTTCAACTCGTTGAACCCCAAGGACTCTAAGGGCCGGTTTTACAATAGAAGCTTAAGCTCAGCTCAACTTTGAACCAGCCTTGAGCTTCAAATTTTACAAATTATGGGTTTTACAATGTGCGCTTAGTACTTGAACCGAGCTCAACTTGAAGCTTTACTGAACCGTCGTCATTTTCGAGCTTAAACCTGGTTCAACAGATTTTATGTCATTTGATTTGGTCTGCATAGGTGCGGTTCAGCTGAGCATCGGCTTAGTTGAGCCGATGCTAAACCTCCAATTGTAAAACCGGCCCTAAATCCGTCAATATCTCAACTTTTTTTTTTCTTCGATTTTATAACTTTCCCATACTATATTTTATAGTATACTACGTATACTCATATTATTTGTTGTATGGTAAAATAAAAATATTGAGTAGCCAAATCAAAAATATGTGTTAACAATGAATTTTTGTGTTCACATTATCGAGTTTCTACTGTATAAAGAAATATTCAACATACTGTTTCAGTACGTTATTATTTGATCAATATTACATAACTTTACTATTGATAAAAATTTAATTTCACTAATATTCTTTGAAAAATTCCACTACGAAAATAACATATTATGACACACAAAAGATGAGCTAACTGTAATACCATAAATTACAAATTATTTTTATAAAAAATGAAATAGTAGGTACCTATTATTTTTATCCAAGTGACAAATTATCGAATGATATCAATTCTAAAAAAGATTATGGTGCAACATTTTAATACCAATTTTTTTTTAAGAAAATTAAAAATTGTTATAAAAACGATGATGTCTTAAAAAGTTTCAAATAGTATGTATGTACACAAGTTTAGTATTCCAAGAATGCAAATTTTGTAGGGGGTCATCTGTTCAAAGTAAAAGACAAGTTAAAACAAGTTTCTTCAAAGAATTCTTAACAATAACTTTACTTCGTACTGTGTTCCTGCTCTTCGAGAGGTACAAAGACATCCAACAACTTAAAAAGGAGGCAAAATGAATTTTTAACTACCTAATATCTTCAATCAACGCTAATATCTGGTGCGGTGTATCCCATACAATGTTAACCTTTCATTTTTGAGAAACGAATATAATTTTTAGTAACAAATTAAATCTTTTCACTTAGCCTCCCTGCAGCACCGCGATTTTAATTAACCCTACAGAGCATACGCGAGACCTGACAGGCCTACGCAGTTTTGTTTTTGTTGTACCTTGTATATTTTTGAAACTAGATTTATGAAACTCAATGTACCTTTCCACCTTGAGTTGAAGTGTAAGATTATATAATAAAAACTATTAAAAAATTATCACAAATTTCGCATCAAACAGCGAAAAGGCCTTTTTAAGGGTGTTCAAAGGATGATTCAACAAAATCACTCCCAGTAAAAAAATTCTGATTACAGCCCAGACTAAATGTAAACAATAGTTTTGATGCTGACACGTTGGAAATGTGAAGGTTTCAATTTTCAAACCACAAGTTAACGTCATAAATTTTAATGAATTAACGTCATAAAATAATGTGTTCATTTTCAAAAGCATTTTGAAAGCAATACAAAACGTATAATTTTTAATATGAATTTATAAAATCGATTATTTTTCGAAAATGGAAAATTATTATTTTTCACTCTTTTTATTGTTTAATGATTTTTTCACGCGGAATTTCACAAATCGGATACCTACAAGTATGAAAAATACTCACATTACTATTCATTCTGTTATTTCAACTTTAGCAAATCTCCGATTTAAAAAAAGTTAATAAGCATTAATTTTATTTAACCCTATGTTTCCGTATGAAAAAAAACTGTATATAGAAACACAGCTCAAGAAAATAAAACCAATATAATACCCCCGTGTTTTTTTACGGAAATGTAAATCTGAAAAATTTGATCAAAGAAGAAAAGAAAGCCCTTTCAACAGCAAAGAAGAAAACTAATTTGCATGAAGTAGACAGCGAAACAATTTTTTTATGTCCAAGAAAACTCTCAAATGGTAGTTCATTGAGTATACACTTACTATAATGTATTTATGGTCATTCAAATCGAAATGAAGTCTGTGAAATGAAGTGAAGTGAATACTCCTTTAGCACAGCCTTTAAGATCGCTTAACCTTCGCATGGCATATTGGGGTCCCTGGGACCCCACGACATCTTAAAAAGCCTGTAGAATGTTCTAATATTTTTTTTTGGCAAATCGACACCTTTGTAATTTAGCATCATAACCCTCTCGATATTTTACACACTATGCTACTGTTAGTTGTGGTATGCCCTTCAAGTTTTATGCGATTTAAGCGAGCTTGGGGTCTGTGGGACCCCAGTATGCCATTTACGTAACTATTTTGTTAAGGGGACTGGCGCACTTAGGAGGTCGAGAAAATGCAGCTATTTGTTATTTTTTTTTCTGGAAAAGTGTATATAATTATTGCACAACAATTATTTTTATTTAAAAGACGTTTATTTTAGAAATACAATGTAATTTTTTTGTACAAAAATATTAAAAAATAACCCATTTACAGCCGATGTTCGGCAACCCTGTTTTTTATAAAGCATTTTGCGGTGAGCAAGATATTTCAAAAACTAGTGCACAAATCTATTTCAAATTTGGTATACTTGTTTTAGACATCAAAATCTAGTCCCTAACGCAGATTTTTTCAAAAAATGGAATTTTGACAAGATGGCAGCTGTTCAAAGTTAAAATATGGATTTTCGTTAAAAAAAAAAAGCGATACTTTTCGTCCATAAAATAAAAAATACGGATTTAAATAAAAAATCCTCTACGTTAGGGACTAGATTTTGATGTCTAAAACAAGTATACCAAATTTGAAATAGATTTGTGCACTAGTTTTTGAAATATCTTGCTCACCGCAAAATGCTTTTTAAAAACAGGGTTGTCGAACATCGGCTGTAAATGGGTTATTTTTATTTAATATTTTTGTACAAAAAAATTACATTGTATTTCTAAAATAAAGGTCTTTTAAATAAAAATAATTGTTGTGCAATAATTATATACACTTTTCCAGAAAAAAAATAACAAATAGCTGCATTTTTCGACCTCATAAGTGCGCCAGTCCCCTTAAAGTAGAAATATTTGTTTTAGTCGTTTTGGCCTTTGATAACCATAATTTAGTGAATTAATATTACCTAAATTGTTAAGTTTTTAACTTCACATAATTAATTAATAAGATATTTTAAAATATAAGAGTTTACATTTCATTTACATAGGTGCGGAGTGCGATGATTACATTGAATAAATCGAAATTTTTAAAACGTCATATAAGACTTTTGTGATGACATATGATGATTTTTTTATTTTTATTTTATAGAACCATATGTCTAGTTTATATTATGGAATAATTTTTAGTTAAATTATTTTTCATTTTTGTGTAAATAAATTATATACTAAAAGGTTGCTTTTGGTTGATGAAATTTGCCATATTTTACTAAATGTCGAATATAATTAAAAGTTTTTCATTTTTAGGTGGATTATTTATACTTTTCAGTGACAAATACACTAGTTTGGTGTTTTTTTTACAAAAATCAGTCTTAAAATGTTATTTTCTCTATTGATTTATCCCTTTTACCGTTGGGGTCCACAGGACCCCAGTATGCCATCTAAGTAACTAAAATATAAGTATGCCATGTGAAGGTTTTAAAATTTAAAGTGTGAAAAATATTTCCGTAAAATCATTGTAAGGTTAATTTTAAGGTGTAAACAAACACAAATCTGCAAGATTTAACGAAAATTTTAAACAAAATTTTATAATGTAAACAGGCCTTTAGTTTATCAGTCTGAAGTCTGGTAGCAGAGACAGCAGTGAAGTCAGTTTATCAGATGAAAGCTCGCGTTGATAATAATAATCTAACCCGGTCCTAACGTCCAAAATTATGTATTTTTGTAAATTGGTAAATATAATTCTGAATATTATGTAGTATAAAATACACAATAAAAAATTGTAATTTGATTTTGTTCGTTACATTTAAAAAGAATTAGAGTAGTCCACCTAAATTATCGTAGGTAAACAAAATTAGTAATACTATCTATAAGCTATAAGATATTATGTTTTAGATTAAAACTCCGCATATGCCTGCCAGTGTGCCACCTACATGTTGTATACATTTACATGTTGCTTCTTAAATAGACACGTGATGTCATTATGGTGGTTTATCAAGTTAATATTAGGGTCTTGCTAGACGTTTAGCATTGTGGGAGTAACGCTAATCTTGTACAATGACAAATCCACCCTTCCCCTTGCACACAACAAAATTTAAATAAAATATGCATTTATCCTAACGCAACTAAACTTAAACAATTTTAATAAATTGTTTTCAATTTCGATTGAAATTCAGTTACTTGGAATAATCGTTTCTTTCATCGTTCTTGGCGGAGTTAAATTTACACTCAAATTATTTTAATTTCATTTATGTTTCTTTATTATTATTATTTTAATAATTTGGTAAATCTATGATTTCGAGACATGCCTAGAAATGTACACTAAAATAGTACAAGAAAATGAAAAATGTTAAGTTTCTTCTAGGGGTTCCAACATACATTATATTTAATGTATAAATATTATACATTATATTATATTAACTAATTATTCCATTTACGATTGCCTATCTATTGTTTTAAGTATAAGATCACGGGGTGTCTAGTTCAATGCAGTGCCATTGATAAGAAAAACTTTTCAGAATTTCTTAGTCATTGCGATCTAAATTTTACTATTGTAATTTCCGTTTCAACAAAAACAAATACAACACTGTACTGCACATTTTGTAACTTTAATATAGAATTTATAAATGCATAAC
The DNA here is from genome assembly GCA_958510855.1 of Rhagonycha lutea. Taxonomy (NCBI): domain Eukaryota; kingdom Metazoa; phylum Arthropoda; class Insecta; order Coleoptera; family Cantharidae; genus Rhagonycha; species Rhagonycha lutea. The sequence continues at coordinate 649,856 of OY294042.1, forward strand.
ACTTTTTAACGAAGATATCCCCAATGTTCCTATATACAGGGTGTCCCCGCACTCACTTTACATAACTTAGGTGGTGATAGAGGACACTTTTCTAAGAACAATATTTAACAAAAATTTTTTTCTAAATTCAAACCCTCGAGAGTTAGGCCTCTTTAAAGCATTTTTTTTAATTTCCACCTTCACGTGGCCATAGCCCCGAAAATATTTATTTTTCAGTAAAAATGGTTTACTGATTTTTTAAAGAGCGTGAAATAATCTACAAACTAGATTCAAACCTTTTATTGTCTCAAATCAACGGCTTAAAGTAAGTTAAAAAATGTCGACAAATTTGAGCTTTTCAAAACCCTGTATCTTTTAAAAGAAACATTTTAAAAAAAATCTGACGCCCCATTCCGGATAGGAAATTTAACGGACTACAACTTTCGTCTAGTAAAAATTTTTGAAAAACTAATCCATTTCACAGAAAGCTGCAGGTATACTTAATAACCAAGTTCAAATTGCCAACGAGTGGTGGCGTTTGGTTAATGTAAATTCCCAATAGTAAAAGCTTGTAATTATTTGTATTTTAATTACAATTACATTAACGCCACCACACGGAATAATTTCAAAGTCCATTCTGGACGTATTATAGTGGCGCCACCAACGATAATGTAAAATGCGAATAGGTACATAGATTATTGCAAGTTAGAATTCTTAGACTTTTATATATTTTTTCCAATCTGAGCGATATCATATAGGACCATGCGTTTCAATTATAATCTGTTCCATGATAGCTCGAGTGTGACTCATCGCAATTTTTCTCTAATAATTCGAATAAGATGAAAAATATTAAACAATTTAAAACCAAAAATATTAGGCCTTTTATGCTACATTTTTTTACTTTTCAACATTCTTGATATCGTTCACCGTTTTCGAGTTATTAGAAGAAGTTAGAGAAAAACTGGGTTATTAAGTCACACTCGGGCTCTCGTGGGACAAACTATAATATATGATTACAAAAAAATCAATTTTGATTTTAAACTAAACTGTAAGCAGTTTTCTGCAGTTATCTCAGAAATAATTAAAATGGACAGTTTTTCTTGGACGCTCATCAAGTGTGTCAGTAATTCTTCTAATGCCCTCTATAGTGGAACAAAATCGCATTTGAAGTTGATTTTGTTGCAATATATTCAAATGAAAAAAAAAAAAACAGCAGGAGTGACAATCTCAAAGACAAAGACGATTATGTCTGATTCCTATGATCGAACGATAGATTTGATTATTTGCGGTAGCCTTTAAAAGTGCAGCTAAACGTATCTACACATTTTTATTGAAAATGCATGCATATACGAAATTATTGAAATAAATGCCATCATTTTGCACAATTTTCATTCCATAGTTTCAGTTCAAGCAGAAAATTAAATTTTAAATTACCGTACCTTTAAAATCAATGGAACAAAGAGAAAAATTTATAAAATTTGAACTGCTTTGTTTATCACAGACTTCTAAAAAAAAAACCTTTTTAACAGAACTCTTCGAATATCTGAATAAGGGATGGGAAAACGCAGACACGATAGTATGTAGTTTATTTATACATGAAAATTTATTAATCTTTAATAAAATTTTTGCATTTTGTCTCAATGTTCTATGATTTCTACATCTACAATTTACAAATGATAACTGGCCTAGAAATGTTATTCTATTATTGAATATTGGGCAATATAGTAACAATCGACACCTATTGCTTGATTCCGGTTTTCTTTGAACTTTTCTGTATTTATTTCAGTAACTAAGTAAAAAATGGTAAAACCAAGACCAAGAAAAACTGAAAGGGGTATAATCCCTCAAACCATCTATGAAGAAGCATCAAAGAAAGTTATTAATCAAAACCAATCAATTCGAAAAGTTGCGCAGGAATATGAAATGTACCACGTTACTTTATACCGTTACATTAAATCAATTCGTGAAAATAAAGTGCCAAAAATAGGTTATAATCCCCACAACCGAATATTTAATGCAGAACAGGAAAAGCAGCTTGTTCAGTATTGTAAAACTTCAGTTGATCTATACTTTGGTTTAAGCGCGAAAGACAGCATTATTCAATGCACAACAGAGGCCGAGAATGGAAAAAGATACTTTTCGACGCGTATCAAACAATATTTTTTCTAATAGTGTTTGAAAAAGAACCAATAACATACTTTTTATACCTAATTTAAAATAATTTAATAAAGGAAACTGTACTGTTCGAATTTTTATAAAAAATGTTTCTACTTCAAAAAAATTAATGAAAAAGTTAAAAAAAAAAAAAAAAGTATAAATCCGCAGACACAGTAGGATAAAACGTATCCAGAATTGTTACCGCGAATAGAGCTATTGTTACAATTGACATCAACCTCGTTACAATAGACACCAAAAAGGTGTCAAAAGTAACACATCACCTCTTGGTGGTTTTATGGAAAACACTTCGAATAGCTTCGTCACAAGTGAATTATTTTATAAAAATAAAATAAGTGTTACCAAATAACTCTCTTGCTGCTCCCAAATAATGAAATCTAAATTACATAATATGGTTTGTTCTGAAAAAATTCATATTTATATTTTCTTACAATTGACACGGGTCTCCCCTACCTTTTCTTGAATTTTAACGACCTAAAAATCTCATCTCTACCGATAAGTCACCTTTCTTTGAGAGGGCCATGTTACAACACGTATAAACATTTCCCATGACGTTATCATTCTTTAAAAAAAATTATTTTTTGTACTTTAAAAATCAATAAATAAGTGTCAAAAACCTTAAGTTGTTTATTTACTTCCTTCCATGAAAAAAAAAATTCAAAAAAATCACCTTATTTTTTGGTCGCTTGATGAGAACCTCCCAATTTTATTATAAATCCGCAGACGCAGTAGCATAAAACGTAACCGGAATTGTTACCGCAAATAATAGGTTACTAATTTATTTGTTACAACTTTAAATAAAGATGTTTGAATTATTAATTTTTCTTGCTATTAGATTAAAATGGGTTATGTATGTAGGTACATAGTTCCTAATTTTAAAACTGATTTTACAAAAACAACAATGAGCAAAATGAGAATGAAACTTGCCACTCAGGTATTATTTAGTTTTTTTTTGCAATTTATTAATTACAATTAATTTAATTATGATTTTAGATATTCAGCAAATCCGTAGCAGCAGGTTTGCAATTTTATAAAAATCGCAAAGTAAAATGTTTTAAAGATTGTGAAGCTACAATTGAAATTTGTCTAAGAATCAATAATGCCTTTGATGTATGTCAAATATTTGCTAACGAAGGAATTCAAAAAGGCAGTAAATATTTACAGGTTTGCAATAAATTAAACATATTTAATATAATAATTAATAAAAAATTATCATTTTGTATCTCCGGAATCATCGGAATGGTTGAAATGGAAACTTGAAAAATTGAATAATTAATTCAATACTATACAGCCCTTTGAAAACGAAACAGACGGGATTGTGGCCAGCAGAAGTTTTTTTGCAAGAAATACAAAAACACGTCAATTTTATCATCGAGGGGGACAACTTTTGCGACCAATGTCACACCCGTATTGTTTCATCCCTCCGCGCTGTGATGACAACCCCTGAAATGTTAATAGGGATGATATGTCAAGTGACACCTCATTTGAAAGGTCTTGCTTCCCTGAATTCAGCGAAATAATTTTTTTGAAGTTTTATCAATTATTCAACAACAAAATTTCACTTGACATATCATCCCTATTAACATTTCAGGGGTTGTCATCACAGCGCGAAGGGATGAAACAATACGGGAGTGACATTGGTCGTAAAAGTTGTCCCCCTCGATGATAAAATTGACGTGTTTTTGCATTTCTTGAGAAAAAAATTCTGCTGGTTCTGATTTTATTAAAACAATAATAACTTTAATCTTAAAAATAATTAAGTTTCTTAAATTTAAATTTTGATGTTTAATAAAAGTTTTGAAAAAATTCTTACGTCTTATCATTTGGGGAGGGGGTTTCACGATACTGGTCCAAGATCAAGATACAGACTATTATTTTAATGAAATTCGACTAGCTGATGGAGCAACTAATGATCATCCTTGCACTCCTAACTTCCTTCAGTTGTATAAAATGTTATCATTATATTCCATATTAAGGGGGACCTACTAGAGATAGCATGAAACTATATCGCACTTTTTCGCACTCATGGCGCAAGATGGGCGAACCAACCTTTGTTGGTGGCGAAGATTTTTCCTAAACCATAAAATATTTTCAAATTTTCTTTTGGTTTTTGGAATCTTACATAGTTACCATTTGGCGGTAAAGAAAATTGAAGCTATTTCGTTGAATACTTTAAAATTATATAGCGATATAAAAATCACCCTAATTATTGGTCATTTCTATATCGCTATATATTTTTAAGACAATTTAAGAATAAAATTATAATTAGTTAAAATTTTTGTAACTAAAGTGAATTAATTTAAACAAATTTAAAATTAGTTAATTTATAAAAGTTAGATTGGAAATATCAGTGCAATATATCGCTACTAAAATCACAGAACGTCGTACTATAGTCTATTTATTTATCGCATGCAGTGGAGAATAACAAATACATGCAGTTTGCACGTGATTTATGGGGAGGAGTTTGTCATTGTGCAGGGACGCATCTATTTTGACCTTGCAAACACCCAATCGCAATTACAGGTGCAATAAACATAATGCAATCACGTGCATGTCACGCGTTGATCACTGTTTACATCCACTGCATGCGATAAATAAATAGACTATAGATTTTGGTATGTTCAAAATTATTGTTTGAATACGTTTGTTTGAATGACGTTCTGTGCAAGAGTTAGCTCGAGCTGACTCAGTCAGTTAGAGCTTTGGTACCTAACCTAACAGTATAGTTCGACCAGAGTGAGATCGAGCTAAAAGTGTGGGCTAGGCCAGCGGTCGGCAACCGGTGGTCCGCGAGAAAATTCTGATATTAATGAAATTTTATGAGCTCATTTAATGAAATTTTTAATTAAAAAATAAATTGTGTTTAAGCTGCCTCCAGTGGCGGATTTTCGAAGAGACCTCAAACATTGAAAATTAACCAATATAAAATTACAACTGCTTGGCTACATTTAAAGGTTTGCTGATGTTCAAGTTGTATTAATTACGAAAATTGAAACTCATTGGTACAAGAATTGTCAAGATTCATTAGGTAAAAGAGTTAAAATCCAAAGTCCACGAGAAATTTCTAGTTAAATAGCAACATTTGGTGAAAATTTGATGGACCTAATTTTGGGGTTGGGATTGGGTATTAAAACCAGGTTTTAATGTGCAATATTGCTACATAAAATAGACAGTATTTTCAAAAAAAAAGTCGTCTGCGGCGCTAACGAACGGGGTTTCTCCCCCCGTGTGCCGGAGGTTGAAAATTATTGCTGGAAGTTGTAGGGGTAATGAAAATATTTAGATGGGGGCCTCAAAAGTTCTAAAACAGCCACTGGTTATACGTAAAAATATGTTCCTCGCATGTTGCTCGGAGCAAATGTAAGCGTGGGATTCAATAAGTTTAGTTAATTATGACATAGAGTTAAAAAAGGTTTTTCAAAAAAATTTAGCAATCAAAGTGAACAATTAAAAAGTTAGTGGTCTGCGAAATTTAAATTGCCAATTTAGTGGTCCGCAATACCCAAAAGGTTGCCGACGGCTGGGCTAGGCCACAGCTAGGCGTTTAGTGCGATCTCAAAATTGAATATATACCCCTTAGCTTGAACTAAGGATAGTTTGACCTTGGTTCTACCAACCAGGGTTGCAAACACTGCTTTCAGCTCGAGCTAACTCAATACATGTATACCTCGCACCGTAAATTTAAAACCGAGCTTGGTTAGATCGATCTAACTCGTGCATGTAGTATATGGGACAAGTGTCCCTTTGGAAACCACCGGGGTCTGGACATTATTTTAATTTTATCATAATAATTCGGGTTAATGTAATTTTCCTTAAACAATTAAAACACATAATAAAGTAAAACATTTGTGCATTTGACTGACAAAAAGAGTTGTTTATGCAATGACTGCTTCTGCATATCATGCTCTATGCTGGTGAAGGTCTAGAGCAGCTTTTTAAAAAAGTCATTCGTTTTAGAGTATGCGGGCCGCATCAAGACACCTCGCGAACCGCATGTGGCCCGCGGTTTGCCGACCTCTGGTCTAGAGGCGATAAAATTTGACAAAATTTAGTACAAAATGGTAACTAACCAATAGAACACGACTGTTGGATTCTAACAAATTAGGCACATATGCAGGAAACATCAGAAACTATGCAAAACAATACAAAAATTGTACTTTTTTATATGAATCGTTCTCGAGATTAACTGACGAAATACTGATTTATTATTAATATTATATTCAATCAAGGGCTTTCCATTCCTGTTGGAATATTGCCACTTCTTTGAAGTCTTCACAATCCATTTCGCGAGGTGGATTACTCCTGTTTTGCTACTTTTGTTACTACAACTTTTCACCACAGCGTGTGGATGTCCGCTGGAAGTAGTCCAGTAATTCTACGAAAAAATACGAAAATTATACTACCCGGAAGCAAAAAATGGGGTCGTGTAGAAGAAAAAATTCTAAGAAAGATAGCGCTTTTTGCATCGCCCTAGCTGGTGTAGAACATAACCTAAAAAATTATCCAAAGTCGAAAAACAAGTTTTATGCGATTTAAGAATAAACGAAGCATCCTACAAAAGAAAGTTAAATTAGAAAGTTGTAGATAATAGAAAAACCTATCGAATGCGATTAGAAAACTAAAAGTTCGATATTTAGTTTTGGAGAAAATCGAAAAATAATAGTCAAAAATTGCTTTTTTTGTTTTTGCTGTGATTTTTACAATTTTGCATTAAATTATTCCTTGTTCGAGGAAAATGTTGCCTCTGTTGAGTAGAAGAAGAGCTTTTTTGGAAAATTTCAAAAAATGAAAAATGCGCGATTGATAGCGGAATTACGAAAAAATAACTTCTTCGTAAATCGGCCATTGCTCACGATGGAGATGGTCTAGAGAACCCAACCTGGGCTTAAATTTTTCGTAAGAGATAGTACTACCATATACTTTAAGAAAGTCATATTTTAAGTCACTCTCTAACCTCAAAAAATGGGCATGAATATCGTAATATCGCAATGCAAGTACACTTCCGTGCCATATCTGCATCTGTAAGTATACCCGCATTGCGATATTACGATATTCATGACCATTTTTTGAGGTTAGAGAGTGACGGAAAATATTACTTTCAGAACTATAAGATAGTACTATCTCTTACGAAGAATGTAAGCCCAGGTTGGGTTCTCTAGGCTATTTCCATCGTGAGAAATGGCCGTTTTACGAAAAGGTAATTTTTTCGTAATTCCGCTATAAATCGTGCATTAATCATTTTTTTAAATTTTTCAAAAAAGCTCTTCTTCTACTCGACAGAGGCAACATTTTCCTTGAACAAAGAATAATTTACTTTGCAAATTGTAAAAATCACAGCAAAAACAAAGAAAGCAATTTTTGACTGTTATTTTTCGATTTTCTCCGAAAATAAGTAACAAATTTCCATTTTTCTGGTCGCATTCGATAGAGTTTTTCATTATCTACAACTTTCCAATTTAAATTTCTTTTGTAAGATGCTTCGTTTATTCTTAAATCGCAAAAAACCGGTTTTTCAACTTTGGTTAACTTTTTAGGTTATGTTCTACACCAGCTAGGGCGATGCAAAAAGCGCTATCTTTCTTAGAATTTTTTCTTCTAGACGACCCCAGTTTTTGCTTTCGGGTAGTATCATTTTCGACTTTATCATTATGTCGTTCGTAGAATGACTGGACTAAAGGCCGAGCTAAGAAATTCTGTGAAGTCCGCGATTTGAACCCAGAATTTCCGCTCTGTAACTCAACCATCAGCGATCACATCACTCCACTGCCGTGTTATTATTATATTATTATTAATAATAATTACCATATTAGCTTTACGTTTAAAGAATTTCAAATATTTTGAATGAGACTTTTTATACAAACACGAAAACTACGACAGGGCCGGTTCAGTTTGGTGTAATCTCTGGTACTCGATTTACCTGGCCTGGCCAAATGACAAAACATCAAAGTTAAAAAATCTAATTATTGTGCAGGCTATTCGTAAATTAATCTATATGTTACAGTTAAAACCCGAAATCAGTTAAAACCCGAATTAACTAGTAAATTCTAGTTTTAACTGGTTTAATTTTAGTTAAAACTAGAATTAACTGATTTCTAGTAAATCTTTTTAGTAAATTCTAGTTTTAACTGGTATTAGTTTAGTTAAAACTAGAATTAACTGATTTCTAATAATTTTTTTTAGTAAATTCTAGTTTTAACTGATATAAGTTTAGTTAAAACTAGAATTACCTGATTGCTGTTGGTAAATTCGCGATCTATCACCGTTACAACTAGATTTAAACAACGTTTAAAGTAAAAGTAGACGTAATTAAATAAAAATGCTAATTCTTTATACTTTTACAGGGGAGGCCAAAACATTTGTGTTTTGGATTGAAAAAATAGAAGGAAACACGATAATTTAGAATTTTCTTGCATCTCATATTTTGAATTTAAAATAAAAATTTCAAAACCTTTTGCATTTTGTACTTCAAATGCCCTAAATACATTTCAAATACCAAATTTGAATTTTCCAGTTACGATTTCACTTAATTTTTATAATTTTTTAAACAATTATTTTTAATAATAAATTAGTACAAGTATAACACGGCCTTTACCATATAAAAAGAAATGAAAAAATTTATTAAACAAAACAAAAATTTAAAAAAAATTTAAAAATTATAACAAGTGAAATCGTAACTGGAAAATTCAAATTTTGTATTTGAAATGTATTTTGAAAGATGTATTTCGGGTACTTTATTGAAGTACAAATTGCAAACGATTTTGAAATTTTTATTTTAAATTCAAAATATATGAGATACAAGAAAATTCTAAATTATCGTGTGTTTCCTTCCATTTTTTTAAAGCTATAACAAATTAGCATTTGTATTTAATTACATCTACTTTTACTTTAAATTTAGTTGTAACGGCAATAGATCGCGAATTTACTAACACCAAACAGTTAATTCTAGTTTTAACTTTTATATCAGTTAAAACTAGAATTTACTAAAAAGATTTATTAGAAATCAGTTAATTCTAGTTTTAACTAAACTAATACCAGTTAAAACTAGAATTTACTAAAAAGATTTATTTGAAATCAGTTAATTCTAGTTTTAACTAAAATTAAACCAGTTAAAACTAGAATTTACTAAAGCGGTTAGTTAAAACTAGAATTTACTAGTTAATTCGGGTTTTAACTGATTTCGGGTTTTAACTGTAACATTATATATAAAAGAATAAACTGACTGACTGACATATCAACGCACAGCCCAAACTACTGGGTCCTTAGCGATGAAATTTTGCACAGAGGTTCCTGTTATCACGTAGGCGAGCACTAAGAAAGGATTTCATGAAAATCCTATCCGAAAGGGATTTATCACCTATTATCTAATTAGTTGTGACGCGCATGAACGGATTAACGAGATTCCCACTGTGGACGTCTCTCCAGTTTCCAAAGCACAGTCTAAATGCGGATATACTGTCTAGAAGCATGGGATTTACGTTATAAAAAAAAATATACATAAATATGGGATTTATCACCTAATATCTAATTAGTGGTGACGCGCGCGAATGGAAGGAAAAAGGTTTGCGCGCAAAAAAAGTTAATTCCATGCGGACGAAGTCGCGGGCAACAGCTAGTACCTAATATTACTTTTAATAATTTCTTTAGTTTGAAACAAATTTATGTAATTTTTCATGGTCGCCTGATTTTAACTATAGTAGGTACTACATTAAAAATTAAACAAAACAATATAGTAATAGGTAATGTGCATAAAAAGATATTATTGCTAATTAACCACGTACCAATTAAATTTTATTACGTGGGGTACTGTACTACTAACCAAGTACTATAGCAATGCTGTGGTGTAGCGTTCGGGAATCGACCGTTCTCCGTGAATGAAACTGGAAACCAATCAAATTGTGTCAAAAGTGACTATTTGAAATATGTTTTGGAATTGCGACCTCCCCCGCCAAACTTATATTGGTAGATCGAATGAATGTCGAAACAAATAATGTTGTTTATAATTGGGGAAGTGCATGCTTGTCAAATCCAGTTTTCTCCAGTGCAGGCAACAAGAACGGTCACTTTCACTTTCGCGGTACTCTACTTAATAAGTAGACTTGACACTGGAACGATGATGAACTATCCTCGAGTTTTCAAAACCGATTGATTTTGGTTACATTTATGTTTACAAAATGATTATATTTACAAATTAATGACGGAAAAATGGAAAAATTAAGGTTAAAAAGTAATTATTTTGTGAATTAAAAATAGGGAGAGGGTTACTACCAGATTAAAAACTAAATTACGACGGAGATAAAGTTAAAAAGATCACAGCGCTAAATTTAATTGCAAAATTGCAATAATATCAGTTTTGTTCGATTACTGGTTACTGTAACTTACGGACATATTGAAATGCGATCGGTCATTGATGAGATGAATTTCGTTTGAAGCATTTATGTTTTGAGAAATATCTACATTATAATTTTGTTATGTACGGTATGTACAGATTACAGATCAGATCCGGGTGCAGCAACTGCAAGCTAGACGATATTTATGCATTTTTATATTACGATATTTCTGTGACATTGGCAATTAAATAATTGAAAATAGAAATACATACAATAATTATTGAGTTATGGTAGTAATTAGATTTAAAAAGAGAAGTTTTTCTAACAAGTCGCTATTTTGATTTGATTCCCGAAGGTAACGTAATAGAAGGAAGGAGTCGAGTATAAGAGGGCAACACGGCGCGCGAGGGTTGCTGGACTGCATCAACAGTGTACTGCAATGAATGGCAGGGGCAAAGTACAGTCATCGCCCTTCGATGGTGAATGGCACAATGAGAACGACCTTAAGGGACACATGCTATTCACGCACATTGTAATCGGTATGTATGTATGTAGGTATTCCCTAAAATTCCCTAAAAATTGTATACACACCTAATGTATATGGGTAACGTATCTAACCTATGCAATGCGTACATAATAACGTACCTATACATATGCCTATTATACCGGTTTATTTATGTTGATGAAAACTAACAATAAATAATAAATGTTGTACTGAAACGATTATCAAAGTAGGTAGGTAGATAGATAGATAGGCTAGGTATGGCCTACCGGCAGAAGAGGTGTTTAATTTAGGTTTATCGATTGGTGGGTATCGGGATTATTTGATTGTTATAATATTGGTTTAGTGAAATAATAGCCAACTTTGTGACACGACACGACAACAACCGCGGCTGTTATTATAACAACTATACCAGGAGCATTCGAGCCTGGCTTTCGTAGGTTTCTTTCACTTAAAGTGCAGCATGGTAGCAAATGATGGTTTTAGCATAAAGTGTAACGTGCTCAATAAAGTTTATATTTACCTATTAAGTTATCCAATTCGTAATAATAAATTTAGCACTTAAAACACAACTACGGCCTCAACAAATTTGTTGAACTACTACACTTTCCCAGGAAATGTAAGTCGAGATCCCCGTTCATTGGTACTAAATTTTTAAATCACGCACCACACTTTTCATTCCGCACATTTATTTTCTTTAATTTCTATTCACTCAACAACACTTTAAAAAAACTGTTCATTTTGTTTAAACGAAACATTTCTTAAAACTAATATCACAAAATTTTAGTCTGCGTTAGTACGTTAAGGATCGAGGTTAGAATAATGGATGAGCGGTATATTGCTTAAATTTCGATGTTTTAAATGTTTATGGGCTTAATTCAATTGCATAAAATTTGTTTATTATTTATATGTACTAATATTGAACACGATGATGCCGGTGAATATAGACAATACAATTCACAACGCGTATAAATTAACTAAATGACCCGAACCTACACGTAACTTCTCAAACACTGAGCTCATTTTTCTACCCCACCCTAAACATTCGAGCGCATGAGCTAGACTTTACCTGCTATACTCGAACATAGGCGTACGATGCGGCGCGGCGCGACGTACTAAACAATAGAAAATCATTGGTAATTCCACTTTATCTTTTAATTTCTGATTCTATTGTCACTTCTTAACAATTTTTATTAACGCTCAATCATAAAAACATTTCATTAATAAAATAATGCAAAAATTATTCTCTGCTCGCCTGCACAATTTCTATAAAGTTCAATAATTCAAATTGTGCAATTTTGAAACTTTTAAAGTTGCATTAGAATTAGCGCTACTACTGTAATAGACATAATATGCATTTGTCTCGTCATAATTAAGGTACGGGTAAGGATATTTAGTTTAACTTTGATAACAAAACAAAAATAGGTACCTACATAATTAATAACAATGTAAAGAATTAACCCCAGTGGCGTAGGGGTACTTTCTAATGCTTCTATTCATTATTATTCTTTATTTTATACTATTCCTTAACAAAAGCGGGCCTTTCCAACAATCAACCATGCAATAATATCGGTTGCACATTTACATTTCCTGTCGCCGATATTCATCGATCCAATTAATTATTATTTTAGTAAATATTCATTAATGTACACTATCACTGAAATAGTATTTTTTATTGAAAGAGTGGCATAAATACAAGTTGTAGCAATACAGTATAGTCGCGATAACGTGAACTATTTAAAGACGGGCGTATTCGTGTGTGGCATACAACGTCGCAAGATTATATTCTTATAAAGATAATTTTAAATAACAACAACATATTAAATAATAGTGGTTGACTACTCCTAAAACGTTTTCGAAAACTTCATATTATACTGAATATGTAGATAAGAACTCTACATAGTTACCTAAATGATAAGATAAGTAGATGAAAATATCAAAAAGAAATTCAAAGTCGGCATTATTTTATTACACTAACAAGGAGAGTGCCAAATAGCATTGCTAATCACCGATTTGTACCATTATTATTATACGTTTTCGTCATAATTAAAACTACATGAGGTGAAAATTTAAACTTGTGAATATTATGTACTACACATAAATTAGTTATCGTTTATTCATTTGACTTTTATAAATTATTTGAATTCTGTATTGGTGAAAAAAAAATGGCGCCATTTGTTGAAACATGTTTTTGCATCAAAATTTGCAGCGCGCTCTTAAAGGTGAATGGCCAAGTTTGGCGCGGCCAGTTAGGCACATTAATATATTAAGACTAATAGAAAGGTAATTCTTTATTTTTTGCTCTTCAGTTTCTTTTTTTTTTAAGAATTTAATAATTAAGGCCATTAAAATTTTAATACCTAATTGGTAATTCTTGTTACCCAAAACTATAAAATACCAACCTAAAGTAGCTTTCTTAATACCTTTTTTTTAACCTATATGCGACCTAAAAATCTCTTCTCTACTAATAACGTAGAAAATAATTTCTTTACACCAAAAATTTTCGGGATGTACATAATAATAATAATATACTATGTAGTACCGTGTAGTACATAGTAACATACATGTCATAGTCTATGCATTCGATTTTTAAAATCCATTTTCTCCAAATTGGCTGAATTAGGAAAGTTTAAATTTTCACCAGATTTAGTTCTAATTATAACCAAAACGTACCTATAATATTAATGGTGTAAAATTAATTAATTAATTTTTTATTTGCGATTTAGAATAGGAAATATCAAACTTTCTGGATTGTGCAAATGGACGATTTCCGTTTTCACGCTACAATTTACTTGCGCAAATTGACTTGCACAAGCCAATTTGCACAAATTGCATGAGCGTGAAAACGCACCATTACGGGGTTACATGGGTTTCAAATGTTAAAAAAACATATATTTTCTCTAACTTCTTTTTAATATAATAAAAGAATTAGTTTTTATAAACATTTAAGAATATAAAAGAGCAACATTTCGACAAACTTTTATAATGTATGCTGTATTATATAATATAATATTATACGCTAAATACCCGGTTCGAAACCGGGTGAAGTAAGAACTTTATTCTGGTATCTTCTCTGGTCCTCCAGGTTACATTAATAAAATGTAAAATAGCACATTTAAAAAAAATTTAGTTACCTATTTTGGATTTTATTGCAATTGTATTTGCTTGAAAACCAATAAACTTCACTAAAATGTAGTTTGCGTTCATTTTTAACCAACTTTATTACAATCTGCCAAAGTAACTTGTCGGAAATTATTGGTTTTCAAGCAAAAACAATTGCAATAGAATTCAAACAAATCAACTAAAATTTTTTTAAATGTCTAATTTGGCATTTTATTAGTGAGTTTTTAACAGAAATTAAAAAACTAAATATCAAATGTTAGGTATCTTTAGAAGCGGTATACAAATCTCTTCAAATTGATACGATTTTCATTCTTATCCGTTATGATGGGAAGCAAAAATTAAAGAAAAATCAAATTCCCATGTTAATTTCCTATGTTCACATCGGCGGCCGGTCACTCGGTATATACATATTTTTGTATTATATTTTATGTAAAATTTTCATTTAAAAATTTTGAACATTCAGCCGTTGAGCGGTATCAGGATAACTCGTGATAGCTTTATCCGAAATCAAAAAACCAAAAAGAAAAAAGTGTAAATATTTTACCCAAAATTGTGATTTATATGGTATAGATTAATCTATACCATGTATTGCTTTATAAAATAAGTTCTGATCAAAAATAAAACAATCCTTCGTTCAATCACTCTAGTTAATCTTATCTAGAAAAAGCGTGGAATTTCAATAAGATTGGTGCATTAGTTTCTGAGAAATTGTGTTCACCGACTTCAAAAATAGAGTTTTGAGAAAAAAGCAATCAAAGTTTTAATTAAAAGATTAATATTAATATATTTATGTGTATTATTAACTCGTAAGAATATTTAATTATATAATTGAATATAAAATAATACAAGTTACAATTTAGTAACTATAATTTAATATTAATATATTGATTAAATATAAAAGGCTCTCTCTCCTCGAGTTTTACTCCGATTGACTTGAAACTTTGGGAAAATATTCTTGACATGATGTACTATTAGATAAAAAAATTATAAATATATACTTTCTTTAATCTTCGAAACCTATGTAACCCCTTAATACTTGGAGATGGGTTGATGTTCTCTACTATCAGAAGTCAGTTTTTGTAGTTTTTTTACTAAACCTAGATGTACCTATTTAGTATTTCCTTTTAAATTCAAGATCACAAAGCGCGAAAGGATAATCTACTTACATTGTTAAGTTATTAACTAAATATTTTATTATTATTATTCATAATAATATGTCCATTTAATGCGTCCATTATATTAAATAATTTAATTATTTTATTTAACTCGATTTATTTTAAAATATCCTATCTAATCTACGTCTGTAAATTTTTCTACGATGCGGGCGGGCACCACCAATCATAATAATAAATAATATTAAAAAATTTAAAACACAACCACAAGGCAGATAAGGAAAATATGAAACGGTAGACATACGTAAGTAAATAATTTTATGAAAAGTATCTATAGTCATTTATTTGATGCTGCGGTTTTATTAATTTACAATAAGTGGATTACTTACATTCTCTACAAGTTGCCTTAGCTAAATGAATTTACATTTGTATTCTGCCTATTGAACCCTTACTAATACAAATTAATCGATATCTACTTACTGCCATCGGTAGAATTTATTATTATACCACGGTAGTTTAGCAAAAAAAAATGAATTAACCCTTGATGGATCGGGAGCCAGCAACAGATGGAATTTTATGATATATTCCTATTGATCTAGGGCAAAAAAGTGGTAAAAATTTTTTAATTTTGCGTAATTGTACTATTATGGAATTTACCATTACAACCAAATTTGACATGTAGATTTTGACTAGGAGTAGATATTTTTGCCATATTTTTCTTGTCATCAGTATTCTGATATATCATCAGTAGATACTGTAAATTTTGAAAATATTGAAACGTTAATGAAGATTAGCGATCCATTCAGTCAGAATTCCACGAATCTGATACACATAATAAAAATAATCAAATTACCACTTGTTGTATTATTTACTTAACCTTCATCCGCTCGCGTACGCGGCAAATTGGCCGCAATAAGATACATAGGGTAGTTTGTGGCTGTACTGAGCCGGCTGGTGGAGCTTTTTTAAACAGAACACGGGCATGGTCTAGTGGAGGAGATAGTAATTAAAGAATACAAGCCCTTCTCACCGTTCCCTGATGCTCTGGAAGGAAATGGAAATTTACGCCATTTAATAAATTAAATTAATTGCGGATTTACAATTTATGAAAAAGTTAATGAAGATTAATTTTCAGTGTGTCGAGCATATAACACAATCCAGGGAAATCGAACAACATAGTAAGAAGTTGAAAATCTAATAAAGTACATAGTACATAGGAGAATATTTTACATTGATGAAATTTTTGAACAAATATAATATATTGCCTAATATAAAATATAATGCCTATAAATAAAAATAAACTTGATGGTTCTCACAAAACTAAAATGAAAAAAAAATTGTTTTCTTGAAACTGATTTTACCATTTGATTTACATATCTCACTTCGAAGTACTTTAGTATATAAAATGATAGTAATTAAGAACATGATTTTTTTGAAAAATTATATTTATGAGGTAATTTTCATTGTTGAAAATGATTTGGATAAGTATATAAAAGAAATTTATCGAAATGAGTGTATTATGTTACCTTTTGTGTCACATATGGATCTCCTCATCTTCAAACAATAAATTCAAGTTAACCTCGTATCGCAAACATCCAGCTTCGTAACATTTCGGTTTTGTAAAATTGACGTATTCAAATAAGGTGATTTCTAAAATCATAAAAGAATTAATAACGTGAATAAGTTGATAAATCGGATGATTTTTTGGATTACTCTATTTTATAAGTTATTAAATTTTTATGAATAAAATAATTATGAATTTACATTTTTGTAAAATAAGAACAATATTTGATTTTAATTTCATTAACTTTTAATATAAAATTGAAAAATATAAACGTCTCAATCGTTATTTTAATTAAAGAGTGTCGATTATGTTATTTCGAAGAAGAAAATAAAATAATTTGGAAGTTTTCCTAACTTTTAGAATTGAATTAATAGAAGTGGATAAATCTATATTCCATTATCTTTTGGTTAAGAGTCGATCCATTATTTTACGCTTTTAAAGAAAAAAAATACTTAAAAAACTTCAATAACTTTGCAGAGATGCGCAGTTTCTTTAGACGGTACACCTCCTTCTCATTAAATGACTCAAAAAATTAAATCTTTATCTATTTTTAGCCAAAAGTATGAAATTTCAAAATTAATTTGGAAATTAATATAATGGTATTAACAAATAAATTAACGAAAAAGTTTTATTACTAAAACAGGATTATCATTTGAATATTAAAGAATAAAAGCATGATGGACATTTGGAAACGTTCGTATTACATTAGGAAGTTAGGTATAGATAGGGAGAGTGGAGTACATGATAGCTTGATAGAGGTTGCTCAAAGTTGGCAAAACCCGTTGGTAAAAATTGTAAAACCAATTTTCAACGAAATGAAAAATCCATACGTTTTGGATTAACCCTGTAAGATGTAGCTTTGAAGATACTACAGTAAAAATTTCATGCCAATCGATGCACATCTGTTCGAGCTATGTACCTGAGCTATCGGTTAGCCCGTTTTAAAAATGTAGTGTTCAGAAAAATAGTACTACGGCTGCAATTTTGTATTAATAAGAAAAAAGATTTTTTTATGTACCTATTCGCTGGGTGCGAAGTATATAGTGGGGGTATTAAAAAACGACGCCACCATCCGCTGCGGACAAATTGTGCAAAAAACGTGCAAGATGTCACGCACCCAGCGAATAGGTACTTCAATATAATATTATTAGGTATCTACGAGTATGTATAATGAAGCTGTTAATTGCAATTTTCGTTATGTTATTATCATTTCCCACAAATAATTTGTCAAATTAGGAATTGTTTTACACGTTCTACAGTGGCGTTAGTCCTTAACAAGAATAAAAATTATTGGATGTGGTTGTGTTGTTCGGCCTTCGGCCTTCGGCCACACTGGGTAAGAGATGTGACCATCAATGACTTTACCATACATTAATCATAAGGTATTTATAACATCACATAATATTATACAGGGTGTCCCCGCACTCACTTTACATAACTTAGGTGGTGATAGAGGACACTTTTCTAAGAACAATTTTTAACAAAATTTTTTTTCTAAATTCAAACGTGGCCATAGCCCCGAAAATATTGATTTTTCAGTAAAAATGGTTTACTTCTTTTTGAAAAAGCATGAAATAATCTACAAACTAGATTCAAACCTTTTATTGTCTAAAATCAACGGCTTTCGAGTTATGAATTAAAGTAAGTTAAAATATGTCGAAAAATTTGAGCTTTCTTTTTTTTTTGGTTTTTTTAAAAACCCTGTATCTTTTAAACGAGGCATTTTACAAAAAATCTGACGCCCCATTCCGGATAGGAAATTTAACGGACTACAACTTTTGTCTAGTAAAAATTTTTGAAAAACCAATCCATTTCACAGAAAATCAGAAAATAACAAACAAGGCAGCTACAAAACATAAAACTAAATTCACAAAATTTTCATTTGTTTTGAAAAATTATTTTATTAATTAATTTTAAATTATTACATCAATAAAGTAATTGTTGAAAATGACCACCCTCATTTTCAATACACAGTCGTGATTGTTTTAAAAGATGTTTGTCGAAAAAAATCAAAAAAAGTCATTTTTTTGACACTTTTAATCGCAGAAATTCGAATTTTTGACACTTTTCACATTCACCGATTGACCAAAATTGGTCTCGTGATCGACCGGTCAATCCCTCGACCTTGTTGACCACCCCTGCTATAATGGCTCTTAACAAAAAAGTAAATTTTATAAATAATACTATAAAGCATATTTTAAAACGAGCACGACTGTGTATTGAAAATGAGGGTGGTCATTTTCAACATTTACTTAAATAATCTAATAGTTTAAAATTAATTAATAAAATAATTTTTCAAAAAAAATAAAAATTTTGTGAATTTAATTTTTAGTTTTGTGGCTGCCTTGTTTATTATTTTCTGATTTTCTGTGAAATGGATTGGTTTCTCAAAAATTTTTACTAGACAAAAGTTGTAGTCCGTTAAATTTCCTAGTCGGAATGGAGCGTCAGATTTTTTGTAAAATGTTTCGTTTAAAAGATACAATGTTTTGAAAAAAAACCAGAAAAAAGAAAAGCTCAAATTTTTCGACATTTTTTTGCTTACTTTAATTTATAACTCGAAAGCCGTTGATTTTAGACAATAAAAGGTGTAAACCTAGTTTGTAGATTATTTCACGCTATTTAAAAAAGCACTAAACCATTTTTACTAAAAAATCATTATTTTCACAGCTATGGCCACGTCAAGGTGGAAATTAAAAAAAATGCTTTAAAGAGGCCTAACTCTCGAGGGTTTGAATTTAGAAAAAAATTTTTATTAAATATTGTTCTTAGAAAAGTGTCCTCTATCACCACCTAAGTTATGTAAAGTGAGTGCAGGGATACCCTGTATATTGTATTATACAGGGTGAATGAGAGCACCCGTATCAGCAATTTTTTTCAAAAACGGCTAGTCGTAGAGAGTTGGGTTAAAAATATTTATTATATAAGTCATAATAAAGAATCGAATGGTGATATTATTATTTCTCGGAAAGGTCGGCGTCCCAAGTAGTTTGCTCCAGAAACTCAAGAACTGTAGAATTTTAAATGGCACCATAGGTCGAAAATGGTATCGTTGAAAAGATCTTGCAAAAATAAGCAAGTTTTGTAGGAAACATTATTTTATTACTCCCACCATTTTTAAGTAATATTCGATTGCATGTTATGGGTGAATGCGACCACCCGTCAGTCAATTTTTTCAAAAACGGTAAGTCGTAGAGAGTTGGGTCAAAAAAATTTACAATAAAAACCATAATAAGGAATTGAATGGTGATATTATTATTTCTCAGAAAGGTCGTCATCCCGAGTAGTTTGCTCCAGAAACTCCAGAACTCCAGAATTTTAAATGGCACCATAGGTCGAAAATGGTATCGTTGAAAAGACCTTACAAAAACAAGCAAGTTTTGTAGGAAAAATTATTTTATTACTCCCTCCCCTTTTCAGTAATATTCGATTGCATATGGGTGACTGAGACTACCATTACTTAAAATGGGTGGGAGTAATAAAATAATTTTTCCCACAAAACTTGCTTATTTCTTAAAGATATTTTCAACAATACCACTTTCGGCCTATAAAATTTAAAATTCTGGAGTTCTGGAATTTCTGGAGTAAACTACTCGGGATAACGACCTTTCCGAGAAATAATAATATCATTATTCGATTCTTTATTACGGCTTTTATAATAAATTATTTTGACCCAACTCTCTACGACCTACCGTTTTTGAAAAAAAGACTGATACGGGTAGTCCCATTCACCCATATGCAATCGAATATTATTGAAAAGGGGAGGGAGTAATAAAATAATTTTTCCTACAAAACTTGCTTATTTTTGTAAGATCTTTTCAACGATACCATTTTCGACCTATGGTGCCATTTAAAATTCTGGAGTTCTGGAGTTTCTGGAGCAAACTACTCGGGACGCCGACCTTTCCGAGAAATAATAATATCACCATTTGATTCTTTAAATGGCTTTTATAATAAATTTTTTTAACCCAACTCTCTACGACTAGCCGGTTTTGAAAAAAATTGCTGATACGGGTGCTCTCATTCACCTTGTATAATACAGTTTACAAAAAAAATAGTTTATGGTTTTGGCCGCCCCTATGATTCGGCGCCCATGTGGGGCTTCAACAATGTACCCATGATCTTTAAATTACAAAAAATAATATGCGTCACTCCCACTCTCAAGTTTCCGTGGACCGATTTTAACCAAAATCTAATCAATTCTAAGTCTCAAGTATTTTCCTTTTTCTCTGTGATTTTGTGTTTTGTAATGCTATGCTTTGCGCATATCCATACGATTAAATAAATAAAATAAGTCATTTTTTTCAAAAACGGTAAGTCGTAGAGAGTTGGGTCAACAAAATTTATTATAAAAGCCGTAATAAAGAATCATTTGGTGATATTATTATTTCTCGGAAAGGTCGGCATTCCCGAGTAGTTTGCTCCAGAAACTCCAGAATTTTAAATGGCACAACTGCAATCGAATATTACTTGGTGGTAGTTATAAAATAACTTTTCCTATAAAACTTACTTACTTTTGCAAGATCTTTTCAACAATACCATTTTTGACCCAATTGTGGAGTTCTGGAGCAAATTATTTGGGATTCCGATTCTGAGAAATAATATCACTATTCTATTTTATTATACGGCTTTTATGATAAAGTTTTTTGACCCAACTCTCTACGACTTACCGTTTAAAAAAAAAAATGACTGATACGGTAGGTCTCATTCACTCGTATGTATACAATCGAATATTACTTAAAAGGGATGGAAGTAATAAAATAATTTTTCCTACAAAACTTGCATATTTTTCCAATATCTTTTCAACAATACTACTTTTGACATATGGTGTCATTTAAAATTCTGGAGTTCTGGAGTTTCTGGAGCAAACTATCCCGGATGCCGACCTTCGATCACCATTCGATTCTTTATTACGGTTTTTATAATAAATGTTTTTAACGCAACTCTCTACGAATAACCGTTTTTGAAAAAAATTGCTAATTCGGGAGGTCTCATTCACCCGATGGATGGACTTATTTTCATAATTCAAAAACAAGAAACAAAATTAAAAAATAGTAGATTAAGCGCCAAATCTAATTTGTATTTTCATTTTGTATGCATAAAATCCTTAGGATAAATCTGGTCTCCGATATGTATTTGTTAAATTAATAAAATAATCAAAAGATTAGATAAAAATTAAAAAAAAAGTTTAAATAAAGTGAAATGACTTTTAAAAAATGGTGATCAAAGCCTAGCGTCGAAACTCGTTATTTCAGTACACGGTCGAGTTGTAAGGATTTCTGTAAACTTTACAGAAATTTTTGTTTTTAAATAAATCAAGTTTTATTTAAAAAAGTATATTTTTAATCTAATTACAATTTTACTTAGGAAAACATTGTAATTATTGAAACGGTTCAAATAACATACTTAATTCATTAGTTATTTGCTTATATGAACACTTAATACCATGAATTGCCAACAGATGGAATGGAATTTTCAGAAGAACGCATTTTTGGTATTTATCAGGATTTTGTCTTAAAACATAATTAATTTTAAAAATTTACTATTATAATAAATAGGTAATTTTTTTAGATGTATAATGTCTCATCCAAATAAACATCGAGGATTTTGACAAATTTTGTCCTAGATTATAACATAATAAAGCTAACCCAAGGACTCATAACTGGGCGGAACTAATCTGCAGAAATGAAAATTAGTCCGTTCGACTTAAGGCGAAGATCTACAGTGGCTCCAGAAATTATAAATACACCTTATAAAGTGCAAATAATAATACGAAAAAACCTATTAATTATAGTTCAATATTTCTGAATTTAAAAATATTATACTAAATGATAACTAACAGTTGATATGATAAAAAAAAACTATCGAAAAATGAAATTTATTAACTTAAAATTACAGAAAAACAATTTATTTACAAAAATTGCATTCAAACAATTATTAATACACTTCCATAAATGAAGTTAAAATTATTAATTTGAAAACTATTAATACTTTGTGGGATATCCTTCGGCTTCGATTACTTCCTGCAAGTGTCTTGGCATTGATTCAACTAAATTTTGGGTAGCAATTTTTGATATTTTCTCCTATTCTTGCAATAATACAGTTTTTAATGTGGATTTACTTGAAATATGATGCTGTCGGATTTGCCTTTCCAATTCTTGCCTCAAATTTTCGATTGGATTAAGGCCCGGTGATTGGGTTGGCGTGTGGAGTTGTTTTGGAACGTGATACAAAAGCCATTCCTTCACAAAGATACGATGTATGTTTGGGATCGTTGCCTGATGCAACAAATATCCGTCTTTCAACCCTAATTTTTCAACACTGGGTTGTAAGTTTGATTGCAAGATATTCATATAATCAAACTTAGACATGATAGTCTCGATAAATTGCAATTTCCCTACCCCATCTGCAGACATACAGCCACATACAGCCCCAACCATAACATTTCCGCTGCCATGCTTTAAGGTTCCACGTAAATTATCTTTCCTTATTTCTGTATTAGGTTTCCTTTACACTATTTGCTTCCCATCCGAACCAAATATATATTAAATTTGCTTTCGTCACTGAAAATTACTTTTTTTGCAAAAATTCAAGTCAATTTAATATATTTTTTAGCAAATTGTAGTCTTTAATACGATTAACTTAATTTATAATGGGTTTCTTACGAGCAACTCGGCCGTTATACCCTTCTTTACGTAAGACTTTTCGTACATTTTCAGTGGATAAAGTTTTACCAATACCTGTTGAAACCTCGGCCGTTAATTTAGGTACACTTGTTTTTGGATTAACTCTTATTTGTCTAATAATATATTGGTGGTCCGTTGGTGTGAGAATCCATTTTCTCCCTTATCCGGTTTTATTTTGAAGATTGCCTTCGTTTTTAAATTTATTAATGACATATTGCACTGCACCAAGTGATCTGTCAACAATTTTAACAGTTTCCCGAAAAGATTTTCCTTCACATCCTAATTTTAAAATTAATTGTCGTTCACTAATTGTTGTTTCACTTTTTTTGTTACCCATTTTTACAAAATATTAATCAGGATGATGATTCAACTGAATGACTTCTTATAAATGTGTTCTATTAATAAAGAGCTACCTGTTGCATTAGAAAATTTTTAAAATGCAGCGTATGCTGTTTCGTTCTATTCATTCAAAGCGTAGTGTATTTATAATTGTTTGAGTCCATTTTTGTTAAATGTTTTGTTTTTCGAATTGTACACTAACGCATAAAGATTTTTATGTTCTTTTTTTTTTATAGAATCAATCCTAAATTATAATTTTATACAATAAAGAAAGAAAAATTATAATTGAATAAAAATTACTAAGACATTTAATCAAATCATTGAAATCTTATAAGGTGTATTCATAATTTCTGGAGCCACTGTATACTGTCAAACATCACATTTTGGTTTTTTCGGTCTCATTTCTACAATTTTCATTTTTTTGCGTTCAAATTTTGTAAGAAAGTATAAAACTATAAACGCTATTGAGCTACGTTTGATTTTTTGTTTTTTAAATTTTTTTAATATTTATTTTTCGAATTAGCTGTTTATTGCTTCGTGGCCCCAAACATCATGACTTTATAAGTCACCCATAAATTTTTTAATTAAATCTAATTTATATTAACAACATGGTATGCAAAAACATGTTAACATTTTTTAAATTTATTTGTCATTGAATTATGCTGCCTCGCAGATTTGAGCGGCATTGTTAAGAACTATGCATCTGTATGATGTTTTCAACACAACATAAGTTTACCGTTGCGTATAATTTTTTGACCACGTCGCTTCGGTCGGACCGAAGCCAGAGCAGGTATAGGATTACCAATTCATTCATAGCTTTTCACTTTTACATTATTTGAGAACAAACGACTTTAATGCAGGCGGTGCAGAATTGAAAAGTCGCTCATAAAAGTTTTTTTTAGTAACCATTATCATTTTCACCCATAACAACTTCCTAATTTTCCATAGTTAAAATAGAAATAAAGAAAGAAAGAAGACTTATATTTTTAATCCTTTAATTTGCTGTTCACTCTTTAGCGACAAACCCAATGCTAAACTTTAACTTACATAATATACAAAATAAACAATAATTGTGCCAAAGGGTAGAATGTAAAAAATCATAGAAAGTCGAGCACAATATTATTTCTGAGAATAGTTCAACAATAACATAAACGAGGACAAAATGAGTTCATTTCAAGAAGGCACTTTAGATTTTTATGGCCTACGGTAAGTGTCAATAAATGTAAAATTGTTCAACCTATAATAAGAAGTTTTTTTGGTACATACGTTTGAATTATTAAGTGATAAAAATGCAAGAATTTGCATAAAAATTCAATTCAATTAAAAAAATTCAAAAAAATTTTAGAATTTCAAAAAATTTATTTTTATTATTTATTATAATTTATTTTTATTATAATAATTTAATATAATAACATTTTTTTATTAAGAACAAAAATAATCAAGTAAGCTACTAAGCTCTAGCTATTTAGGTGGAGTAAAATGTACAGTTCCGTACAGTTATCGAAACTTACGATACGACATGGCGTACACATGCTAAATAGTAAATAGGGGCAAATCGTTACAAATTACATGTAATAAATTGACTTTTCGTAAATTAAGGACAATTAGGGGTCCTAACATTGGCATTTGTAAGTTTTCTCAGAAAAGATATATACAAAAACAGAAAAAAAATTAAACATGATGGCTTTGAAATCCCAACAAACCTCAAATTGCAACCAAGATCTCAAAGAGCAACTCGACATATTATCGAAAATTATAATATGGTTTTAAAAAATAATCACAATTATTATTATCAAGTGCAGGGACAGTTGCATATAACAAATAAAGAATTCTGCTATTTTGTCATATATAACCAAAAGGGGATATTAGTTGAAAAGGTAATATTACAAAAGGTGATACTATAGTATTTTAACGTCTTTGTTTTTTGTAGATTGCGCGAGATCGCCATTTTTGGGAAGAAAAAATGTTGAATCAGTTAAAAACATTTTACATTGATCATATGCTGCCAAAATTAGTTAATAAAGAAATCAAAAATAAGCAATGAAGAAAAAGTACTTCTGTTTTTTTGCTAAGGGAGTAGGGTGCGTAATACAGTGGCGATTGTTAGCGCCCCATAGCTTAACCTACTCAATTCCGACTTGTGCCTCCATGGCTAGCAACTGGAGCCCGAGCAACCCTTTAATATGAAGATTGGGTAACCAACCCCAATGGACGTGGGTCGGGTACTAAACAAAGCGGGATATGTTCATTCCATATAAAACAAATATCATTAGATAATAGTAATTTATGGGACTAGTGAGTAAAGATAATTTTTATCCACAAACGGAAGATAGCACACTTGGCGTTGCCCCGTGTCTTATCTTCCGTAAGTGGATAAAAATATCTTTACTCAAGAGTGGCATACAACATTTTATCCAAAACCTGCAAGTAAAATGAAAATTTTCAAAATCAAAAATTTTAAATTACATAATTTATTATATTGCTTGCTTGTGACAGTAATCAATTTGACATTCTAGACTTTTGGTTGAGTTTTAATAAAATACTGCGATTTTACTCATTTTATTCACTAGTGAACGAAAACTTCACTTTCTCTCACTTTACTTTCAGGTATTGGATACAATTAATTTTATATATATTTAGTAAAATAACTTTTACATTAATATTTTCAAGCAACCAAAGTGGCATTTTATTCATTAGTGAGCGAAAGTGAAGTTTTCCCTCACTGTGAATAATGAGTAAAATTAAAATTTTTGATTTTGAAAATTTTCATTTTACTTGCAGGTTTTGGATAAAATGTTGTGTGCCACTCTTGAGTAAAGATATTTTTATCCACTTACGGAAGACTCTGCGTTGCCTCGTGTGCTATCTTCCGTTTGTGGATAAAAATTATCTTTACTCACTAGTCCCATAAATTACTATAAAAGTTACTAAAAGAAATAATTAATTTATTGTTTACTATTTTGTTATTTATAATTTAAAAATTTGAAATTTGACCTACCGATGATATTTCTTTTTAATGTGGAATGAATTACATTTAACTTATAAAACTGTTTTCTTGATACAAGTACTTGTTATAAATAAATTATTTTTGATATGATATAATATACTCTTTATTATTCCACTCCACAAAAAAAACAAAAATAATTAACTTTTGCAATTTTTGTATAATATAGAATAATGATCTTTATTTTATACTAAAAAATATAGTGTATCTGTGAATTTAACACTTGCAACCTTGCAATATCGTTATTATAAATGAAAATGATACCATGTTATCGTTACAAATTACATGGAATAAATTGAATTTTCCTAAATTAAGCCAACAAAGCAACAAACCTCAAATTGTCAAAGAAAACCGTGCGCGATAAGAGCAAGAACAACAAACTATTCTTATATTTTTTTTTCTCTATCTCGCTTTGCTACTGGGAGTTTTTGTTACCACTTGGTAAAAGCAAAAAATTGTGTAGAGAATTTCATTTTTTCAAGAAACAAAAAGACTGATTAGAGCCCATTTCAGAAGAAAATTGTAAAAAAACATCGGTAAAAGATAATTTGTTTGTTGTGTATTTCCTTTTACAAACCAAAGGAAACGGCCAGTGCTTTGGTTATTAAAACCACAAAACGTAAAATTGTCTTCAAGTCACAAAACTCGATTGTCGTTCAGTTTGTTACCACAAATTCTTCTTCGATTAATAATCCTGCTGTAAAAATGTTGTTACAAACAAAATTTAATGACTTCAAAATTATGAAAGTCTGCTTAGCTAAAAAGATTCTGCATCAAAAAAAAAAGAAAATGAAAGTTACAGATTTGAGTATGCAAATTTTTAAAAATTTCTTGACATTTTTAAACGGGACAACCGTTCCTATTTTAACAAAAGCATTTTACGACCAGCTTGGTCCAATTTTGCGCAAGACAGTTTTTGAGTAATAAGTGCCTTTATTACGTATTATGAACTTGAAAGGAATTCTTTTTACCTAAAAAATGAAACTGTCCTATATATTAATATAGGATACCGAAAAAAATATTGCGCTACCGAATGTCCTTTATAATTGGTTTATGGTCACTCGAATGGTCGTTCGGCGTTACAAATTACATGTAATAAATTGACTTCAAACCTCAAATTGTCAAAGAAAAGAAGAAACCGGTGCAACAAGAGCAAGAAGAACAACAAACTATTCTTATCTTTTTTTTTTTCTCTATCTCGCTTTGCTACTGTTTGTAGCAACTAAAAATTATCAAGAGTTCTGCAATCAAAGAACATAATTATTACGTGAGGTGGCGCTGTCTATCATTGAGAAGATGTCATAAACGAAGAGGCAAGGGGAAAGAATTTAAAATTTTAAAAAGTCACGTGGTGATGCTTCGCCTTAAGGTTGGTGTCAATTGGTGGAATTGGGTGTTACGTGTCATTTACTGTTCAAGATTTTGGCTCCGCCCGGCCATGATTCCTTGGATTAGCTTTACTAACAATGGACCAAACGATAACTCCGATATTTAAAATTTCGAACTCAAATTTTATTGGTGAACACCGGCTCTTTGGATTTACGGCGACTATGCCCCAGATCTGACATAAGACATATCGACAACAAAACCATAGTACGGGTGATGGGTGAATTTTTAATGACTGATGCGAGTTACCAGAAAAATGTTATTATAGTACTACCACAAATCACAAGAAAAATTGAACATAAGTAACAAAAATTTGGAAAATTTTGGGGCGATAACTTTTTTGTTAGCTGTTACAAGATCATTGAGAACTAGCGTAAAGGATTATTTTGACTGCGAAGGGAGAAAAGAGATAAATTTAGCATATATATTTAATATTTTCTAATCTTGTGCATTAGGAGTCGGGCTTCCATTGCTTGAATTTGCTTTTCCACTTTACGACTTACGATATTTTGATTTTGGAAAGACAAAATATGACTTTTGTACCTACTTGTTACTTCGTCAAGTTTGAATTTCATGGGACAACATTGATTTTTTTGTTTTGCGCAATAAGACTAAAATTTAGGCACATGAATGATTCAACAACGATGAAGTGTAGACAGGCAGGTTGATAAATTAAATTGAACAAAATCTGTAAGATACGCACTATATCCATTATCCATGATCTATTCTATATAATATTATCTGACCGCGTTGATTTCTACGACTGCTCTCGACTATTGGGCCGACGAAACCACAGTTTCACCCGGATACGTCCGTTGCAGGTGGTTCTTGTCGGTTGTTGTGAACGGTCGCGATTTGCAGAACTCCGCTACGTTGATTGTAATAGTACAAGTACAAAGTTGAATGCCCCTCTTAATAAAATACTTTTGGTGAATAATGTTAAATTATACTTATAGGGAATTAATTTGACGACCTCGACATGTTCTCTTTATTTATTGGAAATGACTTCTTCGTTAGCTGCTTTGTAGTAATTATTGAAGTGAAAGAATAGCTTAATTTGCGATAAGTGAGTAGTTACCTAACCAACTTTGACAGGTAAGCATGTGCTTTTTGTATACCCAACAACACTTTTAGTATATAATCATTTTTATATTATATTTTATATATTTTATGTAGATATGAATTATATACTTTCTTTCAAACAAAAAACTCCCAAAACTACTTTGCGTGATACTTACTAATTAAATTATCCGATATATAATTTTATTTTATAAAATATTTGTAGGTAGGTAGTAGGTACCTACCTAAATTTATTATATTTCTCATTTATAACTATTATCCTTTTTTCCTTATTTTTGTTACTGATTGACTGATTGTTTTATTGCATAGGTAGTACTCATCATATTATGCTTCTTAATAATAATTAAATTGATAAACTATTCAAATTATTACATATTATTATAATATGGACGTTACCCTATAGGAATATGAATATTAAACGTAGATAATAATATTTTACATTAACGGGAAAATTAAATTGAGCTGTTAACCTTGTTTATTATATACTTACAAGTCTCTTTGTTTAACATTTTAAACATTCAATTTTCATGTGAAAAATACATTTTCCGAAAAATACGCTCTTGGTAAGATCGCTTAAGCTTACGGTTGATAAAAACAATCAAATATAAATTTATATACAGTACATCTTATTGGTATGTATATCTAAATATGAAAAATATATTCCAATTCAAAATGGTTCTTGTTTTATTCTGTTACGTGTTTTATTATCTGTCTTGCATAAACATTTTTTTCGGTTAAGGGTAGTTACTGGTAGATCTGAGGATATTGCCTCTTAAACTTAAACACCGATATAAAAGACAAAATTCTTGTTTAAATGTTTTCTCTATTTTAGAATCAACCCCCCCCCCTACATAGGAATTGTCTAGTAGATTCGCCCCTTCGTGTGATTCGGGTTCAACTGTACCTATTGCAGTTGGTCGACTTTCCTATGTTAGTTTATGAGAAATTTTAGGTTGAATTAAAAATGAAAACATTTATTTTTAGTCAATCTATGTACCTATTACTTAAACTAATTTTTGGTGTTTTTTAAAAGTACAAAGGACCCGGTATTTACGCCACTTTTCGCTTGTTCTGTAGTACCGCCTGTAGATAGCAACAAACCCGGTTTGATTCCCAGCAGTCCATTTAAATTTGCTGCATCTGTTATATTACTTAAAACTCTTTGATCATTGATCAGTTATAGAATTATCAAAAGTAAGTTATGGCGGGGAATGGGGTAGGGTGCGCTACGGACTGAGATAAGGTCATAATAATTTTTCAAGTCGCATTTTTTTTTGTGAAAATGAATTCTCCCAAAGATGAGACCTTGTCAGATTGATTTGTAGACTCAGAATTGATTTTGATTTTCCTTGATTTTCATCGAAATCGCTATTTATAATTATTATTTATAATTAATTTATTTTCAGAAACGCCGAAAACACTATGGATTGCTTTTGTTCTAAACCACGTACGATTCACTGCAAAATTGTAATGTTGGATGAACAGGAACTCATACACGAAATACAGGTTAGAAATTTTTAAATACAGTAACAACATGGTTTTCAAAAACGAGTTAAGCGTTTGAAATAGGCAAGGCTTTAACTAGTAGGTATACATTTAAAAAGTGCATCATTAAAATAAACAACCTTTTTCTCAAATCATATGCTTAATTCCTAAGGAATAACTTAAGTCTAATAAGTAAAAAATTTCTATTCCACGTGGATAACTTGAATGTTAACCAATGAAATTGCTTGACATTTAATTTCAACCTTGAATAGGGTTCAACCTTGCTTGAAATTTAATTTCAACCAATTTCATTGGTTAACATTCACGTTATCCACATGGAATAGAAATTTCTTACTCGTTTCTTAAAAAAAACAGACTATAGAGACATAACATCTTAATTTAACTTTGTAGTCTCATGTGAATTAATTGTATGTAATACTTACGTTAATAATAACAAAATATTAAAATTTAGTACTTTTTCTTCAGAATATTATTCTGTGCTATTGATAACTTCATAATAATCATAGTATGTAATGTGTCAGTTTCATGAATAATAATCAATAATTTCATGATATCACAATTTTCTATAAGTTTGAAAAAAAAAACTCTTTTTCTTCGTATTGCTACGTAGTGGCAGAAAAACCTTAAGAGAAAAGAAAAACACTGCAAAAATTCTCATCATATAATCGGTTTTGAAACGCATTACAACGTTATCCGAGCCCAACTACCAACCTTGCTAATTGGTATTTGGTTTGTTAGCATTTTACATTTTTTACCTAGACGAGGAACAAGCCCGACGTAGAACCCCCAACCTGGAGGACCAGAGAGACGGCCAGAATAAAGTTCTTACTTCGCCCGGATTCGAACCGGGCATTTAGCGTTCATAGTCAAAATTCGAAAATAAGTCAATTATTAGTCAACTTATTCGACCACTATGCTCCGACCGTCTCTTGCAAAAATTCTAACATCCATAATAATTCATGTCAGTTTTCTGAACGTCAAATATCCCAACATATTAGGCGTTTAGGTACTTTAATTTAATACGCACCATAGTTATTTAAATAGTAAATTCTTAATGTGAATTATTTAATTTTTAATTTAAAAATTAATTTAGAATTATTTTAAAGATCAACTATAAATAAGTTTTTTTTAAGCGTGGTCCAGACCTAACGTTTTGTCGTACGTTTTACTCGTCAGTTCAAGCAAGAAAACACCAACGTCTTACCTAAAGCGATCAGAACTGACAGCAAAACGTACGACAAAACAAGGACAAAACCTACAAAACGTTAGGTCTGGACCACGCTTTAAACTAAATAGCTTCAATCAACGATAGCTGTTAAGCGTGGGCGTGATCCAGACCTAACATTTTGTCGACAGTTTTCGTGTCAGTTCAGGCAAGAAAAGACCTAATGTCGTACGTTTTACTCGTCAGTTCTGATCATTTCAGGTAAGACGTTGGTGTTTTCTTGCTTGAACTGACGCGAAAACTGTCGCTAAAACGTTAGGTCTGAACCGCGCTTTAGGTACCATGTTGTGGTGTAAGTGTATCCGTGTATGTTCAAAAATTTAAATCGTCAAAAGAAAATCTCACTCGTACACTACCATATTAGCCAGACGGGCGGGTTAGAAATTACATGAGTAAGACCATAATTTAAAAATTAGTTGACAGAACAACGTGTCTCAAACAACATTTTTTTATCATATTAAAAATTTTGAATTTCGTGCCAGATAAGGAGCATTTACGGATTTATCATTACTTTTTTGTTTTCATTTTAAGCAAGTCCATTGCTTAAAGAAGCAATGGACGTTTTTCGTTTTTCGGATATATGGAAAAATGAATGGCGTATCCTCGATCTCCTTTTTTGAGAAAAACTCTATGACAAAATCTGGAATTCGCTATCTTTTTTTGTTTTCGAGTTACATGCAAAGTTCGATTATTGGACTTTTCGATAAATGTTGATATCTCGTTGTTTTTTTTGAAGTTATCGAAAAAGTGTTAACACTTTCTTTAGGCACTTTTTGGGGCAACAAAATGGGCTAAAGAGATTTTAAATATCTAAGTTAGTTTCAGAGTTAGGCATAATCAACGGTATAATATAAAGCTGTGTTTTTTTTAAATAGAAGCAATAATAGTTGAATATGACATTTTCAAATTGTATTTTTTTATTCCTTTTTCAATGATAATAATACCTGGGGGTCCATAATTCCAGTTTCATCCCATTTTATTAAAAAATGCAATAAAAATAAAATAAAAACGCAAAATTAAATATAATTATAATTTTAACACTAACAAAGGATTTCGGTAACTTCAAAACAACCGAGAATCGACATTTATTGAAAAGTCCAACGATCGAACTTTTGCGTATAACTAGAAAAAAGAAATAGAGAATTCCGGTTTTTGCCGTAGAGTTTTTCTCATAAAAAAGATCGAGGATGCTCCATCCATTTTTCCATATCTCCTATTGCAGCCCGTAGTCCCCTATTCGTAGTTTAAATTATTTTAGCGTTAATAACAACTGTACTGTTGGTATTTAATGGCAGTTGAATTTCTTCCATAAATAACATAAAAATACTTTTTTCTATAAAACAACATAATGTTCTAAAAATGTAAATCTAATATTTTAGATAAGCGGTAAAAATTCAATTAAATGCAACAGGTTTTTTTGAATACCGATACCGGAAACCAATAACGGTATCTATAAAATATCATTATTTACGATAATTATTATAATACATTTATCACTTTTTGTATCAAAAATGTGAAAATCTATATGTGAATTGGCACTAAAATATTACTGCTAAATATTTCTTGCATTTAGGGATAAAATTACACCAACGAATTACAAACAAACACAGACGTAACATATCAATATTTTGAAGCGGGGGTAGAAACTCTTTTTCTCTACATCCACAATAAATGTATCGCGACCACATAACTATTTTACACCAAACGTGCGCGAGCTGCCTTAATGCGCTAAATAAAAAAAATTTCTATCTACGAGAAAGCCAAAAATTCTACAAGAACTTATAAAAAATCTAAAAGGGATGGCACGAAACATATTTTTATTTTTATGTATATATTTTTCGCAATGAATTCGGCTTCTTTCGAAACCTGGTTTTGATTTTCATCAATGCCAAAAATCCATCTTCACACAGCTATACCTTTTAACACATTGCGTGCCACGTCATTCACATAATGAATGAAAGCATTGTTTTGCAAACAATAATTTTAATCCATTCATAGATGAATGACGCGGCACGCAATATGTTAATGTGGGGAAAATCATTGTTCGTTCCAATTATTGTAAATTCTAAATTTTAATCGAATAGAATCGAAAGAAGAAATTCAGTTTTTGACAGATTTAGAGTCCTTGAGGTCCGACTAGTTCAAAGAGACCAAACATCAAGAAATGTCTGTGTCTGGTATGTCATCGAATTTTGTGTGCGCTCTAGTTTTTAATTTGAATTACAATATTTTTTTATAAGAATCTTTTTCCTTTTTAACGAGAAAGCACGCCGAATCCTTTAAACTTTATTGCGTAATTATTTGTTATAATATTGTTTAATAAATTTAATTATTATTATTCGATTATAAGCGTATATTCGTGCGGTTAAGTCGATTTGATTTTTGTAATGCGGAAACTTGCTTATTTCATTTTTTTGAAAAAATTAAAGTGTATCTACTTTAAAAGTAAATTTTTTAGACAAAGTGAACAAGGAAGGCATGATTTATAATTATTAGAAATTCAATCGAATGAATCATTTATACAACTATGCACGTGGATGCCAAGCCTACGTATTTTTTTGAAGATTCTCTACCCTTGACGTGTTTTGACTAATAATTTATTATATTTTATGCTGTAGGGCACGCTACAAATAATTGTTAGATCAGTTTGATGTGGTGGGCAACCATGGTACAACGTAAAGTGATATCAAAAGAAGAAGAAAAGGCGTAGACAAAATCCGACGCAGTGGATGTGTAGGAGGAGTTTGTCAGTGGCGTAGTAAAAAGTATGTTCAATTTCAATTACATTCATAAACACTTACTTACATTTCTTATGATTAATTAAAGATAAAGATGTTTACCTTTGTTACTAAAGTATGTTTTAAATAATATTTTAAGATTAAATCTTTAACCTGCAATAGAAATGTCAATAAAAGTAAGGTTATGGTTATGAGAACATCCCTACTTTCAAAACATGTACTCGCCTCGACGACATTTGGTTTATACGCATTACCACCTTTTCTTCTTCTTTTGAGATCACTTTACAAGAAATTACAAGTGATGGGTATGCCCATACCCATCTTATGCTTGCGATAAAATAAAACACTACCACCCTATCGTACTATAGACTCTATAGGGGTGTCAAACTGGCGGCCCAAATAAACTTCGGTGATTGCTTGTTTTATAATAAAAAATACATATTTCTGGGAATATTGTATATTTTATGATAAATATATCGTTCAACAATGGAGGTGGGTGAACAAAAGTCATCAGTGCGGCCCGCGGAAATTTTGCTTGTCAGAAAATGGCCCGCGGCTGGAATGAGTTTGACACCCCTGCATAGAGCCTTAACCTGTGCTATATTCATTATATTTTAAATACTATATTGGTCGAATAAAGTTTAAAACCTTTCATGGGTGAATTATTTCTAGGCATTTTTTTTAACTTTAATCCTTTATTATTAAAATTAAAATATATTACATTACACAATTTGAAGTGATAATTACT
This sequence comes from Rhagonycha lutea, assembly GCA_958510855.1. Taxonomy (NCBI): domain Eukaryota; kingdom Metazoa; phylum Arthropoda; class Insecta; order Coleoptera; family Cantharidae; genus Rhagonycha; species Rhagonycha lutea. The sequence goes on from OY294042.1 coordinate 685,350, forward strand.
ACCTACTATGTTTTGGAAAAAAGGTTTTGCAATTATGCTACAAAATTTAAAAAAAGAATTGGAATGATCAACACAATTTTGAAGTGGAAAAAACTTTCCCAGGTAGTACATAAATTGGCGCAATAATGGGGCAATATTGGCAAGTTCCAGCCAATATTCTGCAATATTAGCTACTATATTGGTTACCAATATTGCGTCTACTATTATGCTATAATGCAGCAATATTTTGTGCTACATGAATTTCCTAATAATTTATTTTTGACAATTTCTTTAGTTATGTCTGCCCATCGCTCACGTAGCAAATGCTACGGCTTCGTCTCTGGGGTCCCCGCGCTCAGCAAAAAAATGTTTATTTAGCTTATTTATTTAGTTTATTAAGGATAAAAATAAGTCATTCCTTTTTCTGAGAGGGTCGCAAAAATAGGGGAGCCTCTTGATAATATTCGCTACGAGTCCGCGCTGGCTTAATTCGGCACTGCCGTAGTGTAACAATAATATTATATACTACCTACTATTTTAAATAACCACGTTCTTGTAACTAATTAAGAATTAATCAATATTAATGTTAAAAACATGTTTTTTTTACTTATCAGTTTAGATGTAGAATTAATAAGTACAATCATTTTGACACTTTTAATTAGGTGTGTCCAAATAGTAGTGATATTAATTCTAATTAACTTTTGAAAACGAAAGTTATTTTATCAATATTAATTAGTGTTGTTATAAATTGGCTTCGAATTTGAATTGGATGTATGTAACTTCAGGAAATTGACTTTTGTGGGAGTGGTGTTTATGCCAAATTTTAAGGGGACATAAAGTTTGAACTTAATTAAAGTTGATAATTTTATTACGCGGATCGATTTATTTATTAATCGTTGAAAATAAATCATCTACGTTATCTAGTGTCTAGTCTATTATATAATAGGGTGCCCCGTTCGACATTTCGGTATTAGCTGTTAAAAAATGTAAAAGAAAATCCGATATCGTGAATTTCCAACAATATTCGGATATATGTAATTACATATTTTAAGAAAAAATGTTCATTAATAATCAAACAGTCTATAAAGGCAATTAAGGTACAGTCAGAATGTACAAACATTTTTAGAATAGATTCAAGTTAGGCAAATAATTTTATGAACCTGATGGTGAAAACTATAATATGAGAAGCTCGTGCAGGAAGTACGTAATACCGACAGCTCCTCGACTAAAATACAGAGAGAATAAGAGAGGATTAATAAACATAATTAAACGTAGTTTAAATTGTTGTAATTTTGGTGTGACTAATTATTTATTAATAGAGACAGGATGGTTAGGCAAAATGCCTTTTTTTAAAAATTGAAATATTTCAGGCAAACCCAATTTAAAATCCGTTTCAGAGCTTGTACTCTTCAAACTTGAATACTATTTTATTTTGCCTTTTTTCGCCTATTTTGCGATTTTTTGAGAACTTTTGGCCTCCAAAAAACCACAAAATTTTAGGACTTTTCTTCCTTTCTTGTCCATAACTCGTAAACGGTGCATCCTAGCAAAAAAACAACAATATAATAAATTAAAGATTATTTAATTCTGCGTCGAATGAGTACCACAACTTAATAATTCGGTCAAGTGATATGGTTGAAAACCACGGTCAAAAAACGAGTACTTTTTCCAACATTGTCGAAAACTGAGATAGAGTACTATTATGAGTCTGTAGTTTAGAAATGAGTACTCTATGAGAAAAACTCATGAAATAAAAGTTATAGAGCGTCAAATTCTACGTCGAATGAGTATCAACATTTTTAAATTTGGTCAAGTACACCTCTCCAATTTGGCAATCTCCCAATTGGCAAATGAATGTGCCTATGAGTTATAACTAGAGACATTGTTTATTGCAAAAGGTGGCGTAGAAGATTTTATTTTTTTAACTTGTATATATGGGTGTCAACATGTAAAAAACAAAAATGCTAACACGGCAGAACTTTTGGTCTCCAAAAAACCTCAAAATTTTTGGACTTTTCTTCCTTTCTTGTCCATAACTCCTAAACAGTGCATCCTAGCAAATAAGCAACCATATAATAAAAAAGATTATTTAATTCTGCGTCGAATGAATACCACAACTTAATAATTCGGTCAAGTGATATGGTCGTAAACCACCGTCAAAAAACGACTACTTTTTCCAACATTGTCGAAAACTGAGATAGAGTATTATATATGAGTCTGTAATTTGCAGATGAGTACTCTATGAGAAAAACTCATGAAATAAAAGTTATAGAAGATCAAATTCTACGTCCAATGAGTACCAACATTTTTAAATTCGGAGAAGTAGACCTCTCCAAATTGGCAATCTCCCAATGTCCGGCAATTGGCATAAAGAACCCATGAAGCTTAATCGGTCATTCCAAAATCTCTGATTGCCAATTTCGAGAGGTATACTTGTCCGAATTTAAAAATGTTGGTACTCATTGGACGTAGAATTTGATCTTCTATAACTTTTATTCATGAGTTTTTCTCATAGAGTACTCATCTCCAAATTACAGACTCATATATAATACTCCATCTCACTTTTCGACAATGTTGGAAAAAGTAGTCGTTCTTTGACCGTCGTTTTCGACCATATCACTTAATAATAATATCACCGAATTATTAAGTTGTGGTACTCATTCGACGCAGAATTACATAATCTTTAATTATTATATGGTTGCTTTTTTGCTAGGATGCACTGTTTAGGAGTTATGGACAAAAAAGGAAGAAAAGTCCAAAAATTTGGAGGTTTTTTGGAAGCCAAAAGTTCTCCCGAGGTCGCCCGTGTTAGCATTTTTGTTTTTTACACGTTGGCACCCATATATACAAGTTAAAAAAATAAAATCTTCTACGCCACCTTTTGCAACAAACAATGTCTATAATGACTGGACTAAATGTATAATAATATGTAAGTTCTGTAAACGGCTGCGTACGTTTCGTCTGTTTATTTGGAACAGTATCCCACTTTTGTCTTACCAAATTTTTAATTTTTGTTGAATAAATAATTTGATTAATTCTTCTTATGTTGTATGTATGGCGGTACTTTGTTCCAAACGTGAAGATTTTTTCGCTCTCTGTGCGTTATATGTACCTACATAAATATACATTATGCATGTTTGAAATGCTTTTTTGGGTGTTGGCGAATTTGTATGCCAAATTAAGAAATATATTTACGCATACAGTAATAAATATAAATACCTACTATAGTAGTACCTAGTATAGGTACTACTAGATATTATTTATATGTGTATAGGTACGTATATTACTCGCCTTATAACATATTAATATCTATAACAACATTCTAGCTGCTCTGTGACGTAGTTAATTACTTGGATAGACTTGTGTATAAATCGTATATTTATTATTAAGATAATAATTTAAAAAATATATGTGTTTAGTGTAGTGTATAAGTAAGTAGGTATACCTACTAGATCTCAAGCGAGTTTCTGAATTAACTAAGGAAGTTCATTGTCTGCGTATTTAACCGTTGTTCCATTAATTGCTAGAGCCATGGGATTAGCATTTTGACAATGGTTTATTCCTCGATCTCTTTTAATTTAAATAATTAATTTTTAATGTAAATAATATGTCTTGACTAAGAAAAGCATCACATGGAAAAGTAATTTCACTTCAATTTTCAAATATTAATTCTTCGACACAATATTTAAAAATTTCAAATAAATTAGCTCTTCTTTATATTATTATGTAGATAAGTATACCCACTTATTTAATTTTATATATTCTACAATAAATTATCGTAAAATATTGCAAGTAGTACAACTAGACTTTTAAAGTTTCTCAAACATTAATAATTTCTACTTGTTACGTCTTTTTTTCAATTTCCACTCTAGTGAGTAGCTTGATAGTCATCAATGCAAAATTTTCATCCTTCCAAATTTTTTATTTATATTGTATAAGGTACCTACCTAATATACTAACGTGTATAATATATTATTATCTCATTAATTGTTTATACCTACTTACTACTACATACATAGGTACATTATATACATATAACCTAGTTTTAACAACTTTTTTGATTACCTTTAACTGTAAATTAGTAGGCATTGAATTTTGGTCTAAATTAAAGTAATTGAATCTTTAACTATCAAATAATTGGATATAAGACTAGAACAAGCGAGCATATTATTATTTTATGCCTCACTAACAGTTTGATCAATTATTTTAATTTTATTTCATAAACTAATCACTCATTTTGATTAACAAACATTTTTTTCCGATTTATTTAATATAAAAATCTTATAGTAGGATTTTAAAATGTCTATATCATAATATCCTTTCATTAGTACAAAAGGGTTCTAAATAATTCAGTAGGTACAATACAAAAATTTCTTTAACGCCGACTGATTATAATTAAGATTAGAAGTCACTCATCTTTTGTATGTATTCAAGTAAATTGTAGCAATGCTTAAACGTATTTCCTTGAAAAGAAAATATTTTAAAATAAAGTAGGAAAACCATTGCGATTTAAATAAAATGTTTGTAATATTTTATAATGTTAGCAATCATAACATATAGTCTGTTTTTTTAAAGAAACGAGTAAAAAATTTCTATTCCACGTGGATAACTTGAATGTTAACCAATGAAATTGCTTGAAATTTAATTTCAACCTTGAATAGGGTTCAACCTTGCATGAAATTTAATTTCAAATAATTTCATTGATTAACATTCATGTTATCCACGTGGAATAGAAATTTTTTACTCGTTTCTTAAAAAAAACAGACTATAGAACGTATTACTTGATATTTGAACATCGATGCCTTTTTAATATATTGAATAGTCTTTTTACGTTCTAAAATTTCATTTTTGGTATTTTTCGATAGTTACAAAATAATTGACCCAATCGTTCAATCTTAAAAACGATAAAAATAAAACAGAACAATCATTAAAATAATAATATTTATAAAAAAAACAAAGAAACCCCACCACAACATTGTTTAAAGGAAGTAGGTAAATGAAATAAAGCAGCCTTTAATGTTAAAACGTTAAAATACTTATTGAATTTTAAGATTTTATTGTATACAATTCGTCCATAGTTGAGATTTATTTTACTTTATATGTAGAAATGTTGACACTGAATGCCGGGGGAAAGAGAAAATGAAATAAAATTGAAAAATGGTCAAATGAAAACCGAGCTAGCCTGCAAAATGTGCTCACCTTATATTCGATATCTCCGCGCTGAATTGCCTAATGCCTATGAGTAAATTTTCTACTGCTTAATCCCTTCTAATCTGGAAATTACTTAAACAAGAATTCAATTTATAAATTTCTAGTTTTCTGATGATACTGTAATATTTTGTAGAATATTACGGACGAATTGCAATAATCTGTATCAATAGAATTAAATAATACCAAGTTGGAGAAAATTGCCTGAAGGATGCTATCGATGGCTGCAGCATCCCAATTTAGTTGTTTTTATTGATGTGGAAATAGACCCTTCACAAGCGTACAATCTGTAGTGCAACCTTTATTATGGTTGAAATAATAGTTGATATAATCTCGATGTTACAGAGGATCGCATGAAAATTAAATTTTTATTCGGATATACTATTCGTAGTTAGGGTATTATTATTACATTATTAGTTGGGACAAATTTATTTCAAAATTAAAATAACCTTTTAGAAATCGTAAGTCGTTTTGCAAGTTTTGAATTTTGTGGAATAAACCCTGTTCTGTAACAAATTAACGCACAGGTAGAAGAAATCTTTGAATGGTCATTAATTATAATTACAGCTGTGGTAAAACATCTTCTACCCATACATCTATTATGAAAAGCGCATTAAAATTTTGATTTGAACTGGATTCTTGTCTGCAGTCCCTATAATTAACCCACAGGGCATTCACGATTACAGACCTATATTACAAAACCCGTAGGTTGTGCTGATATACGCTAAGCATAATGTACAGATACGTACATTTGTTATAAAAGCATTTATGGTAGAACATTTCGGCATCAATACATTTTTTGCGCTTTATTTTTTCGATAAATATTAAAATATAATTTGTCTATTCGAGAAGGTGGGAAAATAACAGATGCTCGATTTTAATTTTTAAATTGTGGCGGAACGCGATTTTAAATTGAACAAATTCTTAAATTCGAGCTTCTAACTTGAATAATAATGGAGGTTTTATGCATGTGCAAGAATTATTGCAAAAATTCGATATAATGGAGTAAGACAGTCTTACCCTGCAGTTTATCAGAGGCATCCGCGAGTGTGGGCAATTTACATTGTATTAGGTCTTCTATGCAAATTGCTTATCTCCGTTTTTGTTTACATTATTCGCTGATTTATTTAAATTGTGTATGTTATCATTTAATAACATGTCCTTTCGTTTTCATAATAATGGAAACTTTAAAATTTAGTATTATGAATATTATAATTTTATGAACACAAAAATTATTAAATCGGTTAGCAATTACAAAGATCGTTTGCTACATGAGATGATTTGCATAAAGAAGACCAAAAACACTATGAACCGTCAAACTGATATAGAGGGCTTAAGTACTATATACAGCCACTTACTTGTGTAAAACCTTTTACGTATTGGGGCTAGGTTTTCCTTTTTTGGTGGAACACAATCCAGGTTTTTCCTAACTCACGGTTATTGGATTTTATCTAGTTACCGGTCAAATGACAATACAATGTACATATATATGTTTCCATGTTTACCCACTTATTATTTGTAATTTTCTGACGAAGATCTTAAGGCAAGATCGAAAGCTCAAATATAACATTATAATTATTCCTTAATTCGTAATTTATTAATAATTAAACAAATTTATTTTCACGAATTAATAATAAACCAATTTTAAAATTTAGTATGCGCCTGAATGGAATAACGAATAACCGCAGTATTTGTTTGCATAATAAGCTAAACGCATACATAAGTACCGAAAAAGTTAGCAATAAATAAAAATATCATTTAAAATTTTAATTAAGTACTAGCTATAGTAGGTACTTATTATAGTAGTACCTATACTTAATTATTATTTTCGTTGCGTTTGCCAACGCACGGTTTAAACTTGGCCGATATGATTTTTAAAGATTGCGTGTTAATAGAGTTTTGAATAGTTTCAAACAAGTTTGCCCAGGGTAAAATATTTAAAATCTTCAATAATAACTTGTGAGAATACAATTTTCTAGTCCGATACAACCAACTGGTTAATTTCTTGCGTACTACCTGCTATGTAATTTGTTTTATTAATTTTGCGGTTTTTATAAAGTTTTATCCTGATTGAAATAATATTTTGGTATTTTAGAAAATTTCCAAAATAAATTTATTTCGAGTTAAGTTGTATGATGAAAGTATAAAATTTTCGCAATAGTTCATAAGGGAGAGTCCATTAATCATAAGATTTTAGAGCGCCCTTCTCCCTTTGCGTAAGGATGATTTTTTTTAATTATGAAACTGGCACATAACACATAACTGGACAAATAAAATATTAGAAATAATAATACGTAAGTAATTAATAAATATGACGCGACAGTCCGTTTAGAAATTATAAATAATTTGTATTCGGGCCGATTCCATAAAACTTTTAACGACTCGTTAAAAATAAAAGCGGATTTCTGTTGGATTGTTAAAGTTAACGGATGTTTTCTATTGGTTAACAAGGACCTTTTATTCATTAATTAATAGATGGATAAATTTTACCAAACTTATGTTTAGTACATTTTTTCAATTTTATAACCCCTGCCCATATATTATATAATATTGTAATGAGTAATGTTGTTGTTGTACAACAACAATAATAGGTACTAATAATACATTTTTTATTTACGGATAAACCTTTTTACAACAATAAAGCATAGGTACATTACAAGATTGCAACAACCGCTTCTTTCTTCGAATATCGCAACACGGGTAAACCCGCTAAAACCATGATGGCCAAGACCTAATTATAAGTCAATAGCTTTTTTTTACTACCTAAGATACGATCCAATTTATTGCACATTTTTGTGTTATATGTTTCTGGACTAATCCGCTTACATTGTTGGGTTATTTTTTAGTTCTTGAAGAGAAAAATTCTGTAGACTACCGTTTTCAAATTATCCCCCCCCCCCCCGATAATTGCCTCCCATCTTGCTGGCCATTCTATCGGATCTCTCCTACCAATCCATTTGCTAGAAAAATTATTATTCAACCATTGTCAGATTGTCACACATTTAATATAATTTAATGTGGCAATGCGAGGGTGCTCTGTGGGGGGGGGGATTATAAATTTCTCAGATTTGTCACTTGTAATAGAATTATGGTTATTTTCAAATTTTTAAAAATAATATATAAATATGTAAGCAAAGTTTAAATATCGGAGTTACTGGACAAATATAGTTGTATAGTCTGTTTTGAATAGAGCAAAATTGGCGAAGCTAACGTGCAGTAACGAGAATTCGTCTTGTCGGGTTTATATTGGTGTCAATTGGTGCAGTAATTAGGTGTCACACGTTCTCCCTCCACATCTACTGTGCAAGATTTTGGCTACGCCCATTTCTCTCTCCTTAATTTTACTATGACTTACTTAGAACTAAAGTAGTGTGATTTGATGCAAAAAAATTTAGATTTAGGTATTTAAAGATTTAAACCCTTTTCCCACCCACGCCCACGTAAGGATTTGTATTGTATATTACCCTTTACGTAATTAATGCATGCTTCCTAAAAACGTTACAATTAAAGTTTGCTCTACAGAAATGACAGTAGAGCTGCAGCTTATCTATTATTAATAAGTAGGTAATAATTATATCAAATCATATTCTGATGTATTGGAAAATGTAACTCGACATCGTTATTAAAGTACTATTTTGTTTCTTTTCAGGATAACAACGTAGGCCAATCTATATTAGATGTTGTATTCAAACATTTAAATCTTTTAGAGACGGCTTATTTTGGACTGCGTTATCTCGATCTAGATGGACAAACGGTATGAAGGTTTTTATAGTTGATTTCAGTTAAGTACTTATGGCGAAACTTCATTATTTGTAGATAATCTTAACTAAAAGCGACTATAGTGTATCTATTATTAATACGTTAGCCGCCACGTGCATTAAATTTAACTCATACTAACATTAAAAACGGTCATTGCCTTGCAGCTAACGCAGTTGGATGCGAATGCGGGGTACCGGGTTCAAACCCGGAGAGAGTCAAACTTTCTTATGACCAAGTCTCCGTGCTTCGGAGGGCACGTTAAGCCGGCGGTCCCCCTAAGTTGACGAATTGCCACCGTTAACAAAAAAACAGGGCTACAAGCACATCTGAATGCTAGCCTAGCAAGCTGCTACCGGATGTAAAACAACTATAATCCAAAATCGATCTGCGGACTACTCACCAACCCGTCTGGCCAGCGTGGTGAGTTATGGCCAAAAAAATCTCCATAATATGGAGAGGCTTATGTCCAACAGTGGGCGAAAAAGGCTGATAAAGAAGAGAACATTAAAAACAATAGGCTATTTTTAAGCGTGGCGGTCTACGTGTTAACGCATATTTTTATGAATAATGTAATGTTTTTTTTAGCATTGGTTGGATCCTGCTAAAAGGCTTGGTCGACAACTGAAAGGACCAGATTCCTGTACGCTCTATTTTGGCGTAAAATTTTATGCAGCTGATCCTTGCAAACTACTCGAGGAAATTACACGGTAAGAAAGCATAATATACTTTACGAGGAGATAACACGTTAACCGGCGACAGGAATTTAAAAAATTAAAAAAAAAGGGAGACAATCAAAATCGTTTTTATTTAAAAATATAGGAAAAAATATATATCATAATATTATGCAGATCTCTGTGCTCTCTAAATTTTTAAATTCTGTCACCGACTATAGGTAATTATAATCCTATAATAATTATTGTAACATTTATATTTTTAGATATCAGTTTTTTCTACAAGTCAAGCAGGATATCCTACAGGGCAGACTACCCGTTTCTTTCGAACTAGCTGCTGAGTTAGGATCATACATCGTACAATGTAAGTTATGTTTTTACTTGTTCTAACTCGAGGATCACGCTAAGGTATAAATTTAATTAAACCACATGGTTTATTTTAATTATTGACCGCAGCAATATAAGTGCCAGTAGTTTGATATGGCCGCTAATCGCGTTACAGTTTAAATCCGAATTTCTTAGCTCAGCTCTGATCTCTGGTGGGCCAGGGGATACTTTGCAGTGTAGAATAATGTATTAATACGTGCAACTGATTGAATTTTATTTTAACAGCCGAATTAGGTGACTATGATCCCAGAAGACACAGTCCCGGTTATGTCTCCGAGTTTCGCTTCTTATCAAATCAAACAATGGAATTGGAAAGTCGAATCTCAGAATTACACAAATCACTTTTGTAAGTTCTAAAGTAAATTTAAGAATATTGTCATAGTTATTATATAAAGCGGGACATACTATTAAAAAAACGATTACAAATAATTATCGAAAAATCATGAAAATTTATTTCTAGGGGCCAGTTGCCGTCAGTTGCAGAATTAAATTATTTGGATAAAGTAAAGTGGCTGGAAATGTATGGAGTTGATCTTCATCCAGTTTTGGTAATGACCATTTACTATGTAGGCGTAACTAAATAAAATGATTTTACAAGGCGATTAAAATAACATGTAGCATATTAATTTACTTATGAAATACAAAGTCAGACGATTTAATAGGAATTCAGACTCAAATTATAATTTCCAAATAACGAAATATTACATTTTCTTACCCAAAATTTCGGGTACGGAATTGGTTTGGGAAGCTCAAAAAAGTTTTTAAATAATCTATTCTTTACATACAGTATTTCTATTAATTTAGAGCACCGGTGGTCGACGACCCGCGAGGCGTCTTGTGGCCCGCAAGACTTTCGCCACAACCTATAAAATATAAAACGAATGACTTTTAGTAGATTTTCCAAGAAGTGCGGCCCGCACTAATTCCCACGTAAAATGTTTGGCCCTCTTGCAAGAAAATTTTGCCGACCCATGATATTTGTGGTTGAAATTTGAACCCGCCTTTGAACTTAAAAGTAACTTGTTGTTTTGTAAAGTAGTTGTGTTTCAGGGTGAAGATAATGTAGAATACTTCTTAGGGCTAACACCTAGTGGCATAATTGTTTTAAGAAATAAAAATACAGTAGGAAACTATTATTGGCCAAGAATTTCAAAAATATATTTTAAAGGGCGCTATTTTATGTTACGAGTAACTGACAAAAATGTAAGATAATTAATAAAGAATAGCAAAAAATTTCTACTGGTATTTTTAGAATGATGAAAGTACATATGGATTTGAAACCCCATCGAAAGCTGCTTGTAAACATCTTTGGAAATGTTGTGTCGAACATCATGCATTCTTCAGATTAGTGCAGGTTACTCCCACAGTTCCCGATATATTTGTATTGGGTTCTAGATTTCGTTACAGGTAATTTAATGAGGTAATTGTAATATGTAGTGAATAAAATTGATTTTGTAGCGGTAGAACTGAAAAGCAAGCCTTACGAGATGCTCAAACGAGAGCGCGTACTCCACCAACTTTTACAAGAACGCCGTCAAGACGATATCAACGTCGTTTACTTGATGGTTCTGGAGATTGTAAGTTGTTTATTTGAAAGTTTGAGTTATAATATAAATTCATAATTTCAGCTACACAAATCGAAGATTTTTCAAAATCTGATCATTACCGTTTACACGAAATTAAGCATATTTCTATACCTCAATCTGCACAAGCGTAAGTATTTTAAAATTTCCCTACAGTTTAGCGAAATTGCGATATTTTTCATTGTTTCTGTATTTTGTTGTGTACTTATTAAAATAAAATAGTACTATGTTACTTCAAAATTTAAAAATTTAGACAACGGGTATCAGATTTAGTAAAATAGTACAAATTTTGATTTTCATTCATCACTTTTGAAATTTTATCAAACAGAAAATTTCCTAGGCGACGAATTAATTGAAAATATTATCGAAAATCTGTCTTCTATATGAATTTTCATACTTTTTTGCCCTTTAAACTGGATATCTAGAACTTTTTTTCTAAATAAGTAAAATTTAAAAATGTTAGTAGATATTTTTCCTTCTCGAGTGAAAATTTAAATTTTGTTTTATAGTTTTGAGAGTCCTTATCAGGCAACGTGTATACCAATCATAAAATCAAAACATAGATCAGATTCACCACAAAGTACAAGAAGTGCTCCCTGGTCTCAACCTCATTCAAAAGGCCTTTATAATAATTCATTTCCACCCAGTCCAAGATCTGTTAGATCTGCCGGTCCGAGGTATCGTTCTTCTTCGATAGATAGCCAAAGTTCAAACGAATCTCGTTCCTGTAAACGGTAAATTTTTTACTACACCAACCACTTATTATTAATTTACATTATTAAAATTAGGAAAAAACATCGCGCTAGAATGACATCCGATAATGAGAGTGAGTTATCTAAATCTTCGGGAAGATCTCATCGTAAGCATAGACGTCATAGATCAAGAGGAAACAAAAGAGATTCTGGGTCGGAGCAAGATACTCATTCGCATCGATATAAATCATTGAATAAGCCCAGGTAAAACCTTATTTTTACGTATTTAATACCTAGCCAACTATGTTAAAATTTTGTATCTGTAGAGGATCGAATAGACAATACGAATTGATCGATTCGGGTTCTCAATGGCGCGAAGTGCAGAAAAGAAAACCCGATGGAATTCAACAAGCCAATGTAATTAGCAGCAGAAGATCTGGATATGTCAACAGTGGACTGGAAACAGAATCAGAATTATCTTACCGTAATAAAACTAGAAGACACAGAAGACATCGGTCCCGTTCAAGGTCACCTTCTGAAGGAAAAACTTGGTTGTCGGATGAAATAAAAAAACATTTAGAATTTGATCTTATCGATACCGTTGGTATGTCTGAAAGTCAACTACGTGAGATACCCTATACTGTCATACAAACAAATCATGCCAAACAACTAAAAATAAAGCAGTGGAATAAAAAGTAAGTAAGTTAGTGGATATGGATAATCCACTAACCACCGGACTCTTGTTTCATTTAAACTTTTTTGCTCACCAATGCAATGTTTTAAAACTGTTATTTTTTCTTAAGAGACATCGATCAAAATGATAAAGTTTCGTGCAGTCCACCGCCACCATACTCTTCTCACAGTTCTGAAATTAATCAAGGTCGTGGCATAAATTTAGACAGCACCTTAAAAAACGATCATTATTTTTTTAATACGGCAACAACTTCAAATATTCACACCACCAATATGTTACCAAGGTTTGTACAAAATTAAATTATTTTTTTAATATATTATTAACAAAAAATATTTTTAGAATGTTAGATTCATTAGGGATATCTGATAATTCTCACAGAAGCAGTAGAAATGGAAAAATTGGAAATTCTACTCTTACCTCTAGTTCAAATGCGTTAAGTAACGGTTTTCATGAAGCAATTGAACGTCCAAAAATTAGTCATGAACATAGTGACTCGGGACTTGGTGCCGAGCATGAATGTGCATACAGCAGTGGAAGGTAATGAGACTGTTAAATTTGTTTTAATTTTAAGACAATTTCTGCTTGCTTTTTCTATCTTGTAAAAATAGTTATCCTTGGTGCGGAGTTTTCTGCGTAAAAATGCGGAAGCCCATACAGCAGATACAAATGTGAATATTACTTCGTATAATACTTTGTATTCCTACATCATTGGTATAAGATAATTATCTACTCAAGGTTTCCACAATTCAAGTTGCATAGTTGATAAATACATTAACTGTACAATTTTCTGTAACACTTTTCTTATCATGATGATAGGTGAAAAATCAATATTCATAATCGCCACTCTCTGTGTTGTGCCACTTAACAACCTTGTGCATCACATAGGTTGTCGATTGCTAAGATAGACCATAGCTTTTGCTTATTTCACTGATCAAAAAGAGAAGGGCTTTTTATCTAATAAAGTTTGTTCCAACCAGCCGAGAAACCGTACAAGTTACGGTATGATCCTGCGCAATAATATTTTTACCTGTTGCGCATAAGCGTGACCGTACATTGTACGGTTTCTCGGCTGGTTGGAACAAACCTACAGTATGCTTATAAGATGTCTCATGTCAATCATGCTTCTTGATTGAATGATGATTGAACTTGTGTTAAATTTGCGTTGTGCAATATGTCATCTGCAAAGCTGGTTCTTGAATTCTTGTTTGTATAACTAGTATCGAATGTTATATTCTAATTGGATGATTTTACACCTTGCCTTAATGCTACTTGAGAATTGGCACGTGTCAGCCAATAAAATGAGCTGACAATTGAGTGCTAAGACGTAGGATACAACACGCTCCCAGAATACCCGCATAACTAGAATTGTTGGGAACTTTTAAGTAGATACATAATATAAAAAGAAAGTATGTCAAAAGCGATATCAGTTGCATTTTAGTTTTGGTAACTTTTATAGGCTTAGCCTTGTGAAATTAATAACTCAATGGACAATAAATTGTATAATAACAAATAATATTTAAATAATTTTTTATGATATTAGATAATTGGCAGGTATCATTTTATTGTAGATCAAGTGATAGCGCTAAGCATGAACTGACTAGCAATATTAAAATGGTAAATGATCCAGATGGAAAAACAGAATCTGCTGTTGTGAGTAAAATTATAAATAATGAATATCAAGCACTAAATCCACTCCAACTATATCCTCACAACAATCAACCTACTTCTAGAATCGAAAAATTAGAAAATGCAAATAACTTATTTCAAGAGGTGGATTGTGAATACGGGGTCAGTTTCTTTCTTAAATCTATGCATATACACACTCATTCTCATTTAAACTAATAACGCTCAAGGGCAGACTAGCATTTTTTCTTAGGGGGAAATTAATCTATAATCTATTCATAATCATAAAAGAGATGAAAATACTCTTATAATGCTCATTTTGAATTGAACTCGACTAGACAAATCTAGTTTATCCCACCCCCTTCGTATAGTGGTCAGTGTGCTCTTGATATCGCCAATGCTATAGTATAAAACATTATTTTTCAGTTTTCTAAAGCCTCGTCTCGCATTTCTTACAATATGTATAATATTTCAAACATGCAGTATCGTAGTGGTACCAAAAACAAAGTAAAGTATAAACAGTCTACCGATTTACGGTCTTCGCTTGTTGGAGTAGGTCCTGAAAAACATAACATTTCACGCTTTGATAACTCTCATTTAACTCACGATAATATTTCTTTTTCGCGAAGTTCGGGACGATCCATTATCACTAATCCAATGGCAAAAAATGACAATTCAGGTCCACTAAGATTACAATATAGGGTGGAACCCGGTGTCAGATTTAATAGTAATACGCTATCAGAAGAAAATTATCAGCTTGATAACTACGCCCATTTACATCAAAGAGCCGATAAAAATCAAAATCTAGATCACTTTTCTGTAAGTACAACTATAACAAAGATATATTTCCGTGCATTATTGAATGTAACAGTTCCTTCTAAATCATCGTTTCTCAACCTTTCTCGTGTCGCGACCCCCTAAAGAGCAAAACATGTTCGCGATCTCCTCACGAACAGGAATGACCTTTTCCTTACCCTTTAACCTACAAAAACCAATAAAATGGTCGTATTTACCCTTATACTTGATTGCGCGACTCCCTTTGGAGTTGGAGTTATTTCTTTTTTTTCTTCTCTTATATTCGTTTGCGACTCTCAGGTTGAGAAACGATGTTCTCAAGTGTTATATAAATATAATGTATACAGAGTGTTTTATGTGAGCATTTGTTTGCTACTTTCTTACTGTTCAAAATTATCTGACACAAAATTTTTTAAATATTCACAAACATGTGAGGGTCCCAGAACTAAAGTGGTATAAGTCAATAATGAAGTTTTGTATAACTTAGAATTAAAGTTTAATTGTAATTGTTAAATAGCATTAAAAAGTGTTTCTAAAAACTATAGATCCTACCCATGATATTAAAATTTTAAGGGTATGCTCACTTGCACATTGTACGACATCTTGATGACGTCATTCCGTCACCCTAAGCTTATGTCTTTAAAGTTATAGTATCATGGATCCTACCTATATATAACAATTACATACATAAACAATTACTATAATACAACTTTAATGCGAAATCATACAAAACTTCACTTTTTGAGTTACACCAATTTAGTTCTGAGCTCTTCATAGTAGCATTATGACTTTAAAAATACAAGATATTCTATGTGGAGAAAACATGTACAGGATGGACAAATTTGATTGTTTTTGCATTGTATCTGGGTTTAATAATATATTAAACTTTTACAAATATATTGATTTTTCGAAAAATTTAACGTTTTCATACTTATATATTATTTTAAAATTACATTTTTATTTATTTAAGTATCGAATAATCTATTTATCCCAAGTAAAGTAAATTGTCCACATACTTTGAAAGTTTTTCGGAAGTTAACCCAAACAAGTTGTGGGCTCAAGATCATCATGAATATTTAAAAAAAAAAAAAATAAGTAAACCGATATATTTACATTCTCAAGTTGTACTCTACTATATTCTCCTTGAATGATATCTTGATTTAAAGCAAATAAAAATAAAGGTTCTAAGGAGCAAGACCCAAAATTTGTTGGGTTAAAAATTTAGTTTTAAAACGATTTAGTTTGCAAAAGCAATGAAATTACTTTGTATATTATAAATTATAATACTCTGAGCAATAAGAGAGATTTGGAAACAATTCGCCTTAAAAACTCATGTATAATAAACGCATGCTAATTTTTATTTATTTGGCTTTGCTATGTCTTTGTGGCTGCTTCATTTTCTACACTTGTAGCTTTTATAGTAGCTTGTTCGGTAGTATTAAAAATTGTATTGGTATTTTTAGTATGATTTGTACTTTCTCTGTGTCACATATTTTTATTATTCAATATTTGCAACTTAAAAATTGCACAACTTACTAGTAGTTATAATTTTCAATAAGTTTGATGTTATCTTGTTGGAAATTGTATCTACAATAAATTTGTTTCTGTAAATTGAAGCAGACCCACAAAGTATACCTACTAATATTTAAAGCAATAATTTTGTAAAGTTGTTTGAAGTTATTATCTATATGCGATACAGAGAAAACAAAGTTGCAGTAGTCGTAGTACTAGAACTTCCCAAAGACCACCATTGCCTTCTATAAATAACCGCTCACGGTGGATGAGTTTGGAACATATTTTAACTCCTTTAATAAGAAGCTCCCTAGAGTAAGTACTAGCTACAGAAAAACTTCAATTTTTTTATCTTTAAAGAGGTTAATATTCTTTATTTTAAACAGGTCTCGACCTCAATAGATCTCGTCACTTCCGTATCAAACAATGATCATTTACAAAATGAAACCGAGGATTCTAATCGCTCTAGTAAAAATAGAGGAACGAATTCAGTGAAAAGAACTGAAACTTCAGAAATGAGTACCGAGTTATGATGTGGAACTTAAAATATGTAATCAATATTATTTAGTTCACCGCCAAAATTTTTTTATAGCTACCCTATCTACAGTTTAACTGTACTGTAACATAAAATATTATATTGTTCAATATAGTAATATAAAAAATTATGAATTTGTAAAAGCTATGTTTCTATTTGATGGTATTTAATATTTACATAATAAAACATTTTAAATACACATTTTGTTATATGAATCGATAGCCACAGCAGAGTCACGATTAATGTAGTGAACTAATTTAATGCGAACTAAGTGATCAAAGTTATTTTACAAAAACGATGGATTATAACACCTTTCAATTTTTTTCAGCCCAAAAAATCAAAGTTGGAAAACAATCGTTTTCTCGACGGATTCTAATGTATTTTGACGAGAAAATTCGACTGACGCAGTTTATTTCACAATATCTATTAAAATTAAACTTTTAAGGTCGCTTGAAGTTCAAATATTCGACTTTGAATGTTTTATTATTAATAAATTACGAATTAAGGAATAATTATAAAGTTATATTTAAGCTTTCGGTCTTGCATTAAGACCTTCGTCAGAATTTATTAATAATAAAACATATTTATTTTTACGAATTAATAATAAACCAATTTTAAATATTCGACTTTGATTTTATCAGCTTTGAAAGTGATTTTGACCAACTTTAAAGGGTTCCCGCCAGCTACAAACCGCTTTTTCGGATAATACGCATCCAAATACGTCATATACAATAAAAAAAATGGACATGGAAAATTTTATAGGATTCAACCCAAAAAATCAAAGTTAGAAAACCATCGCTTTCTTGGTAATCTACATCAGATGACAGTATATCAAGTTGTAAACCCAGGGAGGTTTTTTAAAAATATAAATTAATTAAAAAAGGGCTTTAAAATATATAAGTAGAGTAGAGTGGGGTCAGATAGGAGGTTTTTTTTTGGAGAGCTCGTGCGACAGTGGTTTTGCACCGATTTCAAAGAATAAGCATTCGTTGGAAAGGTTATTTATCTGGCAACATTTTCGCCATACTGACTTTATGTCTAGCATAAATATTTTAAAAGCTACATCCGATATGGTGAAGGTACCTTTTTTGGATATTGTTGTGTGCAAAAAGCGGCTGCGTCCTACATATAAATTTCTGGGACAGATTAGATATCTGGTTGAGAGTGGGAAGATGTGGGCCAGTGTAGCCACCAAGCCATGAGCCTTCAAGGCTCGTAGTGCTGTTATATTATATATAAACATTCAAAATATGAATTTACCACACGTTACAGCCACACCACCCTACCAGAAGTTTTCCAAGGTATAAAATTTACATAATATTTTTCATTCTTCTCATATGGCACACGCGACTTAATCAAGGACCTCTGAAATACGCATAATAAACAGTTATTGCGCACATTGAATCAAAAAACCTAGATACAACTTTTCCACATTGAGTTTTCTGTTCAAAGTCCCAAGTTGTAGCATGTTATGATGGTAGTATGGTACAATATAATATATCGTCTGTGTAGTTCTAATACCTTGTAAGCCACAAAAATGTGAAAATCAGTTTATGAAGTTTTTTTATGCTGTAAGCTACATTGGACCATTTCAGCATTACTCGTAACCCAAAAAAAATTTAGTTTAAGAATCAGCATTGAGATTATTACAGAATGGTTGAAATTTCTTTAGTTTACAAAGAATTAAACGGTTTTTTTCATTTATCTTAAAACTTGCTGTTTGGGTATACGAGGTATTAGAACTACACAGACGATATACTAATAATAATAATAAAACAATATCTAGAATATCTTCTGGGCCCAATTAATTAATGTGTTCAAACTTAATTTTATAAATTACTACCAAAGAGAAGAGAAAATAATACAATCAAGATGGTTAAAATAAAGTAAATCTTATCAATTTTGAAAAATTATGAAAAGGGCAAACACAAATAATAATTCGGTTCTCAAAAACTCTAAAAAATCAGAAAGCGTAATTTGTAATTCAGATTAACAAATTGTATTGCCTATAATATTTTAATATTGTCCGTCTGATCTCTGAAACTTTCTCTGATAGGCTCATTTATTTATGTCAATCTTACACATTTACAAATTTGAATCAGATATACACTGTCTGAAATAAAATTCACAAATCTGAATTACATAATATGCTTTCTGAAATAAAAGTTAAAAAGATGTAGTATAAGCTTTCTATAAAATTTCGTATTTTAATTATTTGCCTCAAAGGAGTTATTTTATAATTAACCTAAGAAATTGATGAAATATTCGTAACACGCCCTCTTTTTACATAGCATGCTACGAGTAAAACTAGGCTGGCTAGGTGTGGAGAGTAAACCAAGTGAATTTTAATTTATACTTGTTCAACTTGAAAATCAGACCGTTTTTGACATTCAGGGTGTTTTAAATTTTAATATTTTTTTGTGGTGTGATCACGAAGAACTTGGTTTAGTAAATATGGAAACTAGAAATAATTACCATACTTTATTTACAATTATTAGTGCAAGTAATTATAAGTAATAATTACATTAACAAAAACTTATATTTTTGATAGAATATATAATACATTGGTAATATTTATAAAACAAAAAAATTATATTCTGCATTTAAAAAGTGTTGAATAAATTTATCATTTCCTTCAACTAAACAAATTAATGTCAAGTTTTAGGTTCATTTTTTTAACATCAATCCATAGGGTGGCCATGTCCTCGACCCTGCAATCAATCAGCTTTTTATAAATATCATTTTAAACAATCAATTGAACACTAAAATTAATATATTATTATAACAAATAAAATCGTCTTTGTAATAACAAAATAAATTTGTGTATTCGAGGTTTAATGTTGGCATAATAACATGGAAATAATGAATCCATTTTATACTTTTTAAACACAGTGGATTCAGAAATTAGTTCACTAAAATGAATATGTACAATAAATAAATATAAAACATCTAAGTATTATAATGATCATACTATATTAATATCTAAAGATATTTTCTTAATAAAAAAGAATCATTCGTCTATGATTATACAGTACGTCCACATATTACAAGGGACCAAAGGCACCAAAAAGGTGCATTGCAATCTTAAGCTGTGCTTGTTCTGAATTTTGAATAATCAAGCAAAGCTAAGTTGCAAATTGGTTTCGTTGACACACTGTACAATTTATTTATTTTATAAAAGTTGTTTTTTTTTTCAGTTTTAAAATCATGTTTAAAAATATACAAGCATAATTAATAAGTAGGAAGAAAATTAATCTTCATAAATAAAATTTTCAAAATTGTCGACACGGAAACAGGAAATTTTAACATAAACAATTATTTATTTTCGTATCCTGATGTGTAAATTCTGTGTTAACCCAGATGACTGTATAAAAAATTATAATAGTTTTTAAAGCAAGAAAACTATTTCTAATTATTCACTAATTAATTATTTTGTGAAAGATGCAAATACAGCCCATAAAACTTCTGTCGTGTTTGGTTTTACCGATTCTTGTTCAAAATCTAAATCTAGTAATTCTCGAACCCTTTTCATGGCAAGTTCATAATCATCATCATTAAGTGGCGCAAAAGCATTTTCCAGCACATCACTGGCATGCGCTAAAAATATTAAAGCGAGCATTCGTTTATCCATACGTTGAGGATCGTTGACCCACTTTGTTAATACAGCATCTTGAATCTGCAAATTCCACAATTACTTATTATTTTTATTCCTAATAGGCAAGATTATTTTTATACCTTTTTAACTAATCTACATTTTGTTATATTATCGGTAAGTGGATGTGTGGTCATGTCAAAGAGCAAGAAATTTTGCTTTTCAGTTGTAAGCACTCCTTTTTCAACTAAATTTTTTGCCAGTCGTTCTCTTACATTTTTTAATTGATAACGTAATTTTAGAGGGTTCCATGTTTCTCCTAAAAAAATATCAGCTATTATAAAGCAATCAATTTCTAATACATAGATACCTACATTTTCTAATAGTACACGGTGAATGTTTGCCGTAAGTTTTTTTTTACAATTTTTCTCTAAACGTATTAAGTACAAAACAAGTCTACAAGAGATTTGTTTAATAAAATTTGTTCAAGCTCTTAAAAATTGGCAGATAAATATTAAAACCCTAAATTAAGTATGAGCAAATTTTAGAGAAACTAAAAATTCCTTTTAAAACTATAGCAATAGATTAACAAATTAAATTTAAAGCATGAACGACGAATGTGCAAATTTATCATATTTAACCCCCATGTCAATAACCGGGTACTCTTTTGCATGTTCCTATTTAAGTAGGCTATGTATTTAAAGAGAGATCTTCAAATCTGGTCAGATCCTCGCTATTTGAGTCAATTGACGTCGATTCATATACTTAAGTTTTGATATATTTAAATATGCAAAATAAAAAAAATTAGGCGCTGAAGTTGAATTCCCACTTGATCAATATCCGGGGTACCCGGGTAACCATATATGTAAAAACTTAATACTTCTACAGATTTTCACAGTAATAAATAATTAAACTAATCTCTAGGGGTTAAAAATAATATTTTATAGACAAATAAACGTCGACATTTAACTTTTAATTATAAATTAATTACATTTAACTATAAATTATAAGTAAAATATCCTCATATATATGACGAATGACGTTATGACATGACTTGTTATGATACACAAAATGTACAACCTATATTTAATAATAAAGTGAGTGTGTGTGTATTCATAAATTGGATACAGGTACAAAATATGCACTGTGTCATTCAATCGATTACAGTACAGTCTCGGTAATCCAAACTAATAGTTCGGATTACAGAGAAGTTCAGATTACTGGATAAAGTTAAAAAATGAATTTTTTAGAATAATTTTCATTTCAGAAATAAACAAACTTCAAAATAAATATGTACTACATACATATTATTCTACTGTGCTTAGAAAAAATAAAATTATTTTTTAGAAAAATAGTTTGTAATTACGGTTTATAATTGCGTTACATACATATTTTTCATCCTATCCTTTCTTCTGTAATCTGAACATTTTATAAGTTGTGTTCGGATTATAACTATTTGTGCGCACTACTGAGTTTTTCTTCTTTCGTTCGGATTACTGGATGGTCGGATTAGCGTGTGTTCGAATTACCGAAACTACATTGTATTTGGAGAATTGTATTTTGATTCGTGTCGAAGATATATAATTTCTGCATTTTTACATTTTAAATATATGTTTACTTTTATTGAATAAAATAACAATTACCCATTTATAATTTGGTTATGCGAGTTTATCCGTACAATGAAAAAATTCTGCCATAATAAAAACTTTTTATGCAGATTAGTGATACATAAAATTAATGTTATCACTATTTCAAAAACCAACATGAATAAGGTTACAATTTAGAACTAAAATAAAGATATAAAGTATCACGTACCACTTAAATATTCAATCCAATTTTGAACAGTTTCGGGAGGATCAGTTTCCTTTAAATGTTTTAAAGCTTCATCTAAAAGTACATCACCGGTTGGCGTATCACTCTTCAATATAAGTTTTCTCGATAGCAATCCTTTTCGTCTCATTCCTGCACGTTCGAGTTCTATTCGACCCCTTAATCCTAATTCTATAAGAATGCAACCTCTTAAGCCACTAGATATACAATCGTTCCAAAACGACGTGTATCCCTAAAATAACACCAAGATAAGATTAACCCACATAATTATGTATTTGATAAATGTTACAAACTATTCATATTTCATACCTCTTTGTCTTTAAGGCCCAAGAGCAGCACCTCTTCCATTAAAGTTAACCTAGTTTCTTTAGAATCTCCATCGTCCAGTTCATCATCTCGTTCTTCCTTTTTATCATTTCCATGCAGTTCTTTAGGTACTCCTTCGCCGTTTTCTCTAACAATATTTTTTCGTTGCACCAATCCTTCACTACGATTCATTTTTTTTAATAAATCAAACTATAATCACAGCCAATAAATTTTTATAATATTAAATTATGGTGATGTATTATAAAAAAACAATTGTTTATATTATGTACTATGTACGTTGACGTTTTACGTTCAGCAAGTCAATAAATATGGCGAACTATCACATTATGAAAAATAGGAGTGGGAAACGGCAGTTCGCTTTTGTATTCTTCCAATTCTCTTTTTCCTCGATCACCAAATTATCTTAATAAAATGCCTCAAATAAAGAACAGTATTATGTTCTAAACTCGTATAATATAAAATGATATAAAATACGCGTACAAAAAACAGGGAACCGACGGTATGGTGAGATCCAACACTACCGAACGCTCAAGGAGCGCTTAGCGCTTACGACCATAAATCGCAATGCGCTGCAATGTTTAGATTCTTTGGTGTTCAGTTATCAGTTGGGTTGCGGGTACCCCTCAAACCACAAAACCAAACCCTCCCATTTCTCCTTTCGCATCTGTTTCTTCATTTTAGTACTAATGGTGGGTTTATAGAACGAGATAAGATAAGGAGCAAGTTGGTGGTTGACATTCAAATCAAAAACGTTGGATATTTGGCGCATAGATCTTAATCTTATACATAGGCGCAACTAAAAAGTCCAAAATCGATCTGTGGACTATGGGGAAGGCAACGGGAAACCACCCCATTAACATTTCCCTAGTAAAGTCTTCCTGGCTTAGCCAGGAGGATCGCTAAAATCCGGAATCGGATAGGCACCTGAAGAAGAAGATAGGCGCAACTAGGGGGGGCTGAGGCAACCCCCCCAAATTCACGTCAGCCCCCCCCCCAAATATCCCAATTTTTCATTATTTTTACCCCCCCCTTAAAAAAATTGTTTGAAAACATTGTTTTTATATCTTTATATTACAGTAATAATTATTAATAGATCTCTGATTTTTAAGGGTGCGCTTCTAAGGACTGTTTAAAAACTTTATTAACATCTCAAAATTGGTTATAGATACAGCGATGATTTCTTTTTAACGGAAAGAGGAGAATTTTACGAAGGTCATGATATAATTTTTAATCGTTTTTGATAACGGGTTAACATTTTGAATATGCTAATTAGCAATTTTATATCAAAAGCGTACAATTAATTAAAGTTTAAAATATGTCATGACTCATGACACAGTTAAAATAGCAATCTTTAATATTCTGCATTAAAATTGTTTAAATTTCAAGTATTTTAAGTGCTGTAAATGAAGTTTTGCTCTTCGACCATAATTTGAATAATTTCACAAGACTTAATGAAACCTTAGCTTTAGCAAAGATATCTTTTCATTAGAGGCGTATTTTCGCGAGGCATTTTGGTTAACCAAAAGTAACCGGTTAGATTTTATGTTATTTTCGCGACGAACGGTTAGAGGGGAGGTAGTTTTTGGTTAAAAAGTTACCAAACCAAAGTTAACCAAAGGCGACCGCTCAAAATCAGTGGTTACTTTTTGCGGTTGCTTTGCTAGTAGTAATTATAAATTGTGGTGGGGGACTAACCAAAATTGACCAAAAGTAACCGAGCGGTACTAACCGGGATCCTCGCGAAAATACGCTTTAGGATACATTTTTTGGAAGGTGGTAGTGTACATTAATTTAAGTAAATAAAAAAAATTTTAAATTTTTTCAATTTGAAAAAAATAAAGTAAAGTAAATAAATAATCAAATATTATCAAAGAACTCGAATGGCAATTTTCATTTAGAGATAAAATAAAATTTGTTACGGACAGATCCTAGTGAGTGATTTAATTTATGGAATTTCAACAAAGTCTTCACCACTACACGAAATATTCAATGGTTTCAAATTTCAAACAAATAATAATCAACCCTGAAACAGAAACTCATTTATCTAGTCAAGACAAATTCATCGTGGTAAGAGAACAAGTCAGAAATGATCATCAATCAGTGGCAGATTCTGATAGGAACGATAAATACAATTAGATGAAATAATTGGAGAATTTGGTTTTTTACAATCTCTGATAGCTACTCAATTGGAGGGTAAGCGTCGTAGACCAGTAAGAATTACAAGGGTACCGGCTACCAGAAAGATATGGAAATTTTATTCAAACTTAAAAGAGGAGATGTTGTAGTTGTAGATTCGCAAACGACCCTTTTATCACAGCAATAATTGTCTATGTCAATAACAAATCCAAATTAAAGAAATTTTCTGTTCAAAAAATAGAAACAGAACCATAAAATAGTAGTAATACCTAAACTATGAGATTATGCAACAATAAGAGCTCTCGCTTGTTAATCAGCACAAGCGGTTGCGAACGCTTGCGGTACCAACATTGGTTGAACGCTGCCAAAGTGGATGGCAGCACTGAATTGCGCCATTGGAGGACAGATTAGAGGTAAATAACATTTTGTCATTTATGTTGTCATTTGAAAAACTTATTTTTCTTACTTTGGACTACTAAGTTTTTCATCTTAAAAGTAAGTGTCGGCTGTTCATGTCTAAATAGTGAAGTGTAAATTGCATTTCGTGTTTAAAATAATTGAAAGAGCCGTTAAAACTGAGGTTATCTTCTTACATCCTGACCAGATAATATTGATTCATAATGAATGAACAAGAAAACGTTACGGAACAAAAAGCCGAGGTATGAATTTGATACGATTTTATCATTAGATACTTGTAATGAAGAAATTCATTTTTCAGATGAGTGCTCACGAAATTGAAAAATTAGAGGAAGAAAAACTGAAGGCCAAGTTTGCAGGTGGTGGTGTTTCTGGTTCAACTGTTGGACGTCCTATCGGAGGACACTCTGCATTTTTGCAAAAACGTCTTGCCAAAGGAGTAACTAAACACATATTTACTATTTTCATTTATTTATTTTCGTTTCTTGTAGCAAAAATTTTTTGATTCCGGGGATTATCAGATGGCAAAACAAAAAATGGGAGGTGTTAGTAAACAACCAATGAAAGTGACTTGTCCGGTCAATCCATATGCAACTGGAGATGCAATTCCAACACCCGATAACATTCCGGCACGTAAAACTTCGATCATTCAGCCTTCAAAATTCACATCAAATGTCAGTTAGTCGAGTAATTCCAAAAGGCATTTTTCCTGTTTTTTATTTTCGCTCATTTGTACGTTTTATTTTGCTTTAAATGTTTATTTAAATTCCGACTTACACTTAATGCTACTCACATGTATATAGTTTTGAACGTAATTGTCTAAAATTTGATTTCTTTTAAAAAATACAACTTCATTATTAGTCATTAATAAAATATCGTATATTAACAAAACTTTATTTATTGTACAAGAGAAGTAGCTTTGTAAATTTTTCATAAATCGGTTGTTGTTGGAGGAGCCCTGATGCTACTATATTTTTAAAATCACTATTTTGGTTAATTAAATTACGTAACGTACAACTTGAGGCATTCAACCGGACACATTCCTCCATCACATACAGAATATTAATCGTAACACCATTCTAAAATTAACAAGTTTAGATAACTTTTAAAAAGTTGACATGTTACATTTTTACCATAATTATACAGGGACAATTTGTTAATTCCGCTACACGTGACTTGCATAATGCTTTGTAATCGTGTACTAAATAGTTACATTTACGTGGTGCCGCTATGGCACAGCTAATATGGTTCTTTAAGTACGAAAGAGGTTCAAAGTGAATCAAACTAGTTAATGTGTTAATATAAAAATTAAATATGGTAGCTATTTGTGTGGTCTTAAAGTTACTGTTATGTCCAAATGTTGTTGAATACCTAAAAGTGAAAAGTTGTAATAAAGAATTTCAAAATTAAAATTTTATTTTACCAACTTGCATAATCCATTTTCATATTTTTTTCTAAACAGCCTTGCCTTATTATCAACAAACCTTTTATTAATTCATTTACTTTTCCACCTTTAAATGATTTTGTTATCAACTTAAGAGCTGCCTCTGAAAATTAAACATTTTGCTCGAGATATCTCTCATTACATTGCATTTGTCTTAAAGTTACCTTTAACATCGACTGGACCCGTTGCAGAAATTTCAGTACAAACACCTACTGCTGTTAATGTATATTTCCAATTCACAATTTCTTCATTTTCATCAATAAAATTCAATATATCTGACAGATCACAGATTTCCATAAATAGCTAAACAAAAATGTAATCAATTTTAATAACAAATACTGATCATTTATTGTTCAGCTTTGTTACAAAGGCTTTCCGTTTTTGAAATGTATATAATTTGTAATACAAGTACCTAAAAATTCTGGTATAATTTCATTTTCGATACCTCGTTAAACCGAAAATTAAACCTAAGTGACTTAAACCTTTTTAACTGATGATTTTTAATGACCGTTAATCCTGGGTCATTAATAGTGTCTTAATCACGATTAACTTAATCAGTCAGTAAATTCTAAACAATCAGTAAATGCAGCAGCAGGCTAATAGGAGTTATTGTTTGTTATACTTTTTGAGAAGCACTTTTTTAAATTTCATGCAATAAATAGCATTAAAATTGACTGGTTAGCCAAACAATAAAATACACTTTACATAAGTGTTGAACTCAAAACGGGACATGGACCTTTTATTTTTACTGAACCCGCCGATATATACTAATTAAGCTATATTTGAGACCTTTTCTTGAATTAACCACCCATTGTGCACAAAAATGTGATTTACATGTATAATGCTAATCGCAAGTTGAAATTTATAGAATCTATTTTTCGTAAGGCCGTAAAGTGAGTGGTTTACGACCTCATTTGAGGTACGAAAAGTGCCATTTTACAGCCTAGGGAGTCGAAAGTGGTTTACACCAAGCGGTTCCATTGGTCCTGGCACAACGAGAAGCGGTTTACATCAACTCGGCCGTAAAGTGATTTTACACTCTCATGTGCGTTCGGGCGCCTCGGCTTCGTCTCGTCTACGAAAGCCCCTCGGTTATAAATTCTCATTTTACGGCCTTGTGATGAAAACTACTATAGTATGAGGGGTTGTAATTGGAGAGGGGTATATAAATATAATATAATACTCTCATGTTGATAAATGTTTTCCTCTGACAGTCTTTCAAAAAAAGTCTGTTGATTAGAGATAGGTATAGGTTCCTCCTCAGGTGATTTTATCTCATAAAAAATTTAATCATTTGTTGTCAAAACAGTATGATGTTCTTAAACCTTTGTAGGAAGTAAGAAAGATACAACATCGCGAATTGTTTTATAAAAAACAAAATGGCGGGTCAAATATGGAGGACATAGTATGTCCTATGTGTTTCTTTTCGTTTTGAAACGCTTTTTCAACATTCATATCCGCCACTTTGTTATTTGTCATTTTGATCTTGTATTCATTATTATCAACAACCTTAAAAACGCCCAGTCACCAAATTTTGGCTAAATCTGATCATTTTAAAATAAATATCCGCCATTTTGTTATTTGTCATTTTGGTCCTGCATTCGTTATCGGCGACCTCAAAAACACCCCGTCGCCAAATTTCGAGTAGTATATCTGATAATATTTAAATAAATAATGCTTTTTTGTAATTTCGACTTTTTATTCGTAATCAGCAAACTCTAAACCCTTAGTATACCAAATTCCATTCAAATTGAAGAACGCCTTCATAATTATGACCGGGTTTTTGGAATTTTGAACCACTGTGAGGTGATACATATCATACCATCAGGCAGATTTCTCAAATTCAGCGTTAGTAGCCAAAGTGTTAAGGAAGGAAGACTGCAAGGTTCATGAAGCTGCAGTTTGCCCTATTCTAAAGAAGGGCTATTCGAAGCTTTTATCTAATTACCAACCCATTTCCCCGCTATTGGTATTTTTTTAAATTCTAGAATAGGGGGTAATGTAAATTCCGCTCAAAATTACCAGAAAAATTGTAAACTACGCCAAAAGGCGACAAATTGTGCTCGCATCCATTCAACAATGAGTTATCTACTTACATCGTAATTAAATAGAAACGGTGAATTTTTCATAAATGTTTAAAAACAATTTATCGCGACTCCACTGTAACGATTATCCAACCAAAACTGTTTAACAGAAATATGCACTCTCGGTTGTAGTTTCTTGATTGATAAGAGTTTTTTTGAAATATTTCAACTTTTCTAAACAAATAGAATAGTTACCGATTTTGAAATAGAGATAAGAAATGCATGTACAATGCAATGATTAGAAGCATCAGTGGAAGGTTGTAGGTTTCATCTTGGTCAAGCGTGGTATCGTTTGTTATGAGATCAGAGCTTTGAGGGAGGTCGTGAGCTTGTCTGTAATTAGATCGTTTCATTATAAGGAAGTTGAGTCGTGATTATCGTATGGTTTAATCTTTTGGGGTCTCTTGGCATTTTTGTAAAGTTAGCCCAAGGAACTTCAATCAATTATGAATTGAAGTAATTATTATCGGTTGCTTCAATCTGGCTCTTACTACATTACATTATTATTACACGAAAAATGTGAGCTTACTATAAACAATGTCAGACCATTATTATGATATGAATATGTACTCGAGGACGACTTGGCGCTTTCATACTGGGAAGGTTAATAACAACTTTATTCAAATTTACTTTGACTTATTTTTTTTGAAATTAACTCACCTCTTGGTACACAATATAGAGATTTTTGTTTAACTTCTTTGAACACCACAATTCTTGATACGTATATGTACTGTATAAATCAAAATCTTTTGAATCATATTGCAATAGTTGATGCAACATTTGTAAATAAAACCTTTTAATAATGACATCTAAAAAAACAACAAGTTTACAATTTATCAAACCAAATATGAAAATTATAATTTACTTGGAAGAAAATGTTGTCTACTTCTTAGAAATGAGAGACAGTTGAAAAGTGTCTCATCGGATTCATCAAATATAACTTTGAGTGTTTTTTCTATTATATCATTTATAACGTAAGTACAATAGGACGACCAGGTTTTACTTGTAGTTAACCTAGCTACACTAATATAAGGTCGATAACAGCCTCGAATTAATTCTACTAGTACATCTTCCACTATCTCGTTTGCAATAAAAATTGGATGCTGCTTGTTGCTTTTTGAAGTTTTTATTAAGTCGCTTGCAAGATCGGGAGACTTGACTTGGTTACTGTAAATTTAAATAAAAACGGATTGAACGAAGATTGATTTACTTAATAATAAAAGTGTACATTACCAAAAGTGGACCATAGACATTATTTTATTTTTATGCAACCACCACACAATTTCTAAAGGCAATTTCAAAAAATCTTTCATCAAGTATTTTCCAAACAACCATGAATTAAATTTGTCTTTCTTCTTCAAACATCGTACACATGTCGAAATTATTTTCAATTTGTCGTACTCATCTTTAAAATCTTTACTTTTTATAGAATTACCCATGACGGAAAAGAAAAACTAGAGAGCAATTTTAATAACGTAACATTAATGTAGTATTATAAATTTACCTGATAACAAAATAATGTCCCATCAGATATTTTTGAATTATTCCCAATATTTTCCATTAATATAAGAGAATCTTTAACTCCCAATGATTGAAACTGTGCTTTGCACTTTAAAGTGTATCTTTTATCCATTTCTTCTAAACTATTTCTATTTAATCAACTAAAAACTGTAAATTAATACATAATGAAGAAAATAATAAGCTAAACTATTTAAAAATTTTTGGTTAGAATCACAATCAACAAATTTGACGTTTTTTCGTAACGAAGTGACGCAGTGGCGTCTCTTGAAATATAAACATTTTAGTAACTTACTTTGGAGTTTTTGAACAAAAAATAATTCACATCAGGTTAACTTGGCTTTAAAATTTTGAACTTTCAATTTTTTCTAGCGTACGAAAACTTGAAATGCTACGATGAGAAAAGTTATACAGACGGAGCAGTTGCACCTCGATTCTGCAAAAAGCTGCTGCAATTGTAAGTGAAAATTAACTCTTTTTTGTTTGGAATCCAACTAAAATTATTTTTATTATTAAAATTATTTAAATTATTTTAATCATTTTCATGATTTTAATGGTTTTAATTTTGAACTTTCAACGTTTTCTAGTGTAGGAAAACTTGAAATCCTGCAGTGGAAAAAGTTATTTAGACGGACCAGTTGCGGCTCAAAACTGCAAGAAGCTGTTGCACTTGTAAGTAAAAAATAACTCTTATATTTTTGTAGATCGAAATTTGGATTAAAAGCAAAGTTAATATTTTGTTAGCAATCCAACTAAAATTTATTTAATAATTTTTATAAGAATCGCCAACATTCGGTAAATAGCACGCAATGTAATTTTTATTCCTGTTACTTGATTTTTTAATTCCATTATTTAATTTTTTTTAATTTAATTTAATTAAAACATTATCATTAGCGTAAATACAAGCGGGGAAGTAAACTTAATTTAAATTAAGAATTTGAAAGACCTTTACCTAATTAAAACGTGATTATGAATTAATCATTTCTACTTTGCTTTTATTTAAAAAATTCATGTTGACCCCTCCGGCAAAATATTGTACGGACGCCCATGTCTGAAATCTTAATCGTCAATCGTCGTGTGTGGTCGTGTGAATTTTACAAATTTCTACTCCTGTCATTTCAGCGATGAAAATTACAATTATTTATTACCTAGTTTTTTTCATCGTAACAGTTTAAAACTGAAAATTAATAAATAATTGTTATACAAATATGTCGCTGATGAGTTGCGGTAATCATTTAATGTGTTTATTTAATCTGAAAATGGCAATAAGTTGTGGTACGTGTAATTTTGTTTTAATTATTTTATAACCTCAAAATGACGTCGACGTATAAACAACTTGTTAATTTTTCAGTTACGTGATTCATTTTGTGATATTTATATTAAAATACATAATAAATATGTATTTGTTATCATAAAATTAGTTATGAGTGCCGAGTCCCACCTGACATAACCTTAAATTACCAAATTGTAATCGCGATTTAGGTAGTCCTTCTGTTACTCAATGGAATCCCCAACGCAACCTGCAAAACCAAATTATGAACTTGCCATTTTCCCTGTGATATTCTTAACTCCTCGCCAAGAAACCTGATCCCTTTCTACAAAAATAAGTTGGCCCATGTTTTAAGAACATTAATTTTTGTTTATCTATTACTGCAGTGCTTTTGTAACTCTGTTATGTGTTCTTGTTGTAGATGGACGGTAATGATGTTGTGCTTGAAGATCACCAGGTTTGGTTACGGTCTCTTTTAAATATCGTCGATAAAGATGGCAGACTGGCCAAAGTGGCGATGACAGGCAAACCCATCTCCAGAAGACTTCCGGGACGACCACCACAAAGGTGGTGCTAGAGTTGGACTTTGGGATCTCAAGATAATCCATGACAAGAATTGGAAAATACAGGACCGAGTCCTAATTTACGAAGAAAGAGAAGATAAAGATGGCAAATAGAGCTCCGTCAAGTGCCACCTTCTTCTAGTAGAGAAATTGGATACCTTTATGAGATGAGAAGTTGGAGGTAAGATTTTATTTTTATTTTGGATATTAATTGGTAGACTAGAACTTTTTAGTCGACAAAATTTTAAGTAACTCTCACCTTCTGTTGGCATTCAAGTGTATGTTTTAGTGATGTGGCGAGTCGAATACTTTTTACACTTAAATAAATTGTATTCGAAACTTTAGCAACTCGAGTCATTCGACTCGCTCTCTATAATTTACTTATATTTAAAGCCTTTTTAACGTTAAAATTTAAAATTATATTATTTATAGTACCACAGAATTTAAAATTAAGGTTTTGTAAATGACAAAACTTTTCGAAAAACATTATCAATAATAATTTGTTTCAGTTTTCCGCCTACATAAAATTTCGAATGGTACATCAATGCATAAAATGGAGCAGAAAATGAAAATTATTCCAACCGAAGAACTGTGAAGAAACAAATGCTGTGCTTCGAGCTGCAGAGCAGTTTTACTAAATTTATAACAGGTTAGTTGCATGATCATTTCAAAAAAGTTGAAAAGATCCTCCCTGCAGTACATTCATAAATCCTTTTTTGTATTATTTGATTTCAATCCTGTCATTTTGTGAACTTTTGGTTTTGACAAGTTACTTCCAGCGACACCATTTATAACTACCCATAACTACGATCTTATCGATAGCTGCAGATTCCTATAGATAAGTCGGCAATTACAGATATCTACTATTAGTAGACTACTAATCTAACGATGTCAACGTTGAACTGCTGCCATCTACAGTGACTTCTTTCAACTATGCCCTCGTGAACTTACCGACAATTACAGATATCTATTACTTATCGACATCTACAGTTTACCTAATTACCATATTATTTGTCCTCCGGACATCTAGTGTTGTTTGATCACATTAATGACTGCAGTTTATTGTAGTTGATAAAAAATAATTTTAATTACAGATATTTTTTTAAGATTGACATTAAAGTTGCATTTGAAATACAATGCAAATTTTTAGCGATTTTCAGTTTGAAAACGAATAATAGTAATAAATTATTGTTGTATAAATGTGATAAACTCCTGTAATTATGTAATGTTATCTGAAAATGCCAATAAGTTTTTGTAAGTTTTCAAATGGTATGAAGTGTATGAACATTGTGTATGAATTATTGTATAACCTCACAATCAACAACTTACTAATTTTTAAATTAGATATAAATCATTGTGTGATTAAAATACGTAATATTATGTATTTGTTATAGATTTTCGGTGATCTGAGGTGCAAAATTTCACAACGACAATTGGAAAATTGAAGAAGCCTTTACCTGCCGCATCATTTGACAGCGATGTCTTGAGCAGCTTTATTTAATTTATTCGAGGTTAGTTGCACGACTATTTCCTATACATTTAAGTTTACTCCCTGTAGTACATTTTTTTGAGATTTCTTCGAATGGTATAATAAATGTAAGATACGTGAACCTTGTCCTGTATCTTTGTAATTAGCCCCCTTTTTTTTAATTGTAATCTATTTTTATTGTTCTCGACGTTCTTAAAAGAACTTTTTAATTTTGCAAAAACATAACCGAAAAAAGCGCAAAAAATATTCCATGCTATCCTCCAATTTGTTGAAATTGTAATTTTTCTTAATGTTCTTGCAATAATTTTTTGATTTCGCACAAAAGTGAAAACCTCGACATAAGTTTTGCACCAGCTCTCCTTTTTGAAATTGCATTTTATTTTATTGGGCGATATGAATGAAACTGAGTATGAAGTTTATACTCAAAATTTTGAATTAAATACCTCGGACTATAGGAATACAATTTTTAATTATTTAGGGCAAAGAGAAAACTTTTTGGTTTAAAACCAGAAAGTTTTCTGTTTGCCCTAAACTAAATAATTATGGTTATTGGGGATACGACGTTTTGCACTTTTGCCATCGATATGCATATTACTTAAATTCTGGCGAAGACGAATATTTGCGAAATAGGTTGGGGCCCGGGGGGCTGTAGACACCCCAAATCGAATTTTGGGCTGAAATTGGTGTCAAACATTAGAGCCTAAATGAGCTTCCATATATTTCGTTTTAACTTCAACCGTCTTCAGTTATTCGCGAAATCTTTGGGGTCGAAATGTTTTTCTATTTTCACTGCCATTTGGAGTTTTTGTGTGAAATTAGTGTCACACGTTAGAGCCTTGGAAAATTTAAAACATCCGTAACTTTGTAGAAAATTAAGTTGCAATAATGGAAATAAAAGCTTTTTCGGGCTTTAACGAAGATGTGCGTGAAATTAGCACTGCCATTTTCGAAAATCCTAACATTTTTATAAAGAAAAATTGCAATTTCTGAAAAAAAGCGGCTAGCACGGAATTTTATTTCCGGTTTTCCGCGGCTTTTTTTTGTGCAAAATCAGAGATCTTTTTATGAACATTGCTAACAATAATTGGTAGTGATGGGACTATCGAATAATTCGATAGTTAGTCTTTATATTAACTATCGATAGTTGGATACTTTTTAGTTACTAAAAACTGTCGAATGAATTTTTAGTTATTAATATGGGTCGATGTAAACTGCCCCAATTCATGAAACAGGTAAAATTTTTAAACTGTAAACTGCCCTCCGAAAAAAAATGGCAACACTAATCCCGAATGTAAACTGCCCCAAAGTTGGTATGGTATTAGGGCAGTTTACACCCCGCTTACACGAAGGACAATGGGATTTATTTAGTATAGGGACTTATACTAAATTTTATGTTATTACGATATTTTTGCTTGGAGGGCAGTTTACAGTTTATGGTCAAATTTGGAGGGCAGTTTACATAATCCCATATTTAACTAGTTTTTCTATAGTTTTTCGATAGTTTTCATTCGATAGTTTTTATTCGATAGTTTTTATTCGGTAACTAAATTTTAGTAACTAAATTTTTAGTTACTAACTATCGATAGTAAAAAATAATTAGTAACTAACTATCGATAGTCAAAAAAGTTTGATAGTTCCCATCACTAATAATTGGAAATCACAAAAATTATAAATTCCAAAAAAGGGAGACTAGAGCGGAAACTAATTTCCCGCTTTCCTCGGTTACTATTTTGCGAAATTAAAAATCAGGTCAGATTATAGTGACCAGGGGTAAAAATTATAAGTAGTTGGAGAGCACCACCCCATTTTTCGCCGCCTTATATTTCGCCCATTTTCGCCTTTTCGTCTTGAAAGAGAGCAATAGTAGACCAAAAGCACGCAAGCGACCAGAATATATTCGCAACAATGAACGCATCCAGAACTTGCAACAACTTGTGCTGAATAATGAAATTCAGTGGATTGAATATTTGGACGGTGTTAGTCATATTTATGGACATTTGAATTAATTCCTGTAAATTTATTATTATAAATAAATCAAATTAAAATTAAATCGGCGGTGAAATGGGAATAAAAGTGGCGGCGAAATGCCCGTCGGCGATTTCATAGGCGGCAAAATGGGGTGATACCCTTTGGAATGACCATCCGGGGTTGTTTGGAAACCCAAAATTGTTCATTCGTTTGGAATAGTTCTCCGAAGAGTTAATGCGATAACTGCAAGTCCCCTCCCGGTTTTTAAAGTAGGTTTTGAGTTGAAGAGTCGTAATTCTCCGCCTCAAAATTACGATTATTACCAAAATTGTAAGTTCACTCCTGTAGTTAGGTTAATCGACTGTTTCTCAAAAAGCGGTGACCCAATTCTGTACTTTCGCGAAGAGTTGAGGCACTTGAGGCGAAAACGTGTAAGTTCCTGCTTGTAATTTATAGTTTGCGGGCTGGGTTGATTGAATGTCAAAAATTCCACCAAGTTAAGTGTTAGATTGTAAGTCCGCTCCCCTCGAATATACTATTATTCGGGAGCTTAAAACCGCTTGATGATTAAATTGGGTTAGAGAGTCCCACAGCTGATAACTGACATAATTAAGTGCGCCGCGCGAAAACGTCTCCCAATTTTTCTAAAGATGGGGTCGAACAGCCCTTAAGCAAATGGTTGGAATAATATCGAATACGGAAAGCATATTATTAACATTTCTTACCCTCTCTCACAACCAGGGTCGTGATTGGCTGAAAATCCGTGTCCGTGTGCTTCCAAGTTGGTCTAAAGCGCGGAGAGTGGTGACCCATCGTACAATTAACATCGACCTAATTTAACTTTTTAGGGTTATTTTTGGCTTAAATTTGCCGAAAAATAAAGAGTCGCAAACACGGCCCCTGGTTGCGAGAGAGGATAAGGAATGCTAATATGCATACGGGAACCGGCTCTGGAAATCCCACTTATTATTTTCACTTTTTAGGGGTATTTTAGGCTTGAAATAGCCGAAAAACAGACTCGCAATCACGACCCTGGTTGCGAGAAAGGGTAAGGAATGTTAATATGCATACGGGAACAGCCTCTGGTAATTCCACTTATAAATTTCACGTTTTACGGGTATTTTCGGCTTAAATTTGCCGCAAAAAAAAAAGAGTCACAATCGTAATCACGACCCTGGTTGCGAGAGAGGGTAAGGAATATTAATATGCATACGGGAACCGGCTCTGGTAATTCCACTTATTCTTTGCACTTTTTAGGGGTATTTTAAGCTTAAAATAGCCGAAAAAAGACTCGCAATCACGACCCTGGTTGCGAGAGAGGGTAAGGAATGTTAATATGCATACGGGAACCGGCTCTGGTAATTCTACTTATAATTTTCACTTTATACGGTTATTTTTGGCTTAAATTTGCCAGAAAAAATTAGTCGCAATCACAACCCTGGCTGCGAGATAGGGTAAGGAATGTTAATATGCACACGGGAACCGGCTGTGGTATTTTCACTTTTAATTTTCACTTTTTTGGGGTATTTTTAGCTTAAATTTACCGAAAAATAAAGAAATCACGAACCTGGTTGCGAGAGAGGGTAAGGAATGTTAATATGCATACGGAAACCGGCTTTATTTTCCTGGAATTAAATATCTTGGAAATATTTTTAGCTTAAATGGATTGCGAGAGGGGGTAAAGAATGTTAATATGCATACGGGAACGGCCTCTGGCAATTCCACTTATAATTTCACTTTTTAGGGGTATTTTTGCCGAAAAGAGTCACAGTCGCAATCAGGACCCTGGTTGCGAGAGAAGGTAAGGAATGTTAATATGCATACGGGAACCGGCTCGGGTAATTCCAGTTATAATTTTCACTTTGTACGGGTATTTTTTGATTTGTCTGTAAATTTGGTAGCCCTGTAATGATTGCAATTTAATGTTTGTTTCTAATTTCAGATATGCATCCATCAAGTGCGATTGGGACCACTGGAATAACTAGGAAGTTTTAGTTGTAAAAAGTTTTAAAATTTGTACTTATTTTTGCAATAATTAAAAATAAAATATGAAAGTTACAAATATTAGTATTATTGAGAGTTGTGGCGGATATTTTGTGCACCAGTTATTTTTTTAGTCTTGGAATGAAAAATCTAAATTTTCGATATGAAAAGTCAGCGTATTAGGAGCGCAACAATAAAAATTTACCTCCTTCAACTTATGCGCTCCTGGTAGCCAAGTTAAAAGTTTCGAAATTATTTACAAATTAAATTCCAAGTATTAGGAGCACTAAAATAAAAATATACCTCCTTTAGTTTATGTGATCCTGGTAGCAAAGTGAAAATTATAAAAATTTATTAAGTATCAGGAGCGCATGAGTTGAAAGAGATTAATTTAACATTTGTAAAAATGTGTCAGGTATTAGGAGCGAAAAAATATACCTCCTTTAACTTATGTGATCCTGGTAGCAAAGTTGAAATTTTTAAAATTTTATCAAGTATCAGGAGCGCATAAATTGAAAGAGGTAAAAATTTGCCAAGTATCAGGAGCGAAAAATAAAAATATACCTCCTTTGACTTATGTGATCCTGGTAGCAAAGTTGAAATTTTTAAAATTTTATCAAGTATTAGGAGCGCATAAATTGAAAGAGGTAAAAATTTATCAAGTATTAGGAGGGCATGAGTTGAAAAATTTTTGCTAAGTCCAACTGTCAAAATATCTTTTGACAAGTTTATGTGCGCATGGTAGTGGGAGTTCCGTATGCATTCGGAAACCGACCCCACCATTCGTGTTGGTAAAGTGGGGGATTTGGGTATATAAGCAGCGCATCGTATAGGGGTGGGTGGTCGGGACCGTGCGAGCGAGCGGCAGCGGAGCTCGCAACGGTGGACTGGTTGGTCCTACCCAAGAAGCTTAAAACGAAAGGCTGGCCAAATTTTTCTCGAATTATTTTATAAAATTTTCTAAGTTCTGTAGTAGGGGACTTGCAAATAAAATTCTGTTGTACTTTACTTTTCATTTATTCAACACATCAATATAAAATTATTACAAAGTATTGGATCATATAAAATTAACAAACACCGCGCCACTTGCAAACGACTGGATCCGGCGAAGCACCTCTGCCATCATTGACGTGGACGGTGGACTCCTTGTAGTGGGCCCATTATTTCGAATCTGCAAAGTACAAAATACAAATTATAAAATTATTAACACTTTACAAAAATTCGTAGACATTTTCGACTTCGAGCAAACGCGGATGCTCACGGTTTTGGCGCAACACCAAACTACTCTTGATGGAATTACAAGTTGAGATTGGCGTTTACGGGACTTTTCACAAAGGAACAACCAGAGGAGGGGGGGGGGTCAATTATGGTGCTGACGATACTACAGCTGACTTTTTTATTAACTGCCACATCGCCATCGCGTTTTCAAATTTCAACTGATGACTCACCAACGGTTAGCACAATCAAATAAATTACGGGGAAGGGGGGATTATAATTTTTACATGAAGATGACGCGCTCTAACAGTTCGTAGAAGTGTCGCATCGGAATCGCGTTTTCGCTGAAATACAACCGAAACAGCGGCCGCGCAAAAATACAAACTGGGTGGGGGGAATTTAATTTTACGCGCAAAATACAGGATAGGACTCCCGATTTTTTACTATTTTAAAATTAAACCACGGTCCTTACTGGAAAATTATGAATTACAAGGAGGAAATTTTACTTTACGCGCAAAATGCAGGAAAGGATTCCCGATTTTTTACTAGTTTAAAATTAAACCACGGTCCTAACTGGAAAATTATGAATTACAAGGAGGAAAGTTTACTTTACGCGCAAAATGCAGGACAGGATTCCCTAGTTTTTACTATTTTAAAATTAAAACACGGTCCTAACTGGAAAATTATGAATTACAAGGACGAAATTTTACATTACGCGCGAAATGCAGGACAGGATTCCCGATTTTTTACTATTTTACAATTAAACCACGGTCCTAACTGCAAAATTATGAATTACAAGCAGGAAATTTTACTTTACGCGCAAAATGCAGGACAGGATTCCAGATTTTTTACTATTTTACAATTAAACCACGGTCCTTACTGGAAAATTATGAATTACAAGGAGGAAATTTTACTTTACGCGCAAAATGCAGGAAAGGATTCCCGATTTTTTACTAGTTTAAAATTAAACCACGGTCCTAACTGGAAAATTATGAATTACAAGGAGGAAAGTTTACTTTACGCGCAAAATGCAGGACAGGATTCCCTAGTTTTTACTATTTTAAAATTAAAACACGGTCCTAACTGGAAAATTATGAATTACAAGGACGAAATTTTACATTACGCGCGAAATGCAGGACAGGATTCCCGATTTTTTACTATTTTACAATTAAACCACGGTCCTAACTGCAAAATTATGAATTACAAGCAGGAAATTTTACTTTACGCGCAAAATGCAGGACAGGATTCCAGATTTTTTACTATTTTACAATTAAACCACGGTCCTTACTGGAAAATTATGAATTACAAGGAGGAAATTTTACTTTAGGCGCAAAATGCAGGACAGGATTCCCGATTTTTTACTATTTTACAATTAAACCACGGTCCTTACTGGAAAATTATGAATTACAAGGAGGAAATTTTACTCTACGCGCAAATTCAGGACAGGATTCCCGATTTTTTACTATTTTACAATTAAACCACGGTCCTTACTGGAAAATTATTAATTACAAGGAGGAAATTTTACTTTACGCGCAAAATGCAGGACAGAATTCCCGATTTTTTACTAGTTTAAAATTAAACCACGGTCCTAACTGGACCTAGGACTGGACTATTTTTGCAATTTGACGGCGCGAGCGGCAAAGATACGAGGTAGCAAAGTAAAAATTCTTAAGGAGCACGTCGAAATCTATAAAAATACCAATTTTCAAAACTCCCGGAAACTTTCCAGGTAAAACTACGAAAGACTGGACTAATGGATCAAATTCCCCAGGACAGAATTTTCTATTATTAATATTCTAAAATGAAACCAAGGTTTGTACATTCAGCCGCGGAAAACCGGAAATAAAATTCCGTGCTAGCCCCCCTTTTTCAGAAATTGCAATATTTCTTTATTGTTCTCGATATAACGCAATTTGTTCTTACAGCACTTAACTTTGACACTCCAAAGCCCGAAATCGAAGTTTAGGGTGAAATAGGTGTCAAACGTTAGAGCCTAAATGAGCTTCTAATTTCATTGTTTGAGCTTCAATGAACTTCAATTCAATAAATCGTGAAATATTTGAAGGGGGGGGGGAGGCGTAGATACGTTGCTCCCCCTCAGTCGAATTTTGGAGTGCAATAACGTGCGACACTAATTTCACCCAAAAATTCCAAATGGAAGTGAAAATAGAAAAACGTTAAAACGAAAGATATGGAAGCTCGTTTAGGCTCTAACGTTTGACACCATTTATTCGAATTTGAGCAAACTTTACGCCGAAGGCATTACAAGAAAAATTACCTTCCTTAATTCTGATCTCACGAGTCTACAGACCCCCCTCACCCAAGCGATTTCGCGAATTTTCGTCTTCGCCAGAATCTAATAGTCCAGGAATCAGCAACATTTTTAGGTGTTGTATTTGCGCAGAGTTGATTCCCTTATTTTCTACTCTATTTGTGCCTTACATTCATAAAATGAGTTGCTGCCAGCGTACTAGCGGGACAAAATTTGACAGGGAGGATTTTGAAGATGTTAAAAAAAAACAAATGACAATGTTGTGTGCTAATAATTGACACGAAAAGGTGATGAAAAATAATATCCTGCCACAAGGGCAAGGGGACCCGCGGAACGGCATACTTCTGCCACCTATATTAACATGTTAACAAAACTATGTTGAGTGTTGCAAAGGCTCATGACTGAAACTTGTGTGGCTGGTAGTTTTCAATATGAAAATGTGAAAGAACTTGTCCTGCCAGTAATCTGACGGAACAAAGCCCTGGAAGGAGCCAGTATTCTATTTTCTTTTACCAGATTTGCTGCAGGGCACCTTAGCTCTGGCTCCTGCCAGGGTCTTGTTCCGTCAGATTACTGGCAGGACAAGTTCTTTCACATTTTCAATCGAAAACTATTAGCCACACAAGTTGCAGTCGTGAGCATTTACAATACTCAACTTAATTTTGTTTACATGTTCATAATATAGGTTGCATGGGTATGCCGTTCCGCGGATGAGGTGGCAGGATATTACTTTTCATCACTTATTCGTGCCAATTATTAGTACATAAAGTTTCAACTTTGAGCACACACAACATTGTCATTTGTTTTTTGAACGTCTTCAAATTGCTCCTGTCAAGTTTTGTCCCGCTAGTGCGCTGGCAGCAACTCATTTTGTGTATGTAAGGCACAAATAGAGTAGAAAAAAAAGTGAATCAACTCTGCGCAAATACAACACCTAAAAATGTTGTTCGCTCAAGTAAAATGCATATCGATGGCTTAAGTGCAAAACATCGTATCCCCGATAACCATAATTATTTAGGGCAAACAGAAAACTTTGTGGTTGTAATAGAACTTTACATAAATCACCATTTCATTATTTTATGTTCATGCTGAACCGTTTGTAAATTTTTCAAAAATAATGAAATGTTAATTTACTTACATCAAGTTCTATTAAAACCAGAAGGTTTTCTCTTTGCCCTAAATAATTAAACATTTTATTCGTATAATCCGAGGTATTTAATTCAAAATTTTGAGTATAAACTTCATAATCAGTTTTATACATATCGCCCAATAAAATAAAATGCAATTTCAAAAAGGAGAGCTGGTGCAAAACTTATGTCGAGGTTTTCGTACTTATTTTTGTGCGAAATCAAAAAATTATTGCAAGAACATTAAGAAAAAAAAGGAAAACAATAAAGAAAAATTTCAATTTCACCAAATTGGAGGATAGCATGAAATCCTTTTTGCGTTTTCTCGGTATGTTTTTGCAAAATTAAACTATTCTTTTAATAACGTTGAGAGCAATAAAAATACATTACAATAAAAAAAAAAAAGGGGGGGGGCATATTACGGGATGCATATTTAAATTTTTCGTCGCCAAGATACAGGACACGGTTCACGTTTTTTGCATTTATTCAATCATACGAAGGAATCTCAAAAAAATGTACTACAGGGAGGAAACTTAAAATTATATGGAATAGTCGTGCGACTAACCTCGAATAAATCAAATAAAGCTGCTCAAGACATCGCTGTCGAATGATGGGGCAGGGCAGGTAAAGGCTTCTTTAATTTTCCAATTGTCGTTGTGAAATTTTGCACTTAAGCATTCTTCTTGTGAAAATCTATAACAAATACATAATATTACATAATTATTATTTTAATCACAAAAATTAGTAAGTTGTTTATTGTGAGGTTATAAAATAAATGAAACCATTTGAAAATCAAACAAAACTTACTGGCATGTTCAGATAACATTACATAATTACAGCCAATAATCGGGAGCACATTTATACAACAATATAATTTACTATTATTCTAATAATTTGCATTGTATTACAAATAACAAATTTATTTTATAAATAATTCTGATCAACTACAGTGATTAATGTGATCAAACAACACTAGATGTCCGCAGTACAAATAATATGGTAATTAGGTAATCTGTAGATGTGGATAAGTAATAGATATCTGTAATTGTCGGTAAGTACACGAGTCCATAGTTCAAAGAAGTCACCGCAGATGTCAGCAGTTCAACGTTGATATCGTTAGTACATATCTGTAATTGCCGACATATCTATAGGAATCTGCAGCTATCGGTAAGATCGTAGTTATGGGTAGTTATAAATGGTGTCGCTATAAGTAACTTGTCAAAACCAAAAATTCACAAAATGACAGGATTGAAATCAAATAATACAAAAAAGGATTTATGAATGTACTGCATGGAGGAACTTTTAAACTTTTTTTAAATTATCATGCAACTAACCTGTTATAAATTTAGTAAAGCTGGCCTGCAGCTCAAAGCACAGCATTGATTTCTTCAATGCCACATCACTAAAACATTCACTTGAATGTCAACAGAAGGTGACAGTTACTTAAAATTTTGTCGACTAAAAAGTTCTCGTCTACCAATTAATATC
This sequence comes from Rhagonycha lutea, assembly GCA_958510855.1. Taxonomy (NCBI): domain Eukaryota; kingdom Metazoa; phylum Arthropoda; class Insecta; order Coleoptera; family Cantharidae; genus Rhagonycha; species Rhagonycha lutea. Next base: position 729,511 of record OY294042.1, read on the forward strand.
CAAAATAATAATAAAATCTTACCTTCAACTTCTCGTCTCATAAAAGTATCCAATTTCTCTACTAGAAGAAGGTGGCACTTGACGGAGCTCTATTTGCCATCTTTATCTTCTATTTCTTCGTAAATTAGGACTCGGTCCTGTATTTTCCAATACTTATCATGGATTATCTTGAGATCCCAAAGTCCAACTCTCGCACCACCTTTGTGGTGGTCGTCCCGGAAGTCTTCTGGAGATGGGTTTGTCTGTCATCGCCACTTTGGCCAGTCTGGCATCTTTATCGACGATATTTAAAAGAGACCGTAACCAAACCTGGTAATCTTCAAGCACAACATCATTACCGTCAATCTACAACAAGAACACATAACAGAGTTACAAAAGCACTGCAGTAATAGATAAACAAAAATTAATGTTCTTAAAACATGGGCCAACTTATTTTTGTAGAAAGGGATCAGGTTTCTTGGCGAGGAGTTAAGAATATCACAGGGAAAATGGCAAGTTCATAATTTGGTTTTGCAGGTTGCGTTGGGGATTCCATTGAGTAACAGAAGGACTACCTAAATCGCGATTACAATTTGGTAATTTAGGGTTATGTCAGGTGGGACTCGGCACTCATAACTAATTTTATGATAACAAATACATAATTATTATGTATTTTAATATAAATATCACAAAATGAATCACGTAACTGAAAAATTAACAAGTTGTTGATACGTCGACGTCATTTTGGGGTTATAAAATAATTAAAACAAAATTACACGTACCACAACTTATTGCCATTTTCAGATTAAATAAACACATTAAATGATTACCGCAACTCATCAGCGACATATTTGTATAACAATTATTTATTCATTTTCAGTTTTAAACTGTTACGATGAAAAACTAGGTAATAAAAATAATTTTCATCGCCGAAGTGACAGGAGTAGAAATTTGTAAAATTCACACGACCACACACGACGATTGACGATTTCAGACATGGGCGTCCGTACAATATTTTGCCGGAGGGGTCAACATGATTTTTTATTAGTTATTAGTAAAATTAGTTGATAGATACCATTTTAAATTAAAATGTACCAACGGAACTGGAACCAAAGCGCTTACTTGCGGCGCTTACCAGTTAGTAGTATTTGAGAATTTTTACTTGAATCGTCTATAAAATGTAAAAATATTCTTCTTAGGCAGAAACAGTCTGTGCCAGTCGATTAAATATATTTTTGTATCAAAAAATATTGACGCTCAGAATCGATACTTCATCTATATTCTATAGCTTTTTTCAATGTGCATATTTACCAACAAAATGTCCACAGTCTGTAGTGTTTTCTTTAGTCCATCAATGAAATTAAATAGGTATCGTAAATATTCTTTGGTGTTATTTCCGTCTCACTTCTTCCTAGCATAATATATCATCGGTGATGGACCTTCCCACTTTGATGAACCTGATAGCAGTGTCGAGCTCACCCATGGACACCGGGTGAGCGTACATGGCGGTCTCAGGGGGCAACACATTTGATCCTCGTAAGCTCCTTTTTGATTGCCGTGAAATGCATCTCACTAGATGGTGGTCCGGACAGGGATACCAGTCGGTCTGCCACATATGACAATACCTCCTATCTAAAAGAGTAAATTTTACTGGAGACAAAAAACTCTTAGCAATTTTTGCAAAGTTGAATATAAGAATAGGAACAGGATATTGTTTCTTGTAGAATTTCAAGGTAACTAAATTTTTGCGACATATTAGCTATTGCCAGGACACGTAAATTACTTTGAAGTAATAGTGTGGTAATTTTTGAAAATAAATAAATATTAACAAATTTTAATTACCGAATATGCTATATGTGCAAAAATTATTTTTGTTATTATGATATTTCAGTTTTGTGGAGAAAGAAACTTGAATTGATTAGCAAACGATTAGGTTAGCGTCGAAGGCCAGGCTTTCGAGAAGCTTATTATTTTGCAAAAAATAGTTTTCTGCCCCTGAAATCCCAAAAATTAGTACAAAAACATCTTTTTATAATTTCTAACTTCAAATCTCTGTTGACCTTAAAAATATAAATTTTTTTGCCTGCGGAGCAATTTTTCGTTATTTTTACCCCCCCTTAAAAAGAATTGTTTGAAAACATTTTTTTAGCCCACCCAAACTTATGACCCTAGTTTTTACTATTAATTACATATTTAAAAAAACGCAATAGTTGCTTTAATTTTTATAACAAAATTCTTTCTGGAGGTCCCCATGATACTAGTGTTTAATTTTGGGGATCCGCAAGTTCGAGACATTTGGGAAACACTGTTCTATACTATGAAAGTTTCCTTGAAAATTGTCGTAGCTCTCTCCAAGTTTCCAAAGATGACTGCTGCTGCTCTACCACTGTCGGTTTAAAACGTAACATGTTGATATACAGTTATTATTAAACTTGAAATTTTTATTCAAATTTTTAATAATTTATTTCTTTTAATTTTCTTTTCTAAAATGTCATGTGTTTGTAAATTTTTTACAAGGATAACTTTTTCATACTAATTTTAAAAACGATGTGTTTGAAATTCTGAGGTGGTATTATTGAAGCTATTAGTAAGAGCATCAGCTATTTAAACAATAAACATTTTAATTTGTAAGATAAGTACATATAATTTTAAAAGACCTCTTACTCACCACATGCCCCTACCTTAATATACTAAGGGAAGCCTAACATTGCTCATCGCCAATTTACACCTTTATTTGTTATACATAATCTTCATCAGGTGAAAATTAAAGATTCGCTGATTCAGCCAATTTGGAGAAAATCGGTTTTGAAGAACAAATTTGTCGATTTTCTACAAATTCGCCGAATTAGGGAATTTTCACTGGACCAAGCTCTATTTGCAAAGATGATGTATAATAATAAAGGTGTAAATGGGACAAGAGCAATGTTGTGTCGGCCTCTCTCTTGTAAGTTAGAAAGCAGTCCATAATTGTGAAAGAAAAGTGAATGAAGCCCTAGGACTAATTAATTTTATAATACGATAAAATTTTGTAACGAACTACTTCTTTATTAACCAAATTGCAAAAATAGAAGTAAACAAACATAAAATTATAAATGCAAAACATCTTTTGCCGACACAATAAACAAAAAATAGAAAACACCAAACAAGTTCTGAATTGGAACTTTATTTGTAAATTAAAAATAGATAATTGATATTGTAAAAAAGAACAGTTTGAGATTTTAATTTTCGTCACACGAAAATTTTATAAAATTAATTACATTTTTTTGAATACCTCGTATCAAAATCACAATTTGATAATTACGATGGCTTCGCGCATTGGTACAAAGTTTCAAAAGCAATTTTCACAGATATCTTAAGTAATTAATATAAACGAAAGTTGAAACAATTTTGAAGCATGATGGCTTCATCAAAATTAATACATTTTGGTTTGAAATAGAATGCGAAATGTGGTAATGCAGAAATACAAATCTATAAAAGTGTACACTTAAAACTTTCAAATAAATACTTGTGAAATATTATCAAGTAGAAAAAAATGCTTCAAGAATTATGCATCTTTGATCTTTGGAAGACACAAGTCTAACTCTATTTGGCTATTATTAAGAATAAATTAACAAAAGTACCAAATGCGAGTTTCGTCATGTAATAAACATCCGAATAAGGATTTCTATTTCTATTTACCACAAACATGTTCAATACCAATATCAATGGAGAGCTCAATGACCATATCAGTGTGGCTCAATGACCATATCAGTGTGGCTGTCGCTCAAATATAGTTGAATTAATTACGTTTTGACAAAATACAAATACATTCTTCTAACAAAAAAAAATAAATAAAAAAAATAACAATACTGTATTCTCTTACCAACTAAAACTAAAACGTACGGTTGAACAAAATAACACATAATATTAGTTATTGCATACTATAAATGTTGTCCTTGCAACAATATTTGCGGCCACAAATCTGTAAGCACAAACAAAAGTCTTATCAGATTTAGTCCAACATCTGTAACTGAATTATATGTACAAGCGTAAGCTGCACTTACAATTCCCTTAATTTTTTTTCTTGTAATAATAAAAATTTTTTTATACAAGTAAAGGTACTAAACACATTGCAAATATAGCAAACACTATACAAACTATAAGTTCACTCGTACGCCTGTTTTGTCTTATTTGTACTAAGCCGAGTGTCACTTGTAAACTAACAAAATTTGAGGTTCCTACTATACAAACATGTACACTATCTTCTTTTGGCAAAAACAGTCTTCTTTTGTGTAAATGGCGTCGTGGGTCGAGATGTAAGTCGCTTCCGTACAACTTTAGCTGCACCGTTACAACAAGGACAAAGTTTCTTAACACTTCGACGAGCACCTCGACCACTAGGGCAATTAACTATTTCTTTGCAATGCACTTCTTCACATTCTTCATCATCCTTTAAACGTTCCACTATTGCGTAACCATAAATTTCATCATCACAACTTAAATTTTGGTTCAACTTATTCGAATAATCTTCCGAACTTCGACTACAACTTTTTAGTTCCGTACTTCCCGTCGTGTCTTCAGAACTCGATAACTCGATCGGCCAGTTTTCAACCTGTTTTGATTTTTCCACCTTTTTGCGATTGCTATATTTAAATTTACATTTATTAAGGTGAGGGGGTGAATTATCCGTGTACGGGTCTGGTGAAATGGGGGACGGTATCGTCACATCCGACATCGAGGTACAAGTTTGTAACAACGTATTATCTTCGCATAAAAAACCCGCCTCGTTGCTAACACAAATTTGCCTCTTCGCTTCTCGCGATCTGTTATCGTATTCCAATTCGATAGAAGGACTTTGATATTCCATCGGTTCAAATAAAAAATCGCTTCTCATGGGTTCGTCGTCACAAAATAAACCGATCGTTTTATTTTCGTCCTTCATTTCTTGCTGAACGATGGTTCGTTTCACGACATCCTGAGAACATTGATCAAAAGAGGGTGAATGATTTGAATCAAATAATAAATCTGCTTCGGGGAATAGATCACTAGTACTCGGTTCATCGACACCGAGATCTTCACATTCTTCCGATAATGATTTTTGCAAGTGTAATTCTCTCTCGATGGCCGCTTGTTTACGTTGCAAATCTCTATCCAACCTTTGAGATCCTGCTTGGGCTTTTTTGATTTTTCCTTGGTACGAGTAGACACTATTTTGTAACGATTTAGATTCACCACTGTTTCGCTAAAACAGAAACTATCAATTAATTCAATCTTATTTATATTTTATACAATTTTAAACAAGCGTTTGGATTTTGCAAGCAAACATCTCAATTTTACTCTACAACACAAAAATTTAAGCACCACAACAAAACCATTCGTAAGACTTATATACGAGGATGTTGAAAAAAGAAATGTCACAAATTTACCGTAACATGAAGTTAAGGTGACACATTTTTAACTTGATGCATTTATCGATGTGATTTAAGTGAAATTACTTTGTGTACCAAACTATTGAAAAATTTTGAAATGCTGCTGAAAATTAAATAAGTATTTAAAAAAATAGGAACACTTATTTATTTAACTCAAATAATTGATTTACTTCTTAAAATGATTTTATTGTAATTTAGGACATAGTTAACTACAATTTCAATAACATTACGACTTTCGTGCTTTAATGCCTAGCTGCACCACTTATCCTTTCAAGTTTTAAGCATTCCATAACACCCATAAAAGCACCACTTATATAATAAGCAGTTTTAATGTTACCTTATAAAATACTGTGTAAGTCTACGTACAGAGTGCACGCTGGATGTTTTCATTGAAATACCAACTTCGTTTGTACTCGATTACATTAATTAATATAATAAGTAATACATCAAGCCGGTAAGCAGGTTTCGACGACAAGCGTACACTCTGTATAAAGTCTAACACTAGAGAACAATTAAATGAACGAACTAGATAATACACAATACAAACAAGTGAAACAATAAGGTTTCTTTTCACGAATGAAACATTTCCAAAATCGAAGATTATAAATTAATAAATCAAACGCGAGACCGATACTCCCTGCAGGACTGCATTTTTCTCTACCTTAAGAATAAATAGTGCAACCAGGTATAAGCCATTTATTAGCAAAAAAAAAGCATTGTAGTAGTTCTAACAATAGATAAGGAATCACTTTTTATTTTGGTCAGGGAGTGAACACACGACTACTGTATAGCATTCCAACGACCATTTTAAAAAATTAAGGAAAGTATTTCTTATAATCAGTTTCTGAGAAACGGTGAAACGAGACAAGAGCTATGAAATTTTCTTCTATTAAAAACCTATATACACAAAAAAATCTTCCATCATTTTCAGTCTTAATACGTTCACTGCCGAGCCTTGCTCTCAGACAAAGATCCTCTTTGGTACTAACATTGGGTATGTACGAGTATCAACGGAATGGAAAAAATTAAAATCGCGATAAGTATTTTGTGAATCTATTTGGATTTTCTTTAACACGTAAAAGCTATTAATTTATAATCTACTTTGTAATACCTATACTTATAATGTTTAATTTTGTCCTATACTTTCTTTAAAATAGTGAAGTTTGCATCATATTTTTTTCCTGTGTACGAGATTGTGAATGAGTAACATTTGAATGAACAATATACCTAAACACGTTGTTTTAAAATATCTGTTTTATTTCAATTATAAAGAATCATTCATTAAAAATTTATCGATAATATCGATTATATTAAAATATAATTTTTAATCATAAATCAGCTATATTTCACGACTGATTTATTCCCAATGCACTACGCCTCAAGTGGTGAGTTTTAAAATATAAAAAACTTATGAAGTGGTGGGATACGTCGCGTATTCTTGCTACAAATGGTTATAAAAAAAATTAAAAAAATAATTTCAATGCTGCTTGCATTCAATAAACAAGAAATCGAGTTAAATAAAAGCTTTTAAAAATGGTGCAAAATTAAAAAAATAATACTACCGCATTACTACATTTTTAGTCATAATTAATTAAAAAATTTAAATCATAAATGTAAACAATTATACAACAGTGCATTTTTTTACTCTCATTTGCAACAACTACTACAGCATTCTGAGCAAGAATACGCCAGAGACAAATCCAGCCCTTCATAAAGTCAATTTTTTCAAATCTCATTGCAAAGTGTAGATATTCAGGCGTGGTAGGGAAACTTGTGATAAATGATAAGTGGGGCGCTATTTCCACTTATCAGGCAAGGCGGCTAGGTTAAACTAAAGGAGTAAAAAGTTAGACGGAATCGACGGAAAATTAAAAATGTTTTACTTAAAAAGAACATAGAACCTCTGCACCTATACAAACAGTATGCAATGCAACAGGAAAAATTTTTCTAAAAATAATAGGTATATTTTAACTCCATAAACTTTTAATGAACCGATTTGAAAATAATTAATCATGAATGAATGGGTATATAAGAAAATTTGCCCAAAGTGAGATAAACCGTAAGTCTTTCCCTTTTTAGCAATGAAAAGTATCCAGAGACAGATTTTTTCATACCTCTTTAACCAACCACAGCTGCATCAAGATGAGTTCCCAAAATGGTACGGTGTTCCCAAAAAGGCGATACGTTACCTTCTCTTTTCAAGGAATGTTAAAAGCATACAAAGTTACCTAATAAAGAAAAAATAGTGTACCACTGATCACACTGAGAAAATATTTCGTCGAGACTCATTAGTCATTACATTGAAATTTGTTTTGAAGAAACAAAAAAGCAGATTTCAAAAACAAAATACATTCAGAATTTTTGATATTTAAAGTACAAAATTCCCGAAATCTTGAAATTTTTTATTTTAATTCAAAATATGAGATACGTGTACGATATTTTAAATTTCAAATAAAAAATTTAAAGTTATCGTATTTTTGTTCTACTTTGAATCCAAAATACAAATGTATTTTGCCCACTCTTAATTTATTATCAACACATCAAACATGTACCTACAGTAGAATCTGCTTATAGCAAAAACTAGATCTATATCTACGTAACGGTTGTAGCAACATGGGTTTATAAATAATACAGTTTACAGCCAAGTTGCTTATAATAATGATTTAGTACGTAATCGTTGGATTTTACTATATCAAGTTTTATGAGATTAGCCCTCTCCACCTGAGGGTAGAGTGGATGTAGAAAAAAATCAAGCTTTTATTGTTTTTTTAAACAGTACATTTTAAGAAAACATTAAGAAAAATTTTGAATATTTTAGGATTTAGAAAATTATATAGTAAAATTTTGTCGCTCTGAAATGATGCAGAGTAGTTTTATGTAAGATGACGTCATTGTGAGTAGGTACTACAGGTCGAAATTAAAATGATAAATAAATAAAAATTGAAATAGAATGGAATGAATGATATTATTTTGCATGTAAGTTCTAGTGTAATAAAAATATAAAAACTAACCACAAACATTATCCTTTACCCATACAAGCCACAAACAAAATACTCAAACTAAAAACAATAATTATTATTATAAGCATTTGCAGAATATAAAAATGTTCAATCGCAGTGGTCGATGCAGTCAAAAAAAGTAAATAATAACCGTGCAAAATAATGAGAAACTTAGCCAGACTTTGGCTGTTAACTATTTTATTTCTACTAATTAGAAGTTGTGTAACTACAATGGAAAACATGTGCCAATTTAAAGAACAGTGACTGACCATCAACGAGGGATAACACTGTATGTACCTTTCCGTCGTTGTGCAAGTACTCATCTTTATTAGACTCTGAAATGGAATTAGTAGAATCAGACTGCTTGTTGAAAGTAGGTGGACTATGAGATAACATAGGACCATTGGAAGTACCGGTTGTTACCAAAACAGACTGTACTCGACCCTGCACCTTGATTGCTGTATCTGCGCATGTTAACCCATCACCATAAGTCACTAATAAAAATTAAAATACTATCGTACCTTTATCATTTTCAGATGAATTTAAATTAAGAGCCATTATTTGCGTCTTGGCAGCATGTTCATCCGATAAACCATCTTTAATACTAATTGATTGCGCAATTACCGATGTAGCGACGGAAGAATTAAGCAACGACTTTTCCTCATTAAAAAATGTTTTCTCTGTTGAATTACTTATTCTTACATTTTGTGCATTCTCGTCCGTCGAACTCACTGTCTTAGTTTGACAATCTTCCATAGCAATTTTATTTTCTGGAGGACGAGCGATAGTGAGGAGCAATTCCGTATCAAAATTTTGGTTTCCCGCTGTGGTTTCCAATTGGTTTACTTTTTGTATAGCAATCGTCGGAGATAAAGTAACAGTGGTTAAATTTTGATTGGTAACAGCTGTTGTCGTCGTGGATATTTGGGTAGTCGTAACGTTGGCAACACTTCTGGTAATACCTGATATTGGTTGAACAGTCGAATACTTCAAAGTGGGCAAGTTAGTTTTTTTGCCTTGATTTAAAAAACTCTGAAAGAGTAACATGTTAGGACCAGCACGCGCAGGTACCGTTGCTAAAATTTTACTTCCTCCTGATACCACGGCAATCTGCTGTCCCCCTTTTACCATCGAAACTGGCATTATGTAATTACCAGGAACTAGAACGGCAGCGTTAGACATTTTAAGAGTTCCTCCTACATTCGTGTCCGTAATTACTAAACTGCGTGGCTGAGATACGGTTGTATCGTTGACCATCAGTTGTTTTGGACTCGTGGAAGCTTCGTTTATTTCGCTACTATTTACACTTGCAGGTTGTTCTTCCTCCTGCATCGAAATTTGAACGACGCCACAAGAACTATCTTCGCTACCGACTGTGTGTGAATCATCCATATCTCCATCGGACGTCAAGGAGCTGCTGCAGTGACCCGACTTTTTTGAACTTGAACTCTTTTTCCGTTTCGCGTTTTGGTTTGGATTTGTAGGCGGATTGGAACGTCGCCGTGGTGCTGGTTTATTATTTAAGTCTGGAGAATTTCTCAACTGTTCTGCATATTCTGCTAAAATATCGAATATCCTCTGAGTCGTGTGCTCGTCTTCTTGGGGTTTTTGCTGAGGTTTAGGTATGGGCGAAGCTTTGCTGGCATGAGTCGTAGTATTTTTAATTGATTTAGGTTTTGGACTTTTTGTTGCTACCTTTGCCAACGCAAGTGTTGGTGCCGGTGTGACGCACGGACTGGAACTTCCTTGGGAAGTTACACTGAGAGAAGGTGATGCAGCAGATTGAACATTACAATAACTTGTTACGACTACCACCGGAGCGCAACTAATTTTTTGGTTTTGATTTAAGTATGTTACGCTAATTTGTTGGGGAGATTCGTTAGAATCAGACTGGGGACTTGATTCGGTTGGAGCGCTGCCACTGCTTCGTTCCTTCACCTGTTCAACATTAAAAATACTAAATGGAATACTTAAAATAGATAATAACTTAATATAATTACGACTAAAACGTTTTCAACCAATACAAAAGCAAGAATTGTAACATTACGAATTAACACGTTTCCGTGTCAATCTAGCCATCACCCATCATTTTTGAATTACAATTCCCTTCGAAATTTAATTGTGATGGTAGGTTGTAGCAAACGTGTTAAGTAAATTAGTGTAAAAATAATTCCGATTTACCTGCTTGTACACCATATCAAATTCACGAAGTTGTTCTAATGTAGTTGAACTAAGATTAGATTGAGGAGCGCTACGTATGACATTTGTTGGGATTTGAAGTACAGGTTTGACAATGCGAGCACTTTGAACTAACATGGGACGTGTGGTCAACGCAACTTTTGTACCAGTCTGAGCATTTTCCTCTCCATTATTTTCAGATTCGTTATCTGTACTTCTTTGTTTTCCTTGCAATGCTGCAGCTAGCAACGCACTCATTCTACCCTGTATAACAGAATCTTTTACCAAAGAAAGTTGTTCTGAATTAGATGTAGCAATACGAAAAACTTGCCCACGACCGGGCGGTAACAAGTTTATAGTTTGTGCAACAGGCATTTGACGTGTGTATATAACTCCTCCCTGAACGGGTTGTACGTTCAGGGAAGTTGTCGAGTTTTTTGGAGGTTGACTTTTTATAGTGCTACCAGATTTAGTCGAATCACTACTAGCGTTATCATTACTTACAACAATACATTCCGACGAATCTACGTTATTTTGATAAGTTGGCTTTCCAAATGCTTGCTGAAATTTTGGTAAAATATCTGAAATTTCGCTATTTTCCGTTTTAGCATTTGACGTGGTTTGAACATTCTTTGGCCCGTTTTCCGAATTTACCGTCGTTGAAGAATTTACTGTTTGAGTCATCGAAACTTTAACAACTTTATTTGAAGTAAAAGATGTAACAGGAATGAGTTTTCCGTCGGAAGCTTTACAAATAAATTGCACAATTCTATTTTGGTCCGAAGATGGTGAACTTACAATCGTCTTCAAAGTAGGCACAGGTGCTCGAACTGGATTTATTAACTGGCTTAAGATTTGTTCACTTCCAGAAATTACTCGAGGAATGCTGTTAACCTGGTAGATAATTTTTACAATTACGGTTCAATGAAATAATAACTTATATAATGTCATTTCACATTACATGACAATCGAGATGCATTTTAACTTATTTTCGTGCTAAAAACAACTTTCAATAAAAAGAACACCAGAATTTCGATTAGCATTTATTTTGCCGGCTTGCCACAAAATTGTTCCTTTGCAAACTACATTTGAGGCAAACTCTTTCTAAACGCACTTAAAATATATTACTATTATACGAGTCCAGTCGCACATGAACAATGAATCTTTTAAAAAAATATTTTTTTTTCAATTTCACATTCTTGAAAACATTAATATAAAAAAAAACGTGGTGCTATTAATTATGCACACAAACGGTACAACTTTTTTTTTAAATAGTGCCAATTATTTTTTAACAATCTCTCCAGTCGCATCCTCGTGACTGAGGAATCGCGATCCCATTAATATTAATTTTTCAACAGTAAAGGATTCTCTTTGCATATTACCCTCGGTGTGTTTGCCATTGCAAACCATCCAAACGTCAAATATAAATAAGTACTTAGTTGTCTTGTTTGAAATTATATTAATTTAGTAAATTGAAATTTAAAATAACAAAAATTGTAACGAAAATATCGTTTGGTCAAATTCAGGTGCGATTGGGCTTGTATACATAGCCCCAAATATCAACACAAGTTTAAATTTTATAGTTAGACGACATCGAAGTTCTGGTGTCATTTCCAAAGTGATTTCACAACAATTAAAGAAATTATTTTTAATTCATCGAAACTAGATTATTAACTTATTTTTCAGTATTAAGTCAAGTACAGCATTACTGAGCATTTTAAAAATAACCAGGGATTAAAATTAGCTTATTCTATGCAAAACTCAGAAATAAGTTTAGTTTTTTAGCTGTAGAAATGAAAAAAATTACGAATCAAACGATCAAATGTATTGCAACACGATAAATTTACTATAAATCTTGTAATGAAATTCAGCAAGTCAGTCAAAATTTCTCTTGCCAAACCAAATTTACAATGACTTAAGTTCAAATTGTGATGTCTGTTGTTATTGTTATTAATATTGTAAAATTATTATTATGACAAGTTAGTGTAAATTAATTTTTATACGTAACATCCTAAAACTTTAAATGAGATGGCAAGGAAAACCACTTTTGTCCATTCAGAGATTAGTTATTACGAAAATGTTGTAGCTCATTAGTTATTTGACAAAAGAAATAATCGGTAGTCCAAAAAACCTTTCTAGGTGCCTGGTAAATATGATCAAATGTCATAATTCTGTCATTGGTAGTTTATCTTATTATTTAGAATTTGAGTTTGGATTTAAGAGCAATATGTATCTAGTGCTACATTGAATAATTTATGTATTATGTCATTTATTTCCAGGACGTTACAAAAATGTAAATACTTTTGACACACAAGTCTTTAAATTATAAATATCTTTTAAAAATTAATAATACTAAAATTGAAAAATAATTAGTTGAAATAAAATTTTAATTTTTTTAAAAATTATAACTTAAATTAAGTTACATAATTGAACTTTCTTGGTAATAAATAACCATCAATAAACCATAAAAAATTACAATATGTAAGCCAAAAGTTGTATTTATGAAAATTTTGGTAAATTAATGTCCAAATGACAATTAAAAATGTATACCTAGTTTGACAGAAAATTGCACGCCTATACTAAAAGAAATTAATATAAAAGTAAATTCTAAAAATACAATTGTTTAAAGGTGGTAATATAATTTTTTCAAAAATGGGTGCAAATGTAATTCTTTATCAATAAAACGTTGTCGTATGTAGATTTTTTTGTAAGACTGTATTTAAAAATGAGTCTAATATATTGAAATGCACACAAAGGAATGCAATAAGAGCAAGGATATTATACATGACAATAAATAAAATAAAATTGTAAGCTGTACTTAACGAAAAAAAAAACACCCATGATTAAAAAACTTTTCAGGCAGATATTTAATTTCAAATTAAAATCCATCTTATATTCTGAAAAATTAAAAAATTTATAGCTAACCTATACAAGGCAATCAAATTTCGTTATTCTTGCAGGCTAGCTCGGTTATTGTAGAACCTAAAAAAATACCAAATCCTGTTTCATAGAATTTGTAATGAGTGAATTTAAATTTTAAAAATTATGATTATTTGTTTACCCTTTATTTCATTTACAATGAAATAAATCGATTTTAGCTCGATAATTTTTTAATATTCTTATGCAAACTTTATAAATTAATAAAATACGTTCGCATTTTATAAAAATCAAAGTTTAATAAAATAGTTATTGAAAGAAAAGAAATACCAAAATTAAAATTTTTCTATTTTGGGTACTGTTATACAAATAGCCTCCTCAACACCGTAGGGTAGGGATGAGCAACGCACTGCACGTATGAGGTTCGGCTCACTTTTTCGTGTGGTCCGTCAAAGCTTTACTTCTTAAATGTGTTAAATTAGAAAAATACGAAAAACAGAAAAAATGCGGCCCACACAAAATTCTTAAATTTGTAGGTGGCCCATTGTAAAAACTGATTTACACGTTGCTCATTCCTGTCTTAGGGTATACAAGGATTTGATTATATAATATATATGTCAGCGTCAAATATTGTAATGTGTAGTTTCATAAAAGAAACTGACCATTTGTTTCTCTAATATCTGATCATCACATAAAGCACAGATTGAAATACGAATTACTATAAACAAATCGTTAAAAGAAAATATCCATTTTAGTTTGTTTCTTTATTTGTCAGTTAATAAAGTAACGTAGAATGGTAAATAAGTTTTTAACATTTTACCGAATTTGGACTGCCTTGTTACATGAAACCATAGTGATAAAATGATGAACCACTATGATGAAACGTCATAATTTACTAACGCATTATACTACTTGCCGGGGTTACATGAAATAACGATAAGTTTCATGAAATGACGCATTACAATATTTGACGCTGACATATAGATACTCAAATAACCGATATACTTGGCTTCAAATAATTTTGCGACTGCGTGATAAATTTCCGATTAAGAAATAATATACTTTTACCAATATTGGTAACGAATTCCATAATCCGAAACACAGATGGATTATAGATATCTATCAAACAATATAAATGTTGGTAAGGTACATTAAAAATAATAACGAATAGCTGCAGAATATTTATTAGAACAGAAATATAATATAAACTCTTAAATTTTAACTTATAACATAAAAAAAAACACTTGAACTTGTTGAACGTCAGAATGTAAATTCTTTTTGTGAATTCTCAGATAAACCAACAAAAATCATATTTAAATTACTGTGCAACATCAGTATTTAAAATAATGACACAATGTTTTCTTTAAAAAAATAAAACGTTTTGCAAGTGTGTCCGAATGACTGAATATGACCTAAAAATACGTCATAGTTGAAACTTTAACACGCTAAGATCGTATATATCGTCGCTGTTTTGTAGAAAGGGCGAATTAACTAAACGACAAACTTTACATTATTGTGCGAGTTATCTATCAACCACGTAAGGCACAGCGTAGCATATATACGTCCTCTCATGTTCGCCTTGTTTAATGTACTCTAGGTGTAATTTATGTGTATGTCTCCATGTTCATATCGCTACCATAATCATATAACATCGTATGTATTAAAATAATAGTTTTGAACATTCGACCTTATTCCGTACCGATATTAAGGAGCCTCTCTTGCAGCTTAAATCAAGGGCCTTAAACAAGTCAATATTGTGCTGTTAATATTGGATATTGCTCCATCTATTATAAGAAAATACCAAGCTTAATTGCCTGAAGAAATCAGAATTGTTGCAAATCCTGTTTACGGGATAAAAAAGTTGTACACCTGGGGATATGCTTATCGATGGGCCCCTAATAATTAACAAGATATTAATGTGCTCTGCGTCGGATAGTCGAACAATTGTTGTATTTTTGTATATATTTGTATGTATTTATACCAAAATAGTTTTATGTTTTAAGAGAAATATCCAGTGCTATACATTAAACAATTTCTGTTTTATGTCATTCATTTCCAGGATGTTACAAAAATTTATTTAATTGCTAGCATGCAACAATCTTTCAATACTTTTTAATGTAAACACTAAAGGAAATTGATTTACTTACTTAAACATCGCATAATTCGAAAACCTTAGTTTGGTTGGGGGGGGGGGAGATTCCCACATTCTAATTTTCGAATAACGTGGTAGTCAAATAAATAAATCAATTTCCTTCAGCGTGTGTGCATGAAAGTGTTGAAGTATTGTGTAATGCTAGCAATTATTTAAATTTTTGTAACGTCCTAGAAATAAATGACTTAAAACACAAATTATTCAGTAAGCAGTGGATATTGCTCTTAACTAATTAATTTTTTTTAAATTAAGTCTAAACTTGAATTTTTAGCATTTTAAGCCAAGTGAAGCGCCTTAAAGTAAAAATTATTTGTGCCAACAGAAAGAAATAATATATCGCGTTAAAATGGCTTATTCGCCCTTTCTACAAAACAACGACGATCTGTTCTTTAGGTCCACATACATCCATTACCAATAAAAGCAATGTATTTTTGTGTAAAGCGCAACCGATTAGCGTGCCTTAAATTACAAACAAAACACGGACGATTAACACGGCCCCAGGAGTACATTTAGTGTGAATTGTATATGATTCATATGGCGTCAACCTACTGGAAATAGACTTTTAAGTATTAATTGTGCTAAATCTGAACTATCAATTCATTCGAACTTTGGATTATAGAATACATGAATTCTCCAGAGTTAGACCTCTAAAAATAATTTTACAAAATTGAAGTTTTTGGATTATGGGGGGGGGGGGGATCATCAATATATTACTGTATTTTTTCAAGGTATATAGATCGGTGCACTCGGATTGCAGTGCGGTTAATCCCTCTCCTAATTTTTACACATGGTCCCTACAGTGAGTGTCTCAACTTGTAAGTGACAATAATGTAACAATTATTCATTTAACAATTTGATTTTTGTTATTCTTATTTTATGCAGTGCTTACTTTTAGAATAATTTGTTTATTTATTCTGGAATAAATTTTTATGTTTTTTCTTTTGAGTCGAAAGCTCGAGTTAAAATTTGATTTTAATTAAAAAAATAAAGTGATTTAAATCAAAGCAATCCTGCAGCCTAGCGTTGCTAAGTCTGGGGAATTTTGATATTATTTGGGGGACTAGGGAAAAAAAAACCTAAATCTGAAAAAAATTGGAAAAAGAAATAGATTTTCTTAAATCATAAATTTCTTAATAATAAAAATATGTAACTTTAGAGCCATTTCACCGTAATAGAAGTATTAAATGTTTGAGAACGAAAGCAACAACTTCAAACAAAAGCCGAAAAAAAACAATAAAAAATAATGACAGCTAAAAAAAAGACCAAAAAAGGCGATAGGATTTATATCTGATAATAAATCCAATAATTGCGTATTACGTGGGTCTCCAAACTACTTCAGTGGCATAACTAGCCATGTGCAGGGAGTACACGGGCGCCGGTGTTAAATACTTTCTTTAATGGAGGGGTTAGTGTGGCCCGCCTGCTAAAAAGTTTGGAGACCGATTGCCTATTATAATAAAAAAAGAAACCTAAAATTGTAGATAAATAAATAATAAATATACCTATATAATATAAATAAATAACTTCCAAAGTCTACATAAACAGTTTTATAAAGTACCTGAACACTTTCTCTATAATTTTAGAATATAACCATACAAAAATTATTCGAATTCAGTCTATAAGTGGACAACAACTAATACCCAAAATTCAAACAATAGAGGATTATTAAATTATTTTTTAGTAATTTTGGCTAGTAACTGAGCTAGTGTGCAGAATTAACAAAACTTTTTCTACCTGTATAAGAATATATCCCATTTTACTATTAGGTACATTTTCGAAGTTAATTAAATACACCACAAATAAAACAATTCTCTTTTGGGTTTACATCCAAAGAAGTTCTCAAATTCTCAAACCTTAAAATATTTAATTTAAATTGATAAAAAAAATTCAAGTGTGTAAATTCTCAAATATAATTTCACAAGAGGGTGAGAATAAATTGAAAATAATTCCACATATTTTCGAAAAGTATGTCAAATTATTTTCTAATTTATCGAACTCTCGTGTGGTATTCGATTTAGACTATATTTTTTTAATATTCATAATTATAAATCTTAATAACTTGACGTAATATAAAAAAATGATGACAGACAATAAATAAAAAACAAAAGCAGTTACCTCGAATTATTCTCGCTGGAATAATGTAAGTAACATTATTACCACTTACATATTATGTTTTGATTGACTCCGTTTGACGGAAATTGAAAGTTTCTATTGGTTGTCAAAATGAAAAAAAAATAGTCTATTAAATTCTAATATTTGTTATTTATTATACTGAGTAGGCAGGAAAATCTTTGTACAACCTATAAATTTGATTTTGTTCACTAAAATGAAAAAAAATCATAGTTTAAAATTTTACACATTTGAATAAGATAAGTACCCAATTTGACACCCCGATTGTTTTTTGTTTGTCATCAATTGTCAGAAGTTTAGACATAATGTAAAAATACAAAGAAATAAAAGAGCTTACCTGAACTTCTGCATTCCCAGACGAAGACGTTTTAGCAGTGGAAGTGCTGGTGGCAGGCTTGATTATTTGTTGTGATAAAATGTTGATGAGGGGTGAAGACCTGGGTTTGGCATTGGTGTTGTTTTGATTGCTGGGCCTAATAATTTGTTGAGACAAAATGTTGATCAAAGTTGGAGATTCTGAGGCAGTGGTAGAATTTGTGTTAGAAACAGAATTGCTGGTAGTGTTGGTTGTACTCGTGGAATCTGGCACACTACGTTCAGGTTTTTCTATTCGAGGTTGACCGATACGTTGAATATGAGGTGTCACTTGTGTACTGGTTTGTGTACTTTGTACAGGTACGCTTGTGGTGCATCTAGAACCCGGAACTTGAACAACTTGCACTATGCGGTCTACAGAACTTGGTCTAATCATTTGCAAGTCATTTAAACCAGGTACATTTGCTAAAACGGAATTGGAATTTTTTTTCCTGTCTTTATTATCAAATTCTAATCGTTTCAAAAGAACACATGAATTTAATAACTTTTCGTCAGTCTTTAAGTTATCGCATAAACTTTTTCCATGTTTACGACGATTCACCTTTGGGTTGATATCTTGCAAAGGCCAAGTTTTTGAAAAAGTACCTCTGTTCCTGTCTTTAGGTGTTATTCTTGTTTTATTTTCAGATTTTGCTATTTTTCTTTTTGACGTCCTCATAGGAGATAAAAATCTATTCCATCTTGAAATGGCAGAAAGCTTAAATTTTCGTTTAGAAGTTTCCGGTAAAATCAACCTTTGTAAGACAACTTTTGCATTTTTAATTTCGTGTTTCTCTAGTAACTCTCTCATTTTATTTCGCGTTAGTTTACTATAGGTTTTATGGTAAAATTTTCGAAAATTTGATCTATTAGAAGGGCCGCCTAAAAAATTATCCACATCTTCTATGGTTTGTGTTTCATTAGGACAAATTGAATCAATGCATTTTACATCTTGGCTTTTTTCATTACTCGGTAGAGTTTCACTAGTAGAAGATGAATCCGAATCCACAGGTTTCACATCTAGGTGCTCATCGGTTCCATTGCTATCTTCCGTTACACTAATGCAAGTGGAGTTACTGGATTTGATATCTTGCAAGCAACGGCTTTCTCCACTGTTATTACCACTACTTGCAAAAGTTATTACGTTTTTTGGCCTATCTACGTAAGAATTTATGTCTTCCATTAAAAAATTATCAAAAGTTTTTGAATGATCACCGCCATCACCACAATCGACATCATCTGCTAAATCTTCAAAAAGGGCGTGTTTGAAGTTGTCTTCTGGAGGAAGTGCTTTGGTGGTTTCTTCCTTTGCACAATCAACCGCATCATTTAAACAACTTTCATTCTCGGAACTACTCCCACTTGATAAATTACTACATGTAGGTGTCTCACTTTTTAAATTTTCCAGTTCTTGATCACAAATTTTTGTACAATTATCAAATTCTAATATTTTTTCGACATTGTTGGAGTCATCACACAAATCTTTTTTATCTAAATTCTCTAAAGTAGGTTTATCTGGATCTGGCTTCAAAAGTCTATCGTTAAAATCCTCAACAAGATGTGGTTCAGGTTTACTCGAAACTGGAGGTGTGTGTGTTTCGCTGCTTTTATTAAAATTCAAAATTGGGTTTTGATGTTTAGTTGTACCTTCAATTTTTGTTCGATCTTCATTTGTCGTTTTCACAATTTTTGTTGCTTCCACGTTTTCTGTTACTTGTACATTTTTTGTATTTTCCACATTTCTTGTTGCCTCAAGAGGTCTTGTTAGAACATCGAGAACCGTTAATTTTGCACTACCCGATAGAGCTTGAGGAGAAATATTTAAAACCGTTCCAGGAGATAATGGCATGATGACCTTTTTAGAATTATCTATCACTTTCGGCAGAGGAGTAATGGTCAAGGTTTTATTGCTTGAAACATGTTCGGATAAATGAGACGAAAGTCTTGCTATTAACGAAGGAACTACGGTGGGGAGCAAAGAATTAAAGTTTTTTGAAGTAGTTGCGGTGCTATTGCTTACAAGTGAATCACCCAAAGTAACCGCCCGCGATTTGTGAACAGAAGAGAGAGACGATTTTAAAATATTAGGTTTTGGCTGATACGAAACGGTACTAGAAAATTTTGAATTATTGGCAGCAGATTGAACAGGAATTGGTTTAGATTGGGGACGTTTATCTATGCACATATCCAACGCAGTATCCTTTGTAGCATAATTTATAACTGTGTTTGTGCTATTCGAAAGTGGCATATACGGTGAACTGCCGACATTTGCTTTCGGATTAAACTGATTATATGAAGAATTATTTGCAATTTTCTTATTATTATTATTGAATGATGCAGAACTTTTCGGATTTATCGATTCTTTTGTGAAATTAAAAAGTTTTTCATATGATGGTACTGGACTGTTCAATCTTGAGGTACTAGGAATTGGTTTTTGAACATTTAAAGTTTTAGAAGTGCTTTGGGAATAGTTGGCCTTTGAACTATTTAGCATGGTTTCATATGAAACCATGGAAGGACTAGAGGATGTATTTGTTCTAGAACTTGCTTCCTTGGGAAGGGGCGTAATTGTAAGTTTACTTCCGCTCGTAGATGATTTAGTGTGTTTACTTACACTGGGCTTAGTGTACGGTAGCGGTGTTATAGTTAAATTAGAAAAATTTGTAAAAGATTCGTAAGGTGGAGGTGGAATAATCGGTTTGGGCAAATTAAAATTTGTTTTATAATTAAAAGGAGATGATTGCGAAGCTTGTGCAAAGTTTCCATTGTTAAATATTGGACCGTAATTCATGGTGGTTGATATTTGTGGAGTATTGGAAATCGATGTTAGAGTGCGTCCTTGATTTAAATTAGAAATTGCTTCCGATGTAATGAACACTTTTGAAGGCGTTTCGTTTGCCAATTGACTTGTTTTGGTTCGCTTTAGATTTGGCCTGAACAATCGTAGACTTTTCAAAACTTTAGGATCAGATTTTGCAGGAGGTGGAAGAAAAGTTGAGTTATCTTCCATACCATCACTACCTAAACCGTAGGAACGAGAATCTTGAGAAATTGAATCTTCGCTAGATGAAGTCACACGTTCTTCCGGATATAAATCTTCCTCGAGGAAATGCTCGTAACCCCTTTCTATTCCCGTTATCTCTTCGTCTTCAGGTTCACGCTTCATGCTCATATAAACAGAGTAATCAATGTCTAAAAATTTCAGTTCCGTAACAAAGTTCTTGGTTCGTTCAGGATCGCTAAGATACAAAACGCATAATCTATGCAAATCCTTCCACGGCAAAAGCCAGTTAAATAGTTGATAACGGGGACTTGACAGTACCACTACTAAATCATCACATAATTGGGGACTAAGACCTAAGTGTTCTGCAGATAACGCTTCGCTCAATGCAGTGTTTGTGTTGGAAGGCGATTCAATTTGGGGTTGACTCATAAAATCGCCACATAACTCGCATTTCCAACAAATATCGTCCGAAGGTAGTGCAGGAGGATGCAATTTACATTTCCACGTTTGTCCCGTATCTAACACGGCATACCCAGAAGTTTCTGCTAATTTCATAATTCTGTCTAACGTGTCCCGAGTTGGTAATAAACTAAACGACGTTAACACACATTCTCTGCTAACTTTGATGTGTTCTTCTAATATATCAGCCAAGTGCAAAAATCCCAAAGCTAACCGTTTCGTAGTTTCGGGCACCTTCATATCGTCTTCTTCACTTTTTTGTCTCTCCAAATCGTTCATGTCAGTCGTTAATGCTCGAATGTATAACTCAATTGTGAAGGTTTTCATGCTCAGTCCAAACTGAAAATATGAAATTAAACTTAATAAACAAGTTTTTAAATTTAGCTTACCCTCTTATTAACTGCTTCACAAAATATGTACACATGTACTGCGGAATCGGCGGCTTGAATGATACGTCTAATTGTTGCCGTTAAAGTATCCAAATTTTCGTTTATTTCGTGAAGAGAAAACCAGGTATTTAGAAGGTCTGCCAAAATGCTGAGATTTTCATCTGCCGTTTTCATGATGGTTGCTGTTATATACACTTGTGCGGCTAAATGAGCAATGCGGTTGCTGTGTCTCCATATTTTTGAGATGTTTACACGTTTATGAACAAATCTTTGCAATAAATCTAGTCCTTCCCTCAGAGATAACGATTTCAACTAAAAAGATTAGACAGGATAGGAAAGCTAAAAATGAGCAAGTGTGCAGCATTAAAAAGAAACTAGTACTTACGGTGGTTACAATTAAGGAAGTTCTTTTATATTTATATAAAAGGGCAATGTAAACATCTAAAATGAAACGTTTTTGATCCTCTGTCGCATTTAAACTAAACTGTTGAGCTTCAGACATTTGATGACACCGCATGAAAGCCGTTACCAAATTTAGTGCCAAATCTTCACAGTGAGATTCACATAATTTTCGCAATCGAGTCGAAATCAAATACCCAGTTTCCATAGAGAAAAATTCAATTTCTAAAAGTTATTATTAAAATGATTATATGTAAATTAAAAAAAATGAAGAAAATTTAGTTTTACCTTCAGATCCGACAACGACATCGGCATTATTTAATAATTTATTAAGAATAGGATTTCCCCAGGGATCTTTAATAACTTCTGCTAATTTTCTACATCGTAACGAAAATATATTGTTTGAGTGTAACAGTAACATTTCACAGTGTTTAACTTCCTTCAAAAGTCGTTCTTCGAATGTGTCTAAAAATGTAAACATTAGAGGGGAGGAAATAATTTTTTTTAAATTGTACCTTTTACTTTCTTCCAGTCTCCGGTTAAAACGATATTTAGAGTATGTAACTTTAGCCAATCCATGAGATGTACGATGTATTGTTTCTGTTCGGTTAAACGACAATCGCTTACTTGTTTCCAGACTTGAATTAATGATTCCACTTTGTTTGGAAAAGATTCCGTTTTATTATTTAGTACATGTTCGAGTTTCTGTAAAAGGAAGTAAATTAAAAACTAGCTAATACAAGTCAAATAGAAAAGCATGCAAAAATTCTATATGCATACACAAAAACCGCCACTGTGAGTTGCTCAAATGTGACTTTACAGAAAAAGAACCATAGAAAGACAGAAAGGACAACACTCGGTGCATTACACATCAAATCACATCACTCAAAAAATTCATATTTTTTTTTTGAAATTTCAATCAGAACTATATTGAAGTGCACCATAAATATATAATTTTAACTTTGATGGTTGGTAGGTTGGAAGTGATAAAAGAAATCATGATATATAGCTACCGAATCAAAGTTAAATTATATAAAACAAAACAAACTTGATGCAAGAGTGAATTTTCATTAGAAAAAATGTTTAATTGGTAACCATAAAAACTACCCCACGACAAGTTAAAGTGATAAAATCGCGTTTTGGAAATATGTAATAGGGTGTAACCAAGCAGATTAGGTAATTGAGTCAAACAATTATTTTAGTTTATGCTAACATGATTCACATACAAATAAAATTAAGTCAAACTTAATTATTAAATTTGCAGTTTTTATCTGGAAAATTATTTAGATAAAATTGTTACCTTATTATAAACACGATATGACGTCATTGTTTACAATAAAATTCAATGAACTTTCAAGAAATTAAGGAACATCCTGTATACATTTTGACCTTAAAATGTTATAATACCTTGAAATACTTTTTAGCAATTGGGGCAAAATCAAATTTTACAAGTGCATCAATTTACTGGGTCGGTAGGTCTCTAAGCAATACAAAAAAAATGAAAAATTTCGAAAAGATTCGTGCAATCCACAAACGTATTGGTTGCTAACTTGAAATAAGTAGGTAGATTTAAATTTAATAAATGGGATTAATTTAAAAGTGAAATGTAAACATGCAAAATGATACCATAATAAACTTTTTTCATGAATTCACTTTTGCTTTTCTAGTGGATAATTAAAACTAAACAAAAAAAACGATACGTGCTTTTAAGGAAATGTAATTTGTTGAAGTTCCTTCGTCTATTTCATTCATCGTGGAGCCCCGACTCTTCAAGAAGTAATTCAAACAAACTAATTGTAATAAAATAAATACTCAGAGCACGCCTACACAAGAGATGACACTTCACCACATGTTTTCAATCACATTTTCGAAGACACTTGGTCCCTTGACCAAATCAACAATTAAATCAACTTGTCAAAAAGGTCGTGGTTAAATTGTTGAACTTTTCTCACACCTTTATATTTGAGAATAACTCACTAGGAGAATATGGCCGCCATGCCAAACGATACAACACTTTATAAACACAATTATCATGCGAAAAACAAACAAACTAGTAATGAATAAACACGATAATACGGTTCTTCACCTTATATACATTAACGATGTTTACTTCTTGCTGACTATTCACGTTAGAAATACACAGTAAATTGTTATCTTCTTCTATCGACGCCATATTTACGCTAGTTACATACTTTTAATACGCATACACTAAAATCCACGTGGCGCTTGCGCAACACTAACTAACTCTACTTCGCCGACATAAGCGGCGCCAATTCTTTTTTAAAAAGGCTTAACGTACATAAATAAACTAATAAAAAAAATCTCATGTGACACAACTCATGATTTTCCCATTTGAAAAAGTAAATAGTAAATAGTAGTAACAAATTACATTTCTTAATTCCCC
The DNA here is from genome assembly GCA_958510855.1 of Rhagonycha lutea. Lineage (NCBI taxonomy): Eukaryota > Metazoa > Arthropoda > Insecta > Coleoptera > Cantharidae > Rhagonycha > Rhagonycha lutea. The sequence continues at coordinate 754,243 of OY294042.1, forward strand.
CTCGCCTCCATTGTCGGTTCGTAGGTGCTTCGTTTTCATTAATCTACTGGTCAACACCTGTAAACGATTTTCAAGCACTTTCTTTCTCACCAAGCACATTGGTACTTTGAATGGGCATACAATAATCTGTCATATTTTATAGAGGAATTTTTTTTAAGACGAATGGAATCTCGTTAATCAATTTATGAGCGTTATTAAAAATCAGTTAAGAGGTTTCCGGGGAGGGATTTCAATCAAAATCTAATTATTAGTTCTTCAGACCATTTCTTAAAACTATATTCGTATACGCGTTTGCAGCGTTTCCTAAATGTCTACTACTTATTCCCTGCCGTAAAGTAAATGATCTTTTCTTAACCCTTATTTTGCGGCGCTGATCACCACCAAACTTGGTTAAAATTTTACAACAAAAATAGAAAAACAGTAAATATTGGTCAATATTCTTTAACAAAAATATGACATTTATATTTTATACCTACCTATAGAATCAATGGTAAGGATAATCTTTGAAATGTTCAAATATTCGATTCTAGGGATTTGTAAGATTTGGAGACTATTATTTTACATTCATCCCTTACAATAATTAATACAAATTTATACATAGGTTAATTTTTAATCGGTGTTGGAGTAAACACAGCAGCTGTTATTCGAGCCATTTGATATACTACGAATTGCTTATAATTGCCCCTCGTACTACAGCAAGTCGGTTCTTGTATTTTGTAGACAAATCAAAATGTGACAATTTCTTGCATAAAACTACTATCATTGTAAGTGTAATATACTCCTTGTATATTGTTGTTATCTGAAAACGTAACAGTTGATGACCTTTAATAAAACATACGTGGTTCTAGCACCTAGTCTTGTTTATTACTGATGTTAATACATGCGTGATTGTAAGCAAATGCAATAACTTGTTTTGAGTTTGTTGTAAGTGACGTGTGTATGCGCTTAGTAACTATGTATACATAACTATGTTACAGAGGATACCAATCTGATAGCTAGCCAATATGGAATATGCTTACACATCATCCGATCTTCTATGACTAAAATAGTCGTAGTCTCATAGTGCTTGTTCACAACGGACGGAAGCGTAAAAAATACTTATAAGAAATTATATTTTGGATGTGTTATGTATTTCCATTGTAGAAAAATTAATATTATTGGTATAATATTAGGCAACAGTGTCGCTTATGTATATGCTAGTTTTTGTAAATAAAACCCTGAATCCTGGTATAAATAAAAGAGGTTACTTGAAAAAATCAGGTTTTTTTAATGCCTTGTTTAATAATCCAAACGAGGGCGACGCCACTGGTGCTCCGATGCGTTCGGTACATTTGACATTTGCAACCGAGTGAACCATAAACAAACATTTTATAATTTTGGTTTCCCCCATTTTATAATTAATTAGTCAATTATAAAATTCTAATTAGGCGATTTTATGACCTGATAACCTCAAAAATGTTCTAAAACATTTTTTAATTTATATCCGTCAACTTTTAGTAATTTTTCAATAAAATAAAATTCAACTTGATAAAAAATTTATTTCTTTAAATACACATAATCACAGGACACTTAAATTGTATCGCTACAATTGTATTGCAAACATATTATGAAGAAGAGCAATTTTTTTTATTTCATAACAAAATAGTAAGCCAGAGATTCGATTACTTTTTTCTTTTTCCAGTTTGGACAACTGGAGCTGGCGCTTGCATGGAATACACTTTCTGCGAGTACTTATTAAGGAAGTGAAGATGTATGATCGAGAATAATAAACTAAAAATGAAAGTTTATCACCACACACAATAATTTCGTTGTATCAAATCTTACCAACTGGTTGCACAAACACGATGAATCAAAGCACAAGATGTCACAGCAAGGAACAAACAGAAGAGAACTAAAACATTTCAAACTCATTATTATTATTAAAACTAATAAAAAAATAATACCTTCTGGAAATATTTTGACTTGGAAAGACTTGCCAAACATGCAAGTTTCTAAGTTTCCAACCGAGGTTAACAAAAATACGAAAAGAAGAGAACCCAGATATCCCCCAAAAATGGTTCGAATGTGTGTTCCGATTATCCAAGACAAATACATTTGCATTCCAGAAAACAAGAATACGGCACTGATAGATGCTAGCAATAAAGAAGTTCCACTGGATACCGCTAATTGATAGGTTATGTTATTTTAACAATTTTAAATAACTCCAATATAATACTTACCCATAACTTCAGCAAAAATTTATACAATATTTAACCAAAATTTACAACAAAAATGTGATGAAAATAGTCTCCTAATAATTTTTTTCAAAATTCGCTTATGCTACGTCAACAAAATTTTTGACAATTGCGTTTTGTGACGTTTAAATTGTGATACAGGATGTTTCGTATTTTGGCATTTCTTTTAACTCCTATTATTTATTGTTTTAGCGTCTAGAGGCGTAATTTCGCGAGGATCCCAGTTAGTACCGCACTCTTAGATCATAATATAATAAGCGCAAAATTCGAAAAAATATTTGCCTTTTAAATTTTTCCGGATTTACATTCCCTGAGGTCCAAATTAATATCAACAAAAAATATCTGAATATTTGTTTTCACGCTCATGCAATTTGTGCAAATTGGCTTGTGTAAGCCAGTTTGCACAAGTAAATTGTAGCGTGAAAACGGAAATCGTTCACTTGCACAATCCAGAAAGTTGCAGAAAGTTTGGTTTGAGCAAAATCTAGCTGTGTTTGATATTTTGCGGAGCATTCCAATAGGCTATTTTGAGGTAGGGAATGGAGCTTATGAATCGCTGATGAATTTGGCGAGCACCATTTGCATTTGATCGGAGCTCATGCATGGTTTTAGCTATTTCATTAACGATGAAAGCAAGTTAGTCAACTGAGGGGCGGAGGAATGTTGGGGATTTCTTCGGGCATAAAGTCAGGTTGGGGGGTTTGGATGGGTTACGTCCGCGTATGAATCTTGGTTGTTGGCAAACCGAGTTTCGCGTCGGTGAACCCAATCGAACAGGTGGGGGACGTGAATATTGGCTTGACCACCACATTTTGAGGTAGACCTACAACCCTGATAACTAGCAGGGTGCTTACCATCAGCATAATTCGTGCAGATTGGATCCGCATTTGGGTTTTTGAGTGACTCACAGAAACTTGATGAGTGGGAGAGACGAACGAGATGAACGGATTAACGAGATTACACTGGTTTTTATTTAATTAAATAATTAATTGTTTTATTTTTTGTAAATCAGAGATCATGGATAAGTACGATGTGTATGCCGTATACGGCCCCAAATAATAGGGGCAGCTAAATTCGGAGAGAAATACCTACATAAAATGAGGATTAAGCTCGTATTATGTAATCTGATTTCAAATTATATTTCAAATAAGTACAACCGTGTTGTTTGTTTTTTCAATCCAAAATACAAATAATGTATTTTGTATTTTGCCCACAACTTATTGTTATAGTATTTTGAAATTTTTAGAAGACTATTGACGTCCGCTTCTGATTAAAACGTGATATCAAACTACGCTTTATTTTATGTAAATTAATAGGGGCATTCAACAAGAATAATCGATTTATGTAATGGAATTGATAACTCGAATGATAAACTCGAATCTAAACTAAATCGATTTAGATCGATTCATTGTGTTGAACGTCATTGGAGGATGAATATTGCGCAACAAATTTTGACATTTTATTTTATTGTGCAGAGCTAACAACTTTATTTATTTTTTTCAAATAAATATTATATTTTTCTGTTCCTTACGAGGCAAATAACAAACAATTTAACAAAGATATTGCTAAATTTCAATAGCATCCGGGGTAAGTATTGATATTGTTTATTTAGGAGGGTATTTTTTAAAGATTTCTTTGCAGATCCAGACACGCTTCGTCTTTGCATTAATTGCATAGTTGGATGATTATGTTTTTTTACCAATAAATACCAAACATCCTTGTTCAAGTATGGCTCTTGATGGCAGAGACAAAGCTTGGCTGGTTCCGGATGCTATGAACCGGATCAAAAGTACTTTAAACCGAGAGCACAATTTCGAGACCAATTTATTAGCTGTCTCTCTTGATCAAGGATTAGGCGAAATCACGTTGGGCGATCGAGATGAGGCAGTTTATCGATTAAGGTTTTTAAAATTTTGGTTTGGTTATCCTTCCATTGTGTTTCTTACTGCCGTTAGTGTATTGGATCGCTTTTTGATTAAAATGAAGGTAATAAAAAATAAATATATTATACCTATATACAATATATAACTTATAACTTGAACAGCTTTCATCAATGTCAATTTCGTCTTACCATTTTTAGGTACAAAGAAAATATTTGCAGTGTCTAGTAGTTAGTTGCCTTTACATCGCTGTTAAATTGGGCCATTATAACATTGATACAAAGAATCTAGTCACTTTGTCTCAAAGTAAATGTTCCGTTAAAGATATGGAAAGAATGAGTGAAATTGTGAGGCAAAAATTAAATTTACAAAATGAGAAGCAATTCAGTGTTTTTGACTACCTCAATCAGTTTTTAAATTTGTTGGAAACCGTCGCCGTTCATTTTGAAATTAAATCTCTATTTAATGTCATCCTGAAGGTTTGTTTCTTGTTTCTATAATCAAAAACTATATTTTTGAATTTTATTTCATTTTCTAGCGGAAATCTTTGCTATTGCACTTGGAGATTATTATGTGCGATTCTGAATGCGCCTCGTGGAAACCTACCATAATAACTTTGGCGCTCATTCAATGTGAAATTGAAAGATTTTTTTCCAACGAGATACCCAGCAAATCGTCGTATTATTCTTTGAAAATGTTACATTTGCTGAGGACAGTCGTGGATCTTCAGTTAATTTGTTTGGTAAGTAAAGATATTTTTTAAATTTCAAGTAACGATGCTTTGTTTAGATTAAACCAATAGAGTTTCATTCCTGTCACAAGAGAATACTTCATATTTTGGGAGAATACGATAAGCACTCGAGGATACAAACCAGTAACAATTTAAAATGGTATTTTCAAACCCAAACTTATACCATCAAACATTACCGCAATTATTTTTACATGCAGACAATTTTAGAAGAATAAGAAACTTGAGAGAAGAGAAGGTGATATTAAAAATCTCAAAATTAGTATTTTTTATTTAGTTAACAGTAGGAAATTTATTTTCATTTAATTAAGAAATACTTACTAAATAAGTAAATACCTATGTAATTAAAGTATTTGTACAATTTAATCTAATAAGTAATAAGATAAGAACGGGAGTATTATTTTTAATCACATTTAATTTAATTTATTACATTGCTTACAAAGCAACAACAAATTTCCCACTTACTAGAATTAAGTGCAACAAATTCTACTCGAATCAAAATAGTACTTTTGATCACAAGGACGTAAAACGAGATTTTTCGTTCGAGGGGCGCGGGTGGGTGCCGAGGCGTAGCGTTAGTGGAGCCGAGTCACCCAAACGCCCCCGAGGTGAAAAAGAAGTTTTACGGTTGCGTAATGTAAAGCGCTTTTAGTTATTCTGCCATATACGAAAACAGGTACTTATCGTACCTGAAATTGTTGACGAAAAGGTTACTTTTACGTCCGGAATAACGAAAAACATTTTTTTCTAAGAGTTTCATCAAAATTGTTTACTCTAAATGTGATGCTTTTTGAGCCATTTACAGTGAAATGTGCATAAGTCAGACACTGGAAAAGCCATAATTATTTACCAGTTACCACAGACATTTTTTGTGATCTTTACAGCTGGAAGCTGTAGAACACAAAAGAAATTAAAAAGGTTACTTTAACTTTCCTGTGTTAAAATTTCCAGCACTGTAAAAGCCGGAAATTACATTGAGAATGTATTATTTACATACAGTACAACCTCTATAGTTCGGACTAGGGCTGGGCGATTGTTAAATTTAACAATCGAAAATCGATTGTGTAAAAACAATCGATTATATCGATCAATCGATTAATCGGAAAATCGATTAATCGATTAATCAAACAATCGAACAATCGATTAATCGAAAACAATCGATTAATCGAAAACAATCGAATAATCGAACAATCGATTAATCGAAAACAATCGAATAATCGAACAATCGATTAATCAATTAATCGAAAACAATCGAATAATCGAACAATCGATTAATCGATTAATCGAAAACAATCGAATAATCGAACAATCGATTAATCGAAAACAATCGATTAATCGAACAATCGATTAATCGAACAATCGATTAATCGATTTTTCGATTAATCGATTATTTCAAAAATATTAATCGATCATCGATTAATCGATTAATCGATTAAATAATCGATTAATCGAAATAAATTCCCAGCCCTAGTTCGGACACACTTTAATCTGACCACCCCAATAATCCGTTACCTTCCATTGTTCGGAAAATTTTTACCTCTATACTATTAAAACGTATTAAAGAAAGTGCGTTAAAATCAAGTAGTACCATTATCAAAAAAACACAAACAAAAATTGATATTTTTTTAAAAACATATGATCAAATTAGATCTTATATTATGTAGTATGTACAAAATAAGTGTTTTTTTATAATATGTATTACATAAACAATAACATTTCAATGAACTATTACATATTATAGTATATTTTTAATAATAAAAGGTTCATATAGATACCTCCTATGGAAATACCTCACTAATCTTTTTTTGTTTGAAAACTATATCTGTCCGGACTAGAGAGGGTGTACTGTACATTAATCACAGTTGAATACAACTATACAACTAATTTGCATTGTACATATTATGTTACATTTTGTACATATTAAATATATAATAATTAAGTTATTTATTAGAAGGTGGAACTGTAAATTTGCTTAAAATCAAATATTTGTTGGTCCTATGAGGTTCGGACTTGTGCACATGTTACTATATTTAAATATTTTATGTGATGTAAAAAGACGTTTCCCCATAAATTTAGTAATTTAAGTGCTATACATTTTAAGCTTGTAAAATAGGCATTTTTGTTTGCTCTTATAAAAAGATAGATTTCCAAACTATCGACTTGCCTACCAATTTCATTTCATTAGATACTGAATATTACTTCTTTCTCCACCAAGCAGTATACTTAAAAACATTTTACCCTTATTCAACTTTATTTCTTCTTCATTTAAATAAATATTAATATATTTGATTTCACACCGACATTATTACTAATGTATGTAAAACAAATTAGGAAATGGCGAACAAATTATGTTATTCGTCGTTTATTTCATTGATTTTTATCTGGTTTCCTGGCATGGCAGATACAAGTTTAAACGTGTAATTAGTATTTGTAATCACACCTAAATTGGTAAAGGCCGCATCTAAAAAATGGCACCTTCAGTTCAAAATTTTGAATGATTCTGTTGCTTTGTTTAGACCCTATCGTGTTGGTGTTCATAGTAACACAGACATCCTGCTGAAAATGATCACAAATGAGTTGAGGAACCTCAAAATATGAAAATCTGTTAAAAAAAACGGAGGCTCAAATTTTACCTGATAACCAGGGCTCGGAACTTTAGGTAATTGCATTTTCGTTGAGAATGCGCATATTGTAATTCTGGTTTGACAAAAATTCGTTTCGTATTACGTACATTTGTAATATAAAAGTTTTTGTCGCATAATTTTGCATATTTTGTTAATTTTTGGACAAACTCGCATATTTTAAGTTTAAGAACATATAATTGCATATTTTGGCGATTTAAAGAGAAAAAAAAAATTCGTATCTAAATAAATAAAAATGAAGAGGAATTTTTTTTTTGTAAATTTCGTTCCCTACATTTTTCTATTTTGTGGCACCGTTTCCGAGATACAGGTGACAATATTTTTTGTATTTTCCCGAGTCTTGCTTAAGTTGTTCTCAGTCAAAAACGGGGCGACAAAATGAAAAAATGTATAGATATAAAATTGAAGATAATGAAATTTTCTACAAAAAATGTTTAAAAAGTTTTGTTGTAAAATCGATTTTTATATATCAAAAAACGGCTTCAAAATGTGCAATTTACATTGCTAACATATTAGAAGTGTCCGAGTTTATATTGGAGTCACTGTACATAAACGAAAATGCCTAAAGTTAAGCGGTCATTGTCTTGTCGTCTTAAATCTGTAATTTTGGAATTTGGTGAAAATGTGTTTTTGGTCAATGACAAAATTTTATTTTGCAACCTATGCAAATTAAATATTATTCCATCTTCTAGTTTCAAATATATTTATTTTTATTTTTAATATTTTTTATTTTTTTTTGTTTTAATAAATAATGTTAGCAGCTACAACTTTCTTCATTTGTTATTTTAAGATCAAACAAAAAATTGCATATTTTTTTGTTTTTTTTGTATTATCCTAATTTTTACTGCATATTATACCGCATATTTTTCTGATTTTTAATGCATACGTATGCACATATTTCATTGTTTTTTAGCGCATAAAGTTCCGAGCCCTGCTGATAACAATACTTTCCTTTCCTAAGTAAACATTAATAGATTTAATTTGCTCTAGAAAAATGTAAATACGTACTTGATTATTAAGTTTGAAATAAAATGCAAATTATTTTCACTTTATCGATAAATTAATTGCTAATTTTTATTATTACATTAAAATAGGTAGAGATAATTGGTGGTCCAGCGGGGAAAAGGATATATGTCGGAGAAGCAAGTTTAAATTATTGCATTCAGAAAAAAATGCTTTTTCCTGTGGCACTTTGGAATGAAAACAATTTTTTACCTCTTTTTCCAACCACAGATTCAGTTGTCCTCATTTCAGCCAATTTGTGACTTAAACCCTTTACCCTGCCGAACTGCCAATTACAAGATTAGTAAGTAAAGTAACATTTTTATTCTTTTATACTATGCTAACTAGTCATGTTGTTACCATTTGTAAAATAGTAACCATCTATGTTTATATGTTACTCATATTTTCATAATTAATTTTGTAAGTCATAAAACACCATAAAAAACCCAAAAGTTTTAAAATAAAAATGTTCATAATAAAAGTTTTATTAGTTAAAAAACACTTAAGGGAAATACGACCACATGTACATTTTCAAATAGTTTTAGGCCGACTACTGGAGAGGGCCTCCAATAAAACTGGTAAACCTACTTTACAGAAGGGGTCCTATCCTATAATATATCATATTTAACTTCAGGCCCCAAAGAAAATAGTCGGTTGCTTTCTACTTATGGTTTTTAATTTGGATTTAATACGTATTAAATATTTACTGCGAGAATTTGATCATTTGCAAAAATGACTTCTACACTCTGCCAAGTTAATGATCATTATAAGAAATATTAATTTTACTATGCTTTTGTTGGGAAGAGGTCTAAATGAAACAATCTTAAATTGTCGACGTTTCAGGTCGGAATAACCCCTTTTTTTTCTACATTTTAGCAGGAAAACTTACCTGTTCTTTCGTTTGGCTCGTTTTTCATGCAGTTTGTACAACTTGTACATAAAAGGGACTTCTGACCAGATTTATCGATCAGTGCCTTGATCTTCATAACATTTTCACCCTTTGCCATTGATAATATTATAATAGATAATCCATATTATTGATAATATGATAAGATTATTTTACGACATAATTTTACGAATGCCGTTGAATGGTTGATACTAATTTCTTCATTAAAATTTAAAATTACGCGCCAATACAATGATCAAAACAAATTACATAACCTTATTTTATTTCCCAAGTTTATTTGTGATGTATGTTCATATTGTTTGAAAATTAATTATTGTAAATATGTTATTGCTTCTTCACACGATAATTTTCCTAATAAACAAGTTGCGAAAAACTTGGTTCCCTTCGGATACCCATTCGCAACTAGAGAAGTGCGAAGAATGTGAAATCGAAATCTGCAGCAGTAAAGACGAGATGCAAATTTTAAGCTTCGATCCACCAGTATACAAGCAAAGGTATGGGATGGTTTATGAAATGTTTCTGAAAGATAAGAAAATCAAGAAAGTGGTCGATTTTGGTTGTGCAGAAATGGGATTATTTTATTTTCTCAGACAACTGTACTCTTTACAAGAAGTGCTCGAAGTGGACGTTGATGCCACTTTGCTTAGCGATTACATATTTAAAGTGAATCCTGTTGCTGATGACTTTATAAACAAACGAACATCATCTTTTACGGTACATGTGCTAGCCGGTAGTATTAGCGATCCGAGTCCGAGATTGATTGGAACCGACGCTGTCATTGCAATCGAAATAATTGAACATTTATTTCCCGATACGTTGGATGCTTTACCATACAACATTTTCAATTATATTAAACCAAGAATAGTCGTTTTTACTACTCCAAATTCGGATTTCAATGTGCTTTTTCCAAACTTCACGGGAATCCGTCACTACGATCATAAATTTGAATGGACCCGCGAACAATTTCAATCGTGGGGTAAAAATCTCGCCATCAGATTTCCAAATTATTCCGTTACATTTGAAGGTATAGGAAAAGGACCCAACGGTACCCAACACTTGGGGTGTTGTTCTCAAATGGCGTTATTTACGAAGAAGTCAAATATAGAAAGTGACACACCTGAAGAGTCATTTGGTGTTTGCACTTATTTAAGTTACACGACAAAATTTATTGAATCAATGAAGTTTCCGTTAAACCTAGAAGAGGATTCAGAAGTTATCAGTGAAGGCAACTATAAACTAATTAGAACCGTCCAGTATCCAGTCAGTCTTGACAACAGAACTTCCGAACAAAAAATATTAGATGAATTCATCAACAAGATTAATTTGTCGACGAGTTATCATGGAGTACGTTATAAAAAGGCTGAAGACTTATTTGAAATTCCCTTAATTGATTTATTTTTGAATCAACGTTACTCGTGCACTTTCAATGAGGCACTAAAAATTCTTCGAGGTGCTGGCTATACCATAGAGGAACGCTTAGTATGTAACGAACTGATCGCTTGTGTTATAGCTGATGTGAAAAGTTGCTGTTCTTCTCGTAGCACAACACCGTCGCTTCCCGATGAAGAAAGTGAAAATCAAATCAGTTTTGATGAATCATTTCTACATAATCACGAAAGTGATTGGGGCAATCGACCAGCTGCTCTCGTTGAAAGCAGTGCCGAAGAGTGGAATTGTATCGACGATATAAATTCTTGGATTTCTTAATTAAAATTTTTTATTTCGTTGGGTGATTTCACTCTGTTCCGTGTTTTTGGGACCAATATGTCTCTTTAATTGTTATTTTGTTTGAAAACTTTATTGATTTCTCACAGTTTTTTCTATCTTGCCAACATGAACTTGAAACTTAAATATTTCTTTTTTTACATTAAATTAATCCCATGGCTAGACTTTCAACCGACAATTATAATTTACGCTTATTGAGTGTCTTTTAGGTCAAATTGACTCCAGCCAACTTATTAGAATTTACTTGGTAGTCTCGTATGCAAAGTCATGTGTCTTACGGGTTCTGGTGATGTAATTTTTCTGTGATATGTAATTCGATGTTCATAAGACTTATAGATATTTATATAATTTTGTATTTAAATAACTTATAATAAACAAATATTTAAAATTCCTTTTTAAATAATTTTCTACAAATTCTAACATCGGGTAACAATTGAGCGGTCTATTCCAGAATTATTTTTTATCATTGAAATCCAAAATTTAAGTATTCTATTCAAATTCAATCTTTTTATAGGTATAGATGTTTGGACTTTTGAAGGTGCTTTTTAACAGGGGGTCTAACAAAGGGACCGCCAACACTACTTGTTATCAACGATTTACATTATTTTTAACATGCTTTTTGGACATAACTAGTTATACCTTGGGTGAACATTTAAGTTCCTTTAATTCGGCCAATTTGATTGGAATAATGCAATTTATACAGTAATCATACGAATTCGTTCTTTAAAATCGATTTCCTCTAAATTGGCTGAATTAAAAAATTTAAAATTTTCACGTAATGTATAACAAATTATGACCAAAAGGTACGTTAAAAATAGTGCAAGTGTTGGCGGTCCCCTTGTAAGTAAGATGAAGTTAAAATGTTATGGACAAAAGCAAATCAAAGATAATTCGATTCTTTATTTACATTTTTAAGGCACTTGCCTACTTCCCCCCACCCCTAATACGAGTTTTTCGCACCTGACACCCCCAAATTACTCTTAAAATAATAAAGTAACTTGTGAGTATTTCCCTAGTCTCAATTATTAACTGTTATAGTATTTTACGCCTCCAAATTAAACAGGTAGTACCTTAGTATAGACTAATAAAAAGGACATAGAAATTTTGATGGGATATCGAAAACAGAAAACCCTTTGAATTTCATTGACCTAAAAATATGAATGATGGAAAACAATTAATTGCTTTCTCCACGAATTCTTATGTATTTCGATGAGACAATCAACCAGGGCAGTCGGTTTGTAATAGAAAATAAGGCAAAAATATAAAGATTTTTATAAAAATTAACAATAAAATTATCTTAAATCATCACATAATTATTACAACATTATAAACTTAATAATGTTTGTTGTCAAATACTTGATAATAATTACACATCCGTAGTAATCTTAAGAACATTCTAATTGTCAGGGAAAATGCAATCATGATTATTTCTTCACAGGGATATTTTCTGAAAATTAAGGAAGTTATTATCTCATTTCTTGTTTCCCATTTCTTTCGTGGTTACTGTAGTAGTTTACCCCATTCTTCTAAGTAGAAGAATAAGATACACCTACGAACCCACCTTTATTTTGTAACAGATTTAATTCTAACAACTGCTCTTCTTGCAAAAGATGCCTTGTTGCAGTGCAGGGTAATTGTTGTTGTTGTTCTGTAGCATAGCCACCACATTGTAATTTACCTAAAATGCGTAACAATAAACGATGGAATTCTTCAAACTAGAGCAAGTTAAATTTAAATGCTAACAAAATTAAATTTGGATTACAAAATGGAAGAAAACTTCAATTACTTTAGAGAAAAGTTTTTTATTTAATTTATTTGTTTGTACTTACGTTCTTCGTCATCCGAATCTATGCAAATGTTAGAATTCCTAATATCGGGTGATATTTCTTCTTCACCCATTTCCTCTTCACCGTCATTATCATCCATTGCTTCTTCATCATCATTTTCACAAATATCTTCTTCATCGTCATTATTTTCACTTATTTCTTCTTCACCGTTATTAACAATAATTGTTTCTGAATTATTATTCCATGATTTCATTTCATTCTTTAACCATTCGGCGAATGCTTCTTCCCTCTCTGGGTTTTCTGCATCGTTTGGGCATTCTACAAATTGTCGATTATTTAACAGAAATATTCAATTTAGCAAGGTCATTGTTGTAGAAACATTCTTTTAAAAAAACTTAAGTTTTTTTACCCCCCCCCCCCGCCGGTACAAAGGACCCATTCCCTCTATAATATGAAACCCAGGTTCCATATTCAAGATACTCGGGGTTCCAATGTATAATGAAAATACCCTGTTAATTTTCATATTTGATAAGTAGATATATTACTTATTAGTGTAGAATTCGGTAGGTACATATCATTAATTTTCGTTTTCTGTTGCTAAATTGTAGCTTTAATCGAAAAAAACAAAGAGGGGTTCCATAATTACTACCTTCTCCCTACCTAATTCAGAATTTGTGTCGTTTGCGTCCATAATTCGTGTCTTCGCTTTTGCACTGTAGTATACTGCTATTTTCAACAAACTTTTCTTGTTTTTTATTCTAAAAGCAAAAATTAGATCATTGTCAACGATTAATGCGAAATATCATTGTTTCAGCAAGCAATGGATTTCACTTTAAGCAATAAAAAATATTTATCTGTTGGCCTTAGCTAACACGGAAAAATGACGTAAGTCTTGAATTTCAGTGGTTCTGAATTCAAGATAAGTCTTGAATGAAGTCTTTATGTCCGTTAAATACCCTCACATTGTCAACAGACATAGCCAGAGAAAGCCAAAAAATTGTCTAGGCATTAGCAAACATAAAAAAATTCGCATTTACCTTTTCTGGAAATGTTTGCAGGTGTTAGGTTTCCACAATACTTATTATGATAGTTTTAATGATAATTGGGATAAGGTCCGTTTAACACCGGCCTAAAACTTAAATTTTTTAGAAATTTAAAAAATTAAAATTTGCGAAGTACCTTATTTTTTTACTAAAAACTTAGGGACTAGAACACATTACAGCACTAATTATTAACATTTAAACAAATAACAATGCACAAATTAAACGATCATAATTTTTGTCCTTTAAATGTTGGAAGAATATCAGCGACTATTTTCAAAAATATTGCAGATAATCAAACTGGTCAGGTGTGCGTGTTATCATAGCTCTTATGGTTTAAAAATTATATTTTTGAAAAATAAAGTATTTATCAACTAAAACGGTGAGACTAAATGAGACTTTCGAGATATCTCGTCTCTTATAAGTAGTATATTATATTAATAAAAAGAATAAAAATTTATTTAAATATACCGTAAAAGGGGGCTACATGAATATGCAGGGGCTACTTGAAAATGAACGCAGCTGATTGAATTAACAAGTGCTGCTGCTTAATGGCATATTTAGGAAATATAATTCAAAGTCAGTCAGTTAGAGTACATCAAGAAGTACTGTCTAGATTGATTTTTTTTAATTGAAGGTTGCGAACATAGGTGAATGAAGCCATTTCTTTTACTTTTGTTCTATTCTTTTTATATAGTATATATAAAAGTAGCCCCCTTTTACGGTAGTTTATTATGTTTCTGTATATAGTATATTATATAAAAGAATAAACTGACTTGTCTGATATATCAGCGCACAGCCCAAACTGTTAGGTCCAGTAACTTGAAATTTTGCAGAAGTTTCTGATATACCGTAGGCGAGCACTAAGAAAGGATGTTATGAAAATCCTATCCAAAAGGGATGTATCACCTATCTAATTAGTGGTGACGCGCATAAATGAATTAACGAGATTCCTACTGTTACCGTCCCTCAAATTTCCTATTTTGGCTGCCATCTTCCATATAATATTGAATCTGAAGCCCAGTCGGTAGTATTTTTGTGATGAACCACGCTGTATTGAAAATCGTCCACAAGATAATCGTATGACCAATGGCCTAATTTTAAAAACTTTATGTTTCAACCTTTGTAGCAATAAGTAATTTGATAATAGGTACCTATAATGCATTAAAATTGTTTGTTAGATACAACTATAATCGGTTTGACATTATAAAATTTCAATAAAAATATCCATAGGAACTGTACCAAAACTGTTTAAAGAGCTTTCTCCAACACGCATGTTTTAACTAATTTTGTATTCAGTGTCAAATACTTACAGTTGTATCAAACAGAAGTATGGTAAATAGATTTTTATTGAAAATATTGTGTTTTTGTTCAATGTAAAAAAGTAAACAAATTTTTACCATTATTCCAATTAATTTTTCTACTGGTAACTTTTAATTTTTCAGGATGTTATTAAAAAGAAAACTATAAATATCAAAGATTTTGATATCTCGGACAGTTCTCAAATTAAGACTTATTTAACAAGGAAATAATTTATACCATTTTGGATAAGTGTCTTATGTATGATATGTCTTAATGACGGCTTACCCAAACTATAGAAAATCTTAAATTATTAAAAACAATTTATAGGATTTTCTATTTAAAATAAAAAGCTGTATGTTGTAACAGAACATAGTAAACGATTTTACATTTTTAAGACATTTTTAGATTTAGCAAAAGTAGGTACCTAAGATTTTATGGAGGTAAAATTAAAAATGTTTGTATATAAAATTTAAGACTTAGGGCCAGTTTATCAAAGTCCAAGTGAAAGTGTTAGTTAGTTACCCAACAAATAATGTTACTTGGAAAATAAACTTTTTGGTAAGTAACTCGGGTTGAACAATCATTTTAATGTTGTGGTTAGCTATCTAACACATAATATTATAGTATCCAACGTTGGTATCATTGTTGTGGTATAATTAGTTCATTTGAAAACGTCAAATGTGGTTATTGTGTACTGTGTTACCTTCGTGTGTTATATTCTGTGTAATTTGCAAGCTGAAAAAAATTGAAATTATGGCCGATCAAAAAAAGCGAGAAAGATTGAATTTTTCTCCTTGTAAATGGTCGGGTTTCAGTTAGCTTCTACAAAAAATGATGTATTAGCTGCTTTGACCGACAAGTAAATACTAACTAAACATTGACCAACAAAAATTCATACTTACTTGTCAGATAAATTTTGGGATAACTAGAGATTGACAAACTGGGCCTTACAAAAAGTAAAACTAGTAAAACACATGAGTGTGAACATACAAACTGCATAGCATATATAATATAGAATTTTATTGTTATCATTTCATTCAAGTAATACTCATAAAATGTACAATAAAACGAATAACAGGTGGATAGAAACAAATCAATATGAGCAATAGTGAAACCTCTGTCTTCAAAGGACTAAGCAAGTCCAACACTAATATTAATTATACTAAATGTCTTTCTAAGTTATGGCAAATTTACAA
Source organism: Rhagonycha lutea (assembly GCA_958510855.1). Classification (NCBI taxonomy): domain Eukaryota; kingdom Metazoa; phylum Arthropoda; class Insecta; order Coleoptera; family Cantharidae; genus Rhagonycha; species Rhagonycha lutea. Next base: position 770,706 of record OY294042.1, read on the forward strand.
TTCCAAAGTAGCGTAAGTATGAGGCAAACAGAGCCCTAATAATAGAGCAGGCAGCTTTGTACATTTAACAGTGGATGCCATACCCTTTAACTGCACTTGAATTCGATGCGTACAACATATAAACAGACGAGAATATACAAAATGAACCTCACATAAATATTATTGCCAGGTTGTGTCATTAGTAATATCAAAAATAAAACAAAATCCTTTGATTCACACACACTCAGCACCACGATAGCTATCATTTGGGATTAAAATACGGCGGCTGTTGGGAGTGTGGAGGTCCAGGACCCGGTCCCATAGCTTGACCACCCATTTGACTGCGTGTACATGTTGCATATAATTGTTGTTGGAAGTTGTGAAATTGCTGTGCGTAATTAGGATCAGCAGTAGTAGGTCCCACAAATTGAGAATTTTTAAAACTATTACTCTGTCCCATCGAAGGAGGTAGAGGTTGACTGGCATCTGGAGCTCCTAAACCCATTGGACTACCCTTAGGTCCACTTACAAACATTTGTGCATTTGGGTTATTCATATTAGGGCCTGGATTAAACATACCATCAGGTCCACTAGGTGGTCCATTAAAACCCATTTGAGGCATTCTCATCATATTTGGTGGTCTCATAGGACCCCTCATCATAGGCATCATTCCTCCAGGTCCAGGAATACCTCCCATACCTCCACCCATCATAGCACCGGCTCCATTTCCCATAGGTCCCGACATCATTGGACCCATTGAACCATCAGGTGGCATGGGACCATCCATATGACCCATATGAGGAGGTCCGACCGGTCCTCCGGGACCTTGCATGGGTCCTCCTGGACCACAATTGGGAAAGTATTGCAAATTTTGGGTGGGCATTTTTGAATCTAAATTTGAAAGAGGATTAGCAAACCTCTGTAAAAATTCTATACTGGGAGGTGCCCTAGGACCCGGATTATTTCCAAGTTGTGATTTTGCAGGAAGATACTGTATCGTATTTGGTGCATTTGGTTTAACTTGCACATTTGCTCCATTATATGGGTTAGGACCAGGTGGTCGTCCCATCATGCGGGGCATCGGCATATGATTCTGAAAGGCACCTGGTAATTTGGGCGATAACGATCGTATTGGGCCCATTGGAGAGTTTGGATGAAATCCATGCGGAGGACCTTGCATTTGCATTGACATCATATTACCGGGTCCTTGATCTAAATCTAAATTATGACAACCACCCATGTCCATCATGTGCATGGAAGGAGAACCAAAATTCATCATACCGCCACCTTGTCCACCTTGACCGTTCAACGAACTGGCTACACTATTAGTCAACTGTTGACTCATTTGTGCTAAGGATGAAATTGGATCAAAATGTGAAACTTTCGGATTTCCTGACATAGCACTCGTACAATTTGGGTTTAATGGTACATTATCCGCTCGAGGACATCCATACGGTGGCATATCTAATGGCGATGGTTTCCCCGAAGGAGAAACGTTCACAAAATTTCCACCCATTTTTGGTCCAGGTGATGTGTTCGGTCCTGGGAACCTATGAACATCCATCATATGTGGGCTTGGTGTTGGATAATGATCATTCTTTATTGCATCTTGATTTGGTCCTGGTCCTGTTTGGGGACTTAATCCTGAAGAAGAGGTGGGACCGCTTAGTCTTGGAGGTTTTTCAACTATTAATAAAAAATATTAAAAATTCCAAAATTTGAAATAGCTTAATATTAAAATTACCAGGAGCTGACGGGGTATGTGGGCTTGGTATTTGAAAACGACAACCTTCTGACGGTACTCCCGGTGTAGACGGATAACGACCCATATCTACACTTGTTGGCGTATTAGGACCGGAAACACGCGAAGAAGGTATATCTGTACTACCAGGAAAATTGTTCTCCATTGTACTATTCAGAACCCTAAAATTTAATTAGTATTTATAAAAAAAAAAAATTTTATTTTATTATTTAAAACATCCAAGCATAAAATAATTTAGATAAAAATTTAAAAATACTACAATTTCCTTAAATCTTAAAATAACTCCATATAAAATTAAAATGTCCTCGACCTATACTCTTATCACAGTGATATATTCGTAATGTACAAATTGTATTATGTATTAATCATTTATATTAAATAAAAAAAGAATATCTTATTAAATTTTGATTTTATTAGATTTTTTAATTGGAATTTTAAATTAAAAGTTTTAATTTATTATAACTAATGCTCCACCTCATTAATGGGAAGATTATACTAGTTAACACGTTAAACCTTGGATGGCATCAATATGACTATAAATTATGTTGAAGTAAATAGTTTAAAAAGAAATATCCAATCCAATGCATAATAAGGATTTAATCTAGTAATAAGTTATATATTGGGTGACCGGCCGCCGATGTCCGATAGGAAATTAATTTTTCTTTAATTCCTCCTTCCCATCAGAACGGATAAGAATGGAAATGGTATCAATTGAAATAGTTTTATTTTCCGCGTCTAAAGACATTCAACACTTGATGTTTTGTTCTTTAATAATGTTAAAAATGTAGAATTATAAAAATAAGCGATTTTTTAAAAATCAGACCTGCTTTGGATGGTTGAACTGTCAAAACTTGGGTTTAAAATTAGTTTTCAAACAAAAACAATTGCTATGAATTTGAACAAGGCATCTAATAGTATGTATTTAAAAGTGCTATTTTGTAATTTTATTTTGAGTTTTTAACAATGATCAAAGAACAAACCATCAAGTGCTGGGTGTCTTTAGACGCGGAAAATAAACTTCTTTAAGTTGATCCTCTTTTCATTCTAATCCGTTATAATGGGAAGTAGGAAAATGTTCACATCGGCGGCCGGTCACCCCTCACCCGGTATATATATATATCTCGGACTGCTTTTTTGCATTGCAAGGTAAGTAAACACTTCACAACACATCAAGCTACAGTTTAACTGCTTATCCTTTCCCATTTGCCAAGTCTTTTGCAAGACTTGGTCATGGTTCCATGAGCTTTTTTGTTTTCTTTACAAGTGATGAGGAGCTGGCCCATCAATCCGACCCCCAACCTGGAGGACCAGAGAGACGGCCAGAATAAAGTTCTTACTTCACCCGGATTCGAACCAGGCATTTAGCGTTCATAGTCAACTCGCATGACTACTATGCTCGGACCGTCTCCGTCTTATTAATAATAAGTTATTACTGTTAAAAATGAACATTTCCCTATAAAATGTGTTACACCAACGCGACTTATTGTTAGTTTAATCCTCTTATAAATCTGCATGTAAATGAATGACTAATGTCAGTTTCTGTTGCACCAACGTGACTTAGTTTAACAAGGTAATAAATCTACAGATTAACTAATTGGCCAAAATTGATCGATTAAAATTTTAAGTTTTTTAGAGATTTTATTAGACAATATTTGAGGAAAGAAAATATTTTTAAGTCGTGAACTAAAAAGCACTAAAAAAATTAATCACCAAATTCAAAATTATATTATTTTACATTACAGCAGGAGAACTGTTTTCTGTTTGCATGCTACACCAAACAAAAGGTTGCTTTACTTTTCGCCACTAGATATTGAAAACTATTAGGGTGCAAAAGAAAATTAAAATTGGATGTGATGGAAATAATATGGAAGAAAAAAATTTCAGGATTTTGTCTCTTTTAACAAATTATTTAACAACGTTGATTGTTGCAATTTCTGTTTATCTATTTCGCTCAAGAATTTTCCTCTACGTCTTTTTCTATTAATTTCCACGATATATTTCTAATAATCGCATACGAATTACCCCAGTGGCGGATATAGGAATAATCGAGGGGGCTATATACTGTTCATTTTACACCTGCAGCTAAACCACTCCCAAACAAGGCGGGCGATATATGATGCACCTGTTACATATACATATATATAGGCTTAGATGCACCTGTTAAATGAACAGAGTAGAGAATTGAGAGAAAGAGGAATGTCAAATAAACTTGGCAACCATTGTTGAATTTCGTATTAACTAATACGAGATTTTAATTAACAAAACTGTTGGAGCAGCACATATAAATTTAATCTATATAGTAATAGTTTAATAGGGTAATAACAATAACTAATATCTTGACATGAATAATAAATTTTTAGGTTACGAACTACATCAAACTTGACAAGTAATCGCTGAATTTTGAAATAAATTATTTTAAACAAATCTTTTTTATTTATATTATCAAAATAAAATAAATATGAAAATATGGCGGCAATTTAAAAAATGACTTGCTTCGAAACACAATCCCCTAATTAAAAATTAAATTTGGATATTTTAGGTTTGTTCCAACTAGCCGAGAAACCGTACAACGTACGATCATGCTCGTACACAATAACTAAAAAGGAACCCTTTTTACCTATTGCGTACGAACGTGACCGTACATTGTACGGTTTATCGGCTGGTTGGAACAAACCTTTTGATTTGTTTAGGTAATCTGTGGGCTATTACATTTTAACTGCAATTCATTTTTAAAAAGGGCTTACTTAATTTTGGTATTTCTAAGAATAATTAAAAAGAAAATGAAACCTGCATTTGAAACCACTTGGAGACCGAAATATTTCGTTTTATGAGGGTTTCCGGCTTTTCCCGTTTCGTAGGACAAAAATTTGTAACTTTTTACAAAACTTAAATCTAAAATTTGTTGTGAAAAGAGTGTAAATTCTTTTCTATCGTACTTCATTTCCTGCTACAAACTGTTCTATTTTTAACTTGTTCAAACTTCGGGCGTAGGGGTACCAAAAATTGTGACCAATAGACCTATACTGCAGTGCTAAGCAAGAAGGTCGTATCTGCAAATACCGATTCAGGAGATATTTTTTAAATAATTATTAATATAGCATCCTCAATTTTTATTGCAGAAGGTTGAAATTTAAAACGTAATTTTGAAATATGTTACTTTATCATTTCGCGTGTAGTAAATATCAAATTTTGTATCGCATGTTATTAAAAATTACGTTAATTTGGAGACATTCCAGGACCGGCCTTATTTGCAGATACGACATTCTTGCTTAGCACGGCAGTATAATCAAGGGGAAGGGGGTAAAAAATCCTGAATAAACTTTTCTTCAAAATATTTTACTAATACGAATGTTATAATGTAGGCACTCAATTAAGGTGCTTACACACTTCGACGACGAATTTCTTGAAGCTACATATAATGAAATGGGAGCCCGCACATTTTCCACTCTTTAATCATTTTTTATCAGCATGTTATGAACTACAATATCCTAAATTTTTGTTAAATTTGACCGGGACCTAATTCCCATAAAACCGTTGCCAGGTCCTTTGCTAGTGTAATTTCTCATGATATCACTAATTATTTGTCAAATAAAAAAAATTAAATAATAAAATTGAAAAGTAAACTGAAGAATTTTAGCAGTAAAATAACATAAAAATAAAATTAAAACATATTTGCACAAAAAAAAAACGATATAAAATATCGCAAAACTTGGTTTTAATTGCTCACTTTTTAGTACCATAACAACAAATCAAGATAATAAAATTTAATAAAAAACAAAACAAGCCCAATTATTATTACTTCCACTTGCAAGTTGATAACCTTGTTAAAGTAATGATAATAACCCCTAACGCATACTTAAAATATTTTCTACCTTTTCAAAACAAAATTATAAATAATTTTATTTCTAGTTTTCTTTATTGCAAATATTAAATATTAATTCATTTTAGTTATATTTTCAATAAATAAATAAAATCGTGACGTTTTTATACATAATTTTAAATTTTAGTTTTCATATTCTCTCAAATAGCCATTTGATTCCGACCACACGTTATCCAATTCAAATTAAACCGTTGAAATTTGTCGAAAATTTCGACATGATTTTTAACAAAAGATGATGTTAGGAAATGTGAAGGTGCAGAAAGCCTGAAAAACTTATTTCGGTAGATATTTTACATTGAAGGCTTCCACTACCTTTGATTTCCAAATTGACAGAATGTTTGCCAAAATTTACCCTCTTAAAATCAACAATTTTTTAGATTATTTGTAAAAAACTAGAAATATCGTAAATCATACAACAAAATTAACACTAACTTTTTAACAAAACAAATTTTAGAAATATTTTCTTTTGAAAATGTAAGCCAAAATTGACTTTAAAAAATCTTCAACAATTTTGGATTCCTTTAAAGTACCTAACCATTTCTTTAAATTTAAATGTTCATTACAGCATCAAACCGTGGACTAATGTTTTTCTGCAACAGTTTAAACAATTTGAATTGGAGATTAGATTTTCGAAGTTTCCCTACAAATTTACATTTTGAATAACCATTTTTTTTAAAATCTTTTCTATAGGAAACTTGCCCACAAGATAGAATTAATAGATTCAAATTTAAATTTTGGTTTTGCTTGCGGACCACAAAAATTCTTTCGCGGGCCGCCATTGCCAATATACAATGTAAACCGTTTTCAGACTTGGCAATATTAGTACGACCAAATTAATATTTAAAAATTATTTTATTAAATTATATGTTAAATCCAATCACTAAAATGTTTTGAATGAATTTTTAAACAAAACTTACGGAGGTGATATCACATTTCCTTCTTTAAGGCTTGTATTAGGTTGCTTTTGAATAATCAGTTCTTGACCTTCAAAAGTGTTAAGGTATTGTATTTGTTGGGGTGACGGCACTGGCATTAGATTGGGTTCTTTAACGATGGGGGTTCCCGGTTGTCCAGACGTTGTAGATAGTTGTTTTTGTTGTGCCAGAGATTGTAATGTGCGTCCAAACATTCCATCCACTGTACGTTTAAAAAGGAAAAATAAAAGTATGTTTCATATCGGAATAAAATAAAAAACTTACCAGTGGATTGATGATTATTGCTAGGTTCTGTACTAGTTATACTGGGAGATAAATGTGAAGAGACCGGTGTACCGGGGTTACTAGGATTCGGACGTGGAGATTCTTGTGATGTGGGGCTTTGACCGGTACTCATGTGTCGAGAGAGAGTAAACGGTCGGTTGGGATCCGCAGGTGAATTGAGGGCCGAGGAAGCTCGAGGTGATGGTAGAGATAAGTTAGATGTAGGGTTATTTGGAGAACCTGGATTTGGACTCTGTAACGCTACAGGAACACTTGCCGATCTCTGTGTTTGATGATATGGTGGTGGGGGGCCTTGTAGGCGAGGACCTGCGTTGCCTACCCCTCGTGACATTAACCCCGGCGGACAAGATCCGGGTGGACCGACCGAACCTAGAGGAAGCATAGCTCCTTGGGGCATGCCGGAATTAGGAGGCCCCGATTGTCTGTTATCTGGCTTCATCTTTGTCCTATCTTCATAAAATTGCTGCTGCAATTTCTGCCATTCCATTTGTGCTGACATGGATTGTGGACCACCTTGACCATGCATGTTAGGTTGATGACCGGGCATCATACCGTGAGGAAGCTCGGAATTGTCTCCACCTTCACCCGATTGATTTTCAGGAAATAGCATATGCTGGATTTTGCGAATGGTAGCAAGCTGTTCTTCACGATGCTGCCGTTGCTGTGGAGTTAAATTTTCATCAGGCACTTTTACGCCCTGCAACGAGGGCTGCATATTTGCTAACGAGGGGCTGCACGAATCCATTTCAGGTCCGACGTCGGGTAAACCATTACTCACACCTTCTAAACCTTCTAAATGGTGATTATTCTTTTGGTCCCACGGTAAATCATTATCTCCCAACACTACCATATCATCTAAGCCGTCTGGACCTAGAAAATTGTCAATAGGTGGTTGCCCTCCTTTGGGAATAAATCCGGGACTTCTGGTACAACCTTTATTTTTCACCATTGTCAAATTACTAAGCCACTGAGAACTTTGACGATTAAATTGATTAACTTTAAGGGGGTTCTTCTCCAAGTATTTTTTAGTACCTGGTTGGGCACAGTGATAGGCAATAATTGAAGGAAAACGACCGTGAAGTACTTCTTCGGCACCTGAATTAGCTAACATTGTTGAAAAAACAAAAATTTGACTTTGTTGTTGCATATATTGAACATCCATGTTATTGGATTGTTTATTAATAACGTTACTAGGTAAAGGTTGAACTCCATCAGGGGGAGGTGGATGAGGTGGTGCTGTTGGTAAACCAAGACCAAATGCATCGCTAGATAAATCTCCCGTTAATCCTTCCTCAGTTTTAGGTGGTAACGAACTAACCTCATTATTAGACAAAGTATCGTCTATTTCACACTTACGTTCACTACTCGAATGCAAAGAACCTGTGTTTGTTGAGCCAATAACACCACCGTTTTTTGTAATAGGTCGACCTTGTTCTTTTTTAACTGAACAATTGCTACCTGTTGGGTCATCTTCTTTCTTAATACACACTTCCGAAGTAGTACAATCTTTATCTGAACTACCCGGCTCCTCCTTCACACTGTCCGGACCTTTATCGTGCTTTTCTTTGATCATATCGTTAAAATCTAGCACTTACTTGTACATTGCATGCTGTACACTTTTAATTATTCACTTCCACATCAACTTTTAAACTAAATACCTTAACTAGTCACTATTAAACGTTTTAAAAACTTCCATGTATTATAATACAACAAAATAATGTTTCTCATCACATATGTTCTAATGTTTTTATTTGCATTCCATTATTTTTTATTTTCATCCTTTAACCAAATATGAAGAGACTCGCAAATGGTAAATTAGTCCATTTAAGCATTGCACGTCAACTGAAATAGGAAGACTCGAAATTTATAACAATAAAAACCGCGATCGACATTTAATAATCTCCAAAATTGTAACAATTAGACCATAATAAAAACTTTTAATAAAAATCTCACATCACAAAATGCCAAACTGTCCACACGCGATGCTACCAACCTCACCCCATACATAATAACAATTCCACCAAACACTTCAAGTCGAACTAAACCGCAACTTTTAAATTCTTCAAATTATTTATTTATTTATTTATATCTTGCCAAACTCAAAAGTTGTTTTAATAAAAAAAATCAATTAATAAATTTATGTATTTGGTTACAAAAATACAAGTTACTTGTTAATGTCAATCACGTCAATAATAATATGGCATTTTATTAAATCAAAATAATTATTACCTATGTCAGTTGTCAATAACTAAAAAAATATTAATTTTTGTGACGTATCACTTCTTTGTTTCAAATTTCGAAAAATACTTGATCCAATATTTTTATTATTTTATTTATTACAGAGGGTCTTTCAAGTAAACGTTGTTTTAGTTAGGTTTGCATGTATATTATTAAAGGTGGAAATGCATTGCAATATGATGTGTGTGGGTATCAATAAATCAATTCACAAAATTTTATTTTATTATTAAAAATTGAATTTAATTATTAACACTTGTTTAGCAGATCTATACTTAATTTAAAACATAGATAATAAAAAACATGACCTGACCAATGGGTTAATAGTCAACTGATATCATCAAAACATTGTTTTTAGTTGTTAAACCATGAAAACTTGTGTTCATTATCTCTTAATATTGTTAAAATGTAAATATAACTGCTTTTGAATTATCTGTTATAATAAATTGTTTTTTGCTACGCAATTAAATCAAATATATTGAGTGATTTTATTTGTAAAAAGAATTAAATTTCAAAATTGTAACCTTTAAACTTATCCAATTATGTAGTATTAGTATTACTGCTAAATCACAATTTCAGATTAATCTTTATTCTATTGCTATAGTTTTACGAACATAATATGAAGATTAAATTGTTTATGTTGAATTTATCGAAAACGCAGATTCCACAGTTTTTCCCTTAAAATTTAATGAAAATCGGAGTTTGGCTAATATTAAGTACTTATACTATACTGTGGCATTAACTCATAAATTAAAAAATACCCCGTGCTGATGAGAGTCTTCAAAGATATAATAAATAGCACACGTAAAATAGTAGGTATGATATTATGCAAAAAAAGAGTCAAGTGACGAGACCTTTTTGTATTTTCGTCCATAAACCATCCTTACTTCTAACTAAAAAAAAAATATTGATAATGACAACAAAATTAAAAAATCTTTTTTCGCCTTGAGGTACAAAAGACTTTCAGATTCAATTAGCCCCTAATGACACACGCCACTGGAGTAATTCCGACAATTTCTGTACTGTCATTTTGATTTTTCTTTCTGTAACTGTAAAAGAAAATTCAAATTTTATGATTTAAATACAACAGTCAACTTTATTTATAAGGTAATTTATGTTTAATATAATTTGTATCATTCATTACAACATTATTACAAGCTGTTGTATCCACCCGAAGTTTTTATTTAACTTTTATGCTAATGTGTTGGCAACGGTGAATGATTCATATGAGATTGAGGTTTCTGACGTAACTTACCGGTTTCTTGAGTAAAATCAGCACGTGTAGTTTTGAGTGTGAATTTATTTATAATGTCAAGTATTAATTAAAGGCGAATAAATAAATTTGTGTTTAGTCGTTACCTATGCGAAAATGTCGAATTTGAAAAGGGTTCAAGAAGTTCCTAGGGTTCCTGAAAGTATCAGTTTTCCTGCGGAGGAAGAAAAGATTCTAACCTTATGGAAGGAATTGGATGTGTTTTATAGTTGTTTGAAACAGTCTAAAGGAAAGCCAAGGTACGATAGTGGTTTTAAATGTCATTTTCTTGCTGATTACAATTCAATGATTGGTGGTTTCAGGTATTCATTCTATGACGGGCCACCCTTTGCGACCGGATTACCTCATTATGGTCACATTTTGACTGGTACTATTAAAGATGTCGTGACTCGTTACGCTCATCAGCAAGGTTTTCATGTGGAACGTAGGTTTGGCTGGGATTGTCACGGACTGCCAGTTGAGTTTGAAATTGATCAAACACTTGGTATTAAGGGACCAGAAGATGTGGAAAAAATGGGTATCGCTGCATACAACAATGAATGTCGTAAGATTGTCACTCGCTATGTGAAGGAATGGGAAACGGTTGTTGGCCGTATAGGACGATGGATCGGTAACATTTTCTAGAAAGGTTTCTTCCTTTCATTTAAAATTCATTTAAGATTTTTTGCAGATTTTAAAAACGACTACAAGACTTTGTACCCATGGTATATGGAATCGATCTGGTGGGTTTTTAAGCAACTTTTTGTGAAAGGTTTAGTGTACAAAGGTAACAAAGTTATGCCTTATTCTCCAGCATGTAACACTCCTTTATCGAATTTTGAATCTGGACAAAATTACAAGGATGTGCTTGATCCAGCTGTGACCGTTACCTTACCCATAATTGGAGAAAAGGATGGTGCATCTTTGTTGATTTGGACTACTACACCTTGGACTCTTCCCAGTAATTTAGCTGCATGTGTGAATGCCAACTTAATTTATACACGAGTAAAGGAAATTAGTTCCCAAAAAGTGTTCATTGTAATGGAATCAAGGTTAGATGCTGTTTTCAAAAAAGGCGATTACGAAATTTTACAAAAGTTTCCTGGTGTCCAACTTAAAGACTTAAAATATGAACCCATGTTTCCATACTTCAAAGAGATGGGTAATTCAAATGGTGCTTTTAGAATTTTGGTGGATGATTACGTATCAGCTGAATCTGGTACCGGTGTCGTCCATCAAGCACCTTACTTTGGAGAAGACGATTACCGCGTGTGTCTGGCTGCTGGAATTATAACAAAAGATCAAGATCCGATTTGTCCTATCGATCCTAGCGGTAGGTTCACCAAACCCGTAACTGATTTTGTTGGTCAATATTTTAAAGATGCCGATAAAAATATTATTGCCTTGTTGAAAAGTACTGGAAGAATGTTTAACCATTCGCAAGTAAAGCACAGTTACCCGTTTTGTTGGCGTTCAGAACAACCGTTGATGTATAAAGCCGTACCATCTTGGTTTATAAGAGTGGAGCATATGTCGGAAGAGTTGCAGAGAGCAAGCTCCGAGACCTATTGGATTCCTGATTTTGTGAAAGAGAAGCGTTTCGGTAACTGGTTACGCGACGCTCGAGATTGGGCGGTTAGCAGAAATCGTTACTGGGGTACCCCAATTCCAATTTGGATGTCGACTGAGGAAGTTTGTTGTGTTGGTAGCATTAAGGAGTTGGAAGAATTGACAGGAACAAAGGTAACAGATTTACATAGAGAAAGCATCGATCACTTGGAGATTCCATCTAAAATCCCCGGTAATCCTCCACTTCGTCGCATATCGGAAGTCTTTGACTGTTGGTTTGAGTCTGGTTCTATGCCGTTCGCTCAGCAACATTATCCATTTGGAAATTTGAAGGAATTTGAAGAACAATTTCCAGCTGATTTTATCAGCGAAGGTATCGATCAAACCCGTGGTTGGTTTTATACCCTTCTGGTTATCTCCACCGCTTTATTTGGCAAAGCGCCCTTTAAGAACTTAATTGCCAACGGTTTGGTTCTTGCAGGTGATGGTCAAAAAATGTCAAAACGTAAAAAGAATTACCCAGATCCGTTAGAAGTCATAAAGAAACACGGAGCCGACGCTCTCCGCCTGTATTTGATTAACTCGCCTGTGGTTCGTGCCGAAAACTTACGGTTTAAAGAAGAAGGTGTTAAAGACATAGTAAAAGATGTTTTCTTACCATGGTACAACGCTTTCCGCTTCCTCATGCAAAGCATCGAAAGTTACGTTAAAGATAATAATTTACCGTTTTATTACAAAGAGGAGGAACTTGGTAGTAGCAATATTATGGATCGTTGGATACTGTCTTTCACTCAATCTTTACTTGATTATGTTAAAAAAGAAATGGCACTATATCACTTATACAATGTTGTTCCGCGACTGACCAAATATATCGAACATCTTAGAAATTGTTACATTCGTATGAACAGGAAGCGCTTCAAAGGTGAAAATGGTGTAGAAGATAGTAAACAAGCACTCCTCACTCTTTTTAATGTTCTATTCAACCTCGTTAAACTCATGGCACCTTTTTCTCCGTTCTTAGTAGAGCATATGTATCAGTACTTGAGAAAACTAACTAACGTGGAAGCCGAGAGCATCCATTATTTAATGTTACCTCAACCCAACATTTCTTTAATCGATGCCGATATTGAAAGAGCAGTTAGCAGAATGCAGGCGGTTATTGAGTTGTCACGTGTTTTGCGTGACAAAAAGAACGTTCCGACCAAGTGCCCGCTTCCTGAAGTTGTTGTCGTTCACCAAGACCCCCAATATATTGAAGATGTCAAATCTCTACAAACTTATCTCCTCTCGGAAACGAATATTCGTAAGCTTACCCTCACAACAGACAAGTCCAAATATGGTGTAACATTTGGAGCACAACCAGATTTCCAAATTTTAGGGCTTCGGTTAAAACAAGATTTGAAACCTATTGTCGCAGTAATTAAAGATTTAACCGATACAGAAATAAACAAAATGTGTACAGACGGATATAAAGATATTTTAGGTAAACGAATTGAATTATCTGAAATTAAAATCATTTTTAAAGTAGATGATATCACTTCACATAAGTACGAAGTGAACAGTGATAATGATGTTGTAGTATTGTTAGACATGAATCCTGATAATGAAATGTTAGATGAAGGTACTGCTAGGGAAATTACAAATCGTATTCAAAAATTGCGTAAGAAAGCACATTTGGTTCCCACTGATGAAATCAGTGTATTTTATAATACAAGTGGCGACTTAGCCCGAGTTGCTTTATCCCATAAGGAGTACATAGAGAATTCAATTAAAGCTACCTTTAATACCATCCAGTGCGAGTCTTCACTACCTGTAATAATTGAAGAGAGCCAAGAACTTAAAGACTCCGTTCTTCACCTTGTATTACGTGGAACTAAGACAAGCGACACTACACAAGAAGGTGAAGTACCTGTTTGCAAATGGGTTAATGTTGAACTTTATAACTTAAAGTCGTGTTATGGTGACTGTCACAATAAAGGGGTCGTTCTTTTAGAGGTTGGAACGAACATATTAACATTAGATAAATTAAAATCAGAAATTTCGAATTTATTTGGAATTTGCTCGACATTTGATTTGTGGTCTAATAGAAACCTCATTTCTGACGATAAGCAAGTTCTTCTTTTGAGCGGTCATACAGTATTTGTTACATCTATTGGAAGTAAAGTAGGAAAGGTGACCGATTCTACGAAACCCTTCTGCAAGATAGTAAATTTTAGTGAAAATGGTGTTTCCGGAACTCTCGTAGTAGAAAATCCTTATGGTGTGGTTGCTTTACTAGATAAACAATATAAAAATGTTATTGAACAGTGGGTTAATAAAAGTAATTAAATTTGAAATGTTAGATAAAATTTATCCTGTTTTTGTTAAGTGGATCTCGGACACATTTTTTTGGGAAAGCATTTTTAGAAATTTTGTTTGTTTTTTATCTGTTGTTTAAATTTATAGCCGCAGAGGTTTTGTAAACAAAATTTTTTGATTATTCAATGTTCATTATTAACGGTACTTACAGACCTTTTATTATTGGTAACACATTTTAGACAAAATTGACGAATTTTAGAATTTTGAAGTCCACTAACAAAATTTCTAAAATGAAACTTGAGGTTGTTAATGTACGAAATTGCAGATTTTGTTTTCTTGGTAATTTCTTACAATAAATTATTTTCAAATGGTTTAATTTATTTTAGCATACCATAGTTATAAGATTTGTTAATTACTTTTGTACTAAAAGGTTTTGTTTTGAAAATGTTTCATTAAAAATTCCTGTTAAATATTTAAAAAGAAAAGAAGAAAATTTCGATTTTTTTTGTAAAATTCATTTTAGACATTTTTAATTAAACTTTGATTGTATGGATGAATTTTAGAATTGAATATCGAATCTAAAACCATAGCTTTTATTAAATTATTTAAAAAGTTTCAAAAAGTATTTTATTTAAAACGAACTGACTGAGACGGTCATTGCCTTGCAGCTAACGCAGTTGGATGCGAATATGGGGCACTGGGTTCAAACCTGGGGAGAGTCAAACTTACTTATGATTAGTCTCCGTGCTTCGGAAGGCATCTTTTAATATATAAATTATGTAAATTTTTATTTTTTTTAGAAACTACCATGTTTCTACTTCAAAATGCCACCTTGGTCGAGTAGACATCTCTAATAGAAAAATTTTTACAGCTAAAACCGCAAATCACAAAAATAAGACTTTTCATGCAATTGCTTTATATTGTGTGGACCGGAAGTGGCGCTTGCGAAAATTTAATCCTTGTGGATTCAGGTCGCTAGAACCCTAATGAATGTTTCAGCAAAATCTAAGATATGCTGGCTTTGCCGATTTGATGATTTCATATGGAATGATTCTTTAAAAGTTTTTTTAATATTCCGGTTCAAACCATAAGTGCGCAATCTTACAGCACTCTACCCTACACTGAAAAAAATGCTGTGTATAATATTAATGAAACCGCATTCATTGATTAAAGTTATTGAATTTAGCAAGTTATTTATAAATACAATGAAACGCTCTATTAAAATCTACGATCCCCTTTATAAATTCAATGAAGTGCATTTCATTAAAAAAATGTCATAGTATTTAAAAATAGTTTTATTCATTCTATGAACAGCATTCAAGGGAAAATGTTTTTGTATTTATGAATTTTTTTTATAAATATAAAAACTAGTTTCATGGACTTCATCAACAAATTTTCATCCATATAATAAATTAATTATTTTTGACTGTATGACTGTGCCTTATATATGTGCTGAAATATTTTGGTAGATTAAATAATTATTTTTTTTTAGGTTTAATGATTTCAATTTATGGATTATATAAATCAATGAATTTAAATTATTAAGTAATTTATTACATTTTATTAATGGAATTTCTAGATGTTATGAAGTAAATTCATAAACTTAAATGAACAATTGCATTACATTTACAAGTTAATTTTGTAAATTTTAAGTAATCTTTTTTATAGATGGTATCACTTGAATTCATAAACTTAAATGAACAATTATTGCATTACATCCGTCCGTATTTCCGTATTTAGTTTGGAATTCAAACAATTCAAAATTCGTACAAGGATACAGAGGGAATTTCAGAATTAATTGATTAAGAATTTCATTCGCGCAACTAAATACTAAAGTTAAAAAAAGTTAATGATTAAGGAAACGTTTTCGGACCACTGTATTTTTCTATTTTTATTCTAAAACATGCCATTAACAATCTGATAATTTGGCAGAGTTTTACTAAACACCCTGTATATTGAATTTAAAAATATAATACAAAAATACAAAATACCAACCAAAATTAAATATTTTTTTTTAAGTATATAAAAAATATAATATAGGTAAGTTCTTTTTATTTTTATTTATTTTTTATTATTTATATTTTATTTATATTTTATTATTATTATTTATTTATTTATCCCTTTTATTTACATACGGAATAATATTATTGTATACTTGTTATTGTTGTTACTTATTATTGTTGTTCTTGTTATTATTGTTACTTGTTATTGTTGTTACTTGTTATTGTTGTTACTTGTTATTGTTGTTATACTTGTTATTGTTGTTATACTTGTTATTGTTGTTACCTGTTATTATTGTTTAAATAAAATAAAATATCACTGAAAAAAAACCGCCCTAAATATAATGAAAAATTTCATAACATTTATTACAGTTTTCATAGATTCTCAGCCAAAGAAAAAAATTATTATATTTACAAAGAATCTTTATAGGTCCAATAATCTAATTTCATAAATATAATGCAAAAGTTTTATAAATGTAATAAGTTACTTTCATAGATTTAATAACATACTTTTATCGATATGATTAAATCCGTTTTATTAAATTTAAAAATTATAAATAATAAATGTTATGAAGGTTTATTAATAGAATTTATTACAGTAACTAATTACATTTATAAAACTTTTGCATTATATTTATGAAATTAGATTATTGGACCTATAAAGATTTTCATTAAATCTATGAAAGTAACTAATTTCATTTATAAAATTTTTGCATTATATTTATGAAATTAGATTATTGGACCTATAAAGATTTTCTGTTAGATTTAATGAAGTAATTTTACAGATTTCATTAAATCCGTTTTATAAATTGTAAAGATTAATTCATTAATTCTATGAACAAAACCCTCATTACGTTTATTAATTCGAATTTTTAAATTAAAAAAATTATTGATAAATTCAATTATTAAATTCTTATTGTATTAATGAATTGAAATTTGTAAATATAATAATTTTTTTCTTTGGCTGAGAATCTATGAAAACTAATAAATATTATGAAATTTTTCATTATATTTAGGGCGGTTTTTTATTCAGTGTACCTACTTGATGTAATGTAATTGATATTTTTGAGGCTTTCTCATCCCTCCAAAATTAAAAATTATGGGAAAAAAAATATAGAATGTTAATTTTTGTCTATGAATATTTTTATTTATCTTTTTTATTTGCATTTTTATTACGATGAGCGATAAGAAGTTGAAAATATTGAGACCCTGAAAATTGTGAGATGCGAGTAGCAGCCCTCCTCTCTTTCTGAGAGGTCCTGACAGGGAGGATCCAGACGCCGCCTGAAGCGTTGACAAATCTGGGAGATCCATACCAGTTGATTTTTTCTAACAAATATTTTTCTAGCCTTTACCCTAACTTCATGCAGTTGGACATGAAGTATATCTAGCTTCTTGGTAACAAAATGTACTCCGTTAAGAGAAATAATAACGACATTATTTAATTTGTTGTTTATAGTTTTTATTTTTTTACAATGGCTATGATCATACAATAATTACCATTGGCTTTTATTGGTGGATTTCGGATTTTTAACATCTGCTCCCCCTTAATAAATAAAGACAGTCTATATAAAACATGACTAATGATATGAATAACTAAGCATGACGATTTTTCTAATAAACCATTGCTTAAAATTTTATTAAAAATCTACAATTTATTTGGACAAATACTACAATAATTGAATAAATACATTTTGAGAGAAAGCAGTCTAATATGTCTTAGCATTTTACATTTTTTGTATTTCTATATCCAAGAATATACTTGAATTAGACAGACTTAGAAGTTGTAACGTCTCAAAATTTATGTAGACTCCACGGCGATTTTCAATAATTGATTTCCATGAAACTTTTTCCAATGAAAGTACGGCACTTGTCACGCCTAATAATAATTTTTCTTCGGAGTTCAAAATCTTGGTGTGAAATTGATATTTATTGCAGGTATTTACATCAGCTAATAGCCAAATCCATAATTGCATACTTGGCGCTTTTTCTCTACAAGAGGAAATAATAAAATGAGCCAATTACAAAATCAACGTGTAATTATATTTAATCAACAAATTTAGATAACAACCTTCATTTAATACATAGGAACTTAGGTATACACAATAATGTTAATGTTAACAGGTATTAGGTATACCTACCAATAGGATGTGACTTTTTAAAGAGAACTTACGTTTTACTCGTTTCATTGTCCGTTACATCAAGGACTTTTAGAAAAAATGTCAGTTCTTCCACATATATTACATAATTCGAATCGTGCTGCACTTGAATAAATGATAATCGCAGCTTCGATTGAAAGTATTGTATGATTGGACCACTGTGGGATAATTGAAAATGTTTAATTACGTCCGTCCCTGAAACATGAAAAGATATTAAAAAAATTACGGGATAATTATTGAAAAAATATTGCTTATATTAGTGTATAATATTCGTCGAGGTTCGGGGTCAAAAGGAAATTTATTATTTACTTTGTGAATTTCAGAAGTCGTTTCCAGCAGATGAGACCGTGCAAAACAGAAAGGAAGGAAAGTAAAAATGAGATGAAAGTCTTACTGACATAATCATCAAAGCAAAATTGGTCCTCATCTGCTGGAAATTATCTGCTGAAACTCCTTTCTTAATCCAAATCCCAAATAGAACTTATCAAACGATAGAAGAAAATATAATATATATATTTTGTGATAAAATATTTGAAAACTTGTTTATTTCGTTGCGTTTGCATGGTATAAATATAAATAAATAAAAAATATAAAAAAATATTTTTATAAATAAAAATAAATATTCTTTGTTAAAAAAACAAACAAAAAATGAAGGTATTAAAATATTTTTCGAAAAGTTTTCATAAAAATCAGTTTAAAATCAATTAGAAGAAATTGGTGCTACTTGTTTGCTAATTGAATTCTTCAAAAATGTTTTGCTTGGACTTCCTGTGTACCGTGTGTACCTATATTATATTTTTAAAACAACTTGAGTAGAATATTGTACTTTTAGTTTTATTAAACTACTTTCACAACCGTATATACATATTTAACTATGGCAACAAAAATTCTTGATAACTTTAAATAATAGAAAACCATATTTATAGTTAGTGCACATTTAATTGACACATAATATTAAATATTCACTATAAAAATGTCGTATCAATCATCATTAAAATTTATGTAATAATAAGAAATTTTAATAATAATTAAATATTTTAACTTGCACAATACATAAGCAGTAAATCACTAAATAAATATAAACGATGCGTAAATAAATTCAATTCAAAATTTTTACGACAAATATTATTGTTGCAAAATTAAAAAATTTAATAGGTGTAAATAAAGATAAAAAAAAAGAAAGAAAGTTATTAATATGTAATTCATAGACCAGTTTTGCATAAACATTAAAAATCGAACGGTAATCGTGTGAATTTATAATTATATAATATCCCGGGATCATTAAAAACTAATAATCTTAGAATAACATTTTCTTCTTTAGGTCGACGTGTTACACTTTTCACTTTGAGGTTCTTAAGGCTATTTGAAAATTTTAGAAGCTTTTCTTTCTTCGTTTATATGGAGTAGTCAGAAAATTGGACTAGAAATACAAAGTTATTATAAAAAATATTAAGTAGAAGTTAACATCCGGTATTTCTTACTTCCGGAAGTAATCGATGACGACATTTTCTTATTATTGATTAAAAACAGTTTGCTGAATGTACCAGAAACTTTTGATAAAACTGAGTGGCGAAAACCACCCTGTATTTTATATTTAAATGGTTTTCCAGTTTCGTAATTTATGTAAGGCCCAAAAAAATTTTAGGGAAAGTTGGAAGAAATTAATATTTTTTAATTAATAAATTTTTAATTTAGAAAGTTTATTAATATTGGAAATCGGATTTATTATACGGAAATCTTCAAAAATTGTTCCACCAGCAAATTTTTTATTACTAAATTGTTTTTGAACATTTAAGGCCGTGTTGACACGGAGCGTGAATAAATTTGTGCCAACATAATTATGAAATTGATCAAATCAATTGTGATACGTTTATGAGGAGCATTTTGTGAACTAAGAACAAAATTAATTGTGTGAATAATTACTTGCCGATATAGGAAATTTAATTATCATAATTATTCATTAATTTTGATGATGAACGTCAAAGTAGAAAAATTAATTCACCATTTGAAATAAAACTTTGATTTGTGATTATAATCCCAAATATAAATTAGTCTTGTTGATATAAACCACTTTTATTATTAATTTAATTACTAACCTTTGATTTTCGTGCAACAATCTGCATTGTAAGGACAATGATAAATATCTTGAACATCATCACGAGAGTGTGAAGATAAATAAACGTTATTGATCAGTGAACTTGCTTCAGATTTTTGTTTTTTGTTCAACGATTCAAATGAACCGTGACAAGATACGGATCCATTTTCCAATCCTCTTGTTAAATTTGTACCCGTTTGTCTAGACGATTTAAAATGTCCATTCAATTGCACAAGAGAACCATTTCTAGAAGAAGCCGGACTAAGAGATTTGCAAATTTCGCTAGTCGATAAAGACTTTGCTTTTAAATTTGTTCCAAAATTGTGTTCTAAAGAAGCTGGAGGTATCTGCATGTGCGACTTTAAGGAACCATTATTTGATAAATTATCCACCGAAGTGGATTTTCCTATAAGACGTGCTAAGAGTTTATTAGTATGCGATTGTGTAACTTTTATATTGGGTACGTCTTTATTTCTTGTTCCTAATTTAAATATTGTTTGCATTTTCTCTTTTCGCGATTGTTCCGAGTCTTCACGAAGATTAAAAACGTCAGTTATTGTATTGTAAACCTGTAATAAAATACTTTCTAATTTCTTGTCATTTGCTTCCACTTAAAAAAATCACCTGTTCCGCTAATAAGCATCTTCCTCTTGTAAGACGCATTCGACAAACTGGACATCTCTCAGATTTTGCACGGCACCTCAAACACATTAGGTGGCCATTTTCGCATTGATAAACTGGCGGTGGAGTCGTATCTAAGCAAACTGGACAATCCAAAACCGACAAAATTGATGACATACAGGCCGATAATCGTTGTAAATTTTGTGGCATAGGACCGCAGCAAAGCGACTAGACGAAATAAATAATAGTAATATATTGAAAATATTATTAAACGTTTAGTAAAATTAATGATACACAATTTAGAATTAACCCTTTTTAAACCAAACCACAATGCAAATTTTTTCAAACATTATTTTTATTATGTAACTAGTTACATAATATTTATTATCATAATTATTTGGTAAAATAAAATAATTGGTAACTTTTAATCCGAACTTGAATATAACATTTTAATTCATATACAAATTTTTTTCCTAGTAGGACCTACCTATTTTTAAAATTTACTATCAACAATTCCCTGTTTTAGCGAAAGATTGTAAACCTACTCTTCAGTATTAGAAGTTATTTGTGTCAAATACAATCAGTAGCGGATTTCCGAACAAGCGCATGAGGCGCACCTGGGGCCTCATAAATCAAAGAGGCCTCAAAATTCAACTTTTTTTGGACCTTCGGTATGCCAGAGTAAAAATGTGCTCGTAAAATGCATACTGTAGGGGCAATGAAAATATTTAGAGGGGGGCCTCCAAATTGAATTGATGTAAATTGGTAAATTCGCCATTGAATACAATAATATATTGATATAATCTATCCATATTCCTTCTTATACTGCTTATACCGCCCGATTATGGACGTTCATCGGCAGCAGCGGTGCAAGAGTAGCTAGGGCCCGCAAGCAAATATTCATAATGGGCCTCTAAAAAAAAAGTTCGTAAGTTTTCTACTTCTAACTTAGTAAAGCAATGAAAAATAATGTAAAAATTCTAAACCAATAGTTGTCTTTAATTTCCGATGATTTGGTTTCGGAACGATTTTTGATTTAAATTTTTGAATAAAAAATAAAGTTTGTTCAAATATTCTGCAACTACATAAAACTATCGATTACAACCTAGTAACGCCTGGAAAAATAATGAAAAAATTCTAAACTAAAAGTTGTCTTTAATTTCCGATTATTTGTTTTCGCAGCGATTTTTGATTTTTGGATAAAAAATAAAGTTTGTTCAAATATTCTGCAACTGCATAAAACCATTGATTACAACCTCGTAAGGCCAGGAAAAATAATGAAAAAATTCTAAACTAAAAGTTGTCTTTAATTTCCAATAATTTGTTTTCGAAGTGAATTTTGATTTTTGGATAAAAAATAAAGTTTGTTCAAATATTCTGCAACTGCATAAAACTATTGATTACAACCTAGTAAAGCCAGAAAAAATAATGAAAAAATTCTAAACTAAAAGTTGTCTTTAATTTCCAATAATTTGTTTTCGAAGCGATTTTTGATTTTTGGATAAAAAATAAAGTTTGTTCAAATATTCTGCAACTGCATGAAAATATTGATTACAACCTAGTAAGGCCAGGAAAAATAATGAAAAAATTCTAAACTAAAAGTTGTCTTTAATTTCCAATAATTTGTTTTCGAAGCGAATTTTGATTTTTGGATAAAAAATAAAGTTTGTTCAAATATTCTGCAACTGCATAAAACCATTGATTACAACCTCGTAAGGCCAGGAAAAATAATGAAAAAATTCTAAACTAAAAGTTGTCTTTAATTTCCAATAATTTGTTTTCGAAGTGAATTTTGATTTTTGGATAAAAAATAAAGTTTGTTCAAATATTCTGCAACTGCATGAAAATATTGATTACAACTTAGTAAGGCCAGGAAAAATAATGAAAAAATTCTAAACTAAAAGTTGTCTTTAATTTCCAATAATTTGTTTTCGAAGCGATTTTTGATTTTTGGATAACAAATAAAGTTTGTTCAAATATTCTGCAACTGCATAAAACCATTGATTACAACCTCGTAAGGCCAGGAAAAATAATGAAAAAATTCTAAACTAAAAGTTGTCTTTAATTTCCGATGATTTGTTTTCGAAGCGATTTTTGATTTTTGGATAAAAAATAAAGTTTGTTCAAATATTCTGCAACTGCATAAAACTATTGATTACAACCTAGTAACGCCAGGAAAAATAATGAAAAAATTCTAAACTAAAAGTTGTCTTTAATTTCCGATGATTTGTTTTCGAAGCGATTTTTGATTTTTGGATAAAAAATAAAGTTTGTTCAAATATTCTGCAACTGCATGAAAATATTGATTACAACTTAGTAAGGCCAGGAAAAATAATGAAAAAATTCTAAACTAAAAGTTGTCTTTAATTTCCAATAATTTGTTTTCGAAGCGATTTTTGATTTTTGGATAACAAATAAAGTTTGTTCAAATATTCTGCAACTGCATAAAACTATTGATTACAACCTAGTAAAGCCGGGAAAAATAATGAAAAAATTCTAAACTAAAAGTTGTCTTTAATTTCCAATAATTTGTTTTCGAAGCGATTTTTGATTTTTGGATAACAAATAAAGTTTGTTCAAATATTCTGCAACTGCATAAAACTATTGATAACAACCTAGTAACGCCAGGAAAAATAATGAAAAAATTCTAAACTAAAAGTTGTCTTTAATTTCCAATAAATTTGTTTTCGAAGCGAATTTTGATTTTTGGATAAAAAATAAAGTTTGTTCAAATATTCTGCAACTGCATAAAACTATTGATTACAACCTCGTAAGGCCAGGAAAAATAATGAAAAAATTCTAAACTAAAAGTTGTCTTTAATTTCCGATTATTTGTTTTCGAAGCGATTTTTGATTTTTGGATAAAAAATAAAGTTTGTTCAAATATTCTGCAACTGCATAAAACTATTGATTACAACCTAGTAACGCCAGGAAAAATAATGAAAAAATTCTAAACTAAAAGTTGTCTTTAATTTCCAATAATTTGTTTTCGAAGCGATTTTTGATTTTTGGATAACAAATAAAGTTTGTTCAAATATTCTGCAACTGCATAAAACTATTGATTACAACCTAGTAACGCCAGGAAAAATAATGAAAAAATTCTAAACTAAAAGTTGTCTTTAATTTCCGATGATTTGTTTTCGAAGCGATTTTTGATTTTTGGATAACAAATAAAGTTTGTTCAAATATTCTGCAACTGCATAAAACTATTGATTACAACCTAGTAAAGCCAGGAAAAATAATGAAAAAATTCTAAACTAAAAGTTGTCTTTAATTTCCAATAATTTGTTTTCGAAGCGATTTTTGATTTTTGGATAACAAATAAAGTTTGTTCAAATATTCTGCAACTGCATAAAACTATTGATAACAACCTAGTAACGCCAGGAAAAATAATGAAAAAATTCTAAACTAAAAGTTGTCTTTAATTTCCAATAAATTTGTTTTCGAAGCGAATTTTGATTTTTGGATAAAAAATAAAGTTTGTTCAAATATTCTGCAACTGCATAAAACCATTGATTACAACCTCGTAAGGTCAGGAAAAATAATGAAAAAATTCTAAACTAAAAGTTGTCTTTAATTTCCAATAATTTGTTTTCGAAGTGAATTTTGATTTTTGGATAAAAAATAAAGTTTGTTCAAATATTCTGCAACTGCATAAAACTATTGATTACAACCTCGTAAGGCCAGGAAAAATAATGAAAAAATTCTAAACTAAAAGTTGTCTTTAATTTCCGATTATTTGTTTTCGAAGCGATTTTTGATTTTTGGATAAAAAATAAAGTTTGTTCAAATATTCTGCAACTGCATAAAACTATTGATTACAACCTCGTAAGGCCAGGAAAAATAATGAAAAAATTCTAAACTAAAAGTTGTCTTTAATTTCCAATAAATTTGTTTTCGAAGCGAATTTTGATTTTTGGATAAAAAATAAAGTTTGTTCAAATATTCTGCAACTGCATAAAACCATTGATTACAACCTCGTAAGGTCAGGAAAAATAATGAAAAAATTCTAAACTAAAAGTTGTCTTTAATTTCCAATAATTTGTTTTCGAAGTGAATTTTGATTTTTTCGAAGCGATTTTTGATTTTTGGATAAAAAATAAAGTTTGTTCAAATATTCTGCAACTGCATAAAACTATTGATTACAACCTAGTAACGCCAGGAAAAATAATGAAAAAATTCTAAACTAAAAGTTGTCTTTAATTTCCGATGATTTGTTTTCGAAGCGATTTTTGATTTTTGGATAAAAAATAAAGTTTGTTCAAATATTCTGCAACTGCATGAAAATATTGATTACAACCTAGTAAGGCCAGGAAAAATAATGAAAAAATTCTAAACTAAAAGTTGTCTTTAATTTCCAATAATTTGTTTTCGAAGCGAATTTTGATTTTTGGATAAAAAATGAAGTTTGTTCAAATATTCTGCAACTGCATAAAACCATTGATTACAACCTCGTAAGGCCAGGAAAAATAATGAAAAAATTCTAAACTAAAAGTTGTCTTTAATTTCCAATAATTTGTTTTCGAAGCGAATTTTGATTTTTGGATAAAAAATAAAGTTTGTTCAAATATTCTGCAACTGTATAAAACCATTGATTACAACCTCGTAAGGCCAGGAAAAATAATGAAAAAATTCTAAACTAAAAGTTGTCTTTAATTTCCGATGATTTGTTTTCGAAGCGATTTTTGATTTTTGGATAAAAAATAAAGTTTGTTCTAATATTCTGCAACTGCATGAAAATATTGGTTCTAACCAGCAGCGGTGCAGGAGTAGCTCGACCGTAAGCAAATATACAAAGCAGGCCCCTAAAAAAAAATTCGTAAGGTTTTTATTTGCATACAAAATTTTTTATTTTTGTACGTTCTATAATAATTAAAGTATTGCTATTGGGTATTGTCATTTTCTTTTGGGTGCAGTGGTAGGGCCCCTTATGATCCCGGGCCCCTAAGCATAGCTTACATTCGCTTACTCATATCACCGCCACTGTTCATCGGTTGCTTCGTGTTAATAATAATTACCCAAAGTTGCATTACACTTGCTTTTAAAATTTAAAATAATTATATAATGGTGGATTTGAATTCTACTTACGCGGTTAATGGCATGCTACGCATCTTACGAAATATATTTAGAATTAAATCTAGAAATTCCGCGCATTACAAAACCAGTCGCTTTGGTAGCGCAGTTAGTTTAGCATAGCCTCTATTATCAACGAATCACGTACCCTCATTTGGTATAGGGGGTGAGGTCTGTAAAGGTACACTTGAATTCAGCTTGACCTCGTTTACATTTCAAGCAAAAATTAAAAGATTAGGGTTAAACATGAATGCATATCTGGAGATGGCTGATGCAGCAATTGTTGGATTTTAAAAGGCTAAAACAAACCAGTTTACTATGTTAAAATTTTTAAACTGGTTACTTCTTACATTAGATGATCGTTCAAACAACTTTCGTTACTACAAAAGTATTTTTTTATTTATAATATTTAACTATGTCAGTTTATGTAACTCCTCATTAGAAATTTATTGCATAAATCCTATATGTTTTCAAGGTTATGGCTATTTTAATAACAAAACCTTTCCAACCATGAAAAACCAATCAGTCTGGAAATTATTTTATTCGCAAAAATAAAATGGGATTTGTAAAACTGACAGTAATAAAATGGTAAACTTGATGCGAAGAATTTTATTAAATTAAATATCTTCTGGAATGTGTGAAGTGATCACTGGCAGAATATTAAAAGGGTTTTCCATCATTGACGTCACTCCTCATTCCGAAGAAATTTAGTATTTCAATCCATGTTGACCATTTTCCTCATCAAATAAAATGTTTTATGTGCTTCACTATGTATATTTTTCCTATTATATGTAATGTACTTACACTAGGAAAGTTAGGTAAACGAAATTCAAGAATTATATTTTAAAGAGAGAAAAAAAATTTAGAGTAGTTTCCTTAATGTAAAATTATCCAAAACTTTTTTGTTAACTTTTTCCTTCTCTATAAGTCTGTATTACAAATCTATGAGTTACTTGAAGTAAATTAGTAATAGTAACAGGTAGGTAATAAAATAATTATTGTGGTTAAAATTTCCTTCCATAAAAATGTCGATGACGATAATATTGGTACATAATATTTATATAATAACGTATAATATTCACCTTTAGATCTTAATAACCAGGCATATATTGTCAGAGTTGGTTTTGATTTTATGGATAAAGAATTTTTGTAATAATTTGCAATTTTAGAGAATATCCTGTAGATCAGGGATGGCCAACAAGTCGATCGCGAAGCCTATTTATTTTGGTCGATCGCTGAGTGTGAAAAATTGTGGAAAAATCGAATTTTTTCGATTGTGTCGAAAAATAGATTTTTTCAATTTTTTTTCAACAACGTCGATCGATAACTTAATTAAGTAATAATTAATTAAATTTATTAAAATTGAGTACCTAACATAAAATTTAAATAATAAACAAAATAACATTCTGTTTGAAACCGAAAGTTAATAGTAAAAATAAAAATGAAAGTGATTGAGAATTATTATTATTTAATTTATTAACAGTCACATTTTCAATAAATTATTATTATTTGGTATTGATAAATTAATTAATAAAAAAAATAAAATGTAAATTTGTAAAAATAACTTTAAGAATTGTTTATCTTCCATTTAAAAATTTTGAGTTGGTTTTAAATTAATATACATAATTTGGAGCAGAAATTTTTAACTAATTAGGTACTTTTGAAATAATTTTTCTCGGAACTACAAAACGATTAACTTTAGAACATACACGATTGAATGTAAAAACCGGTTTTCTTTTAACTTGATGTGGAAAGTGAAATTTTATCATTAAGTATGTGATTTTTATATTAACGAATAGGTAAACTAATTAAGTGATAGAATTATAGTGTAATGTGTGATATCGTAAAAAAAAGCTCTAAGGTTTGCAAAATTGGATCCATTTTCGAATTAGAAACCTCTTTTTTTTTTAGTGAATTAGATTCACTAATTCAACAGCCGGTCTAGAAAATAAGAAACTTAAAAAACGGCTAATCTTGACCGGACCGGTGTAGACAATTCCACATAGAGCGATTCTATCGAAGGCATTTCTCAATGTTATTTTTTGATGTTTGGTATCAAAATTTACCAGAAAAACTAAGAATTTAGCCCGATTCTATCTTTCGATTAGTGAAAATGGCTAAAAGTTTATTTTATTACATCAAAAACAAATGAGAAATGGAAAGAACATTTTTGGCAAATAAAGTTCTTTTTGAACCAAACCTGAGTCAATGTTCAATTAACCTTGCCGCAATGTCAACAAGGTCGAATTATGGTGTTCGCAGCAAACGTTAGGAAATTTTACTCCTAAAATTCAGAATTTTTTTGCATATTTACGAAACGGAGATCAAAGCCAAATGTAACATCGATCGACTCGATTTTTTCTTCGTCTTCTGCTCATGAAGAAAATATTTTCTTTAATTTTCTTTAAAATTTGAATCCCAATCAAAATTTTTAAAATAAACTAAAAAATATTATACGACGAAAATGTAATAAACCAATTACCAGTCACAAACGTTTGTGGGGAACTGAAAACTGCGGAAATAGTCCGCAATAAATTTTCGAAATTATCCACATGGTCAGTCCGCCCTTGAGTCTATGTAAAATTTTTAATAGTCCAGTGCCAAAACAAACTTTACTGGAGCCATTCATTTGAGCATACCAATTTCTTCTTTATAACCTTTACTTAATTGCAAATTAGTCAGAACTAATATTTATGTTCGCAGAGTTACTAGCATAAGAAATTCCATGAAGTTTGACATTTAAATCCGGAATTTCCACTCCATCACCCGGAGTAATATTTAATACTGAATTAAGCGACCCCCTATAATTGATAATTTTTGTACAAAATATACGAAAAACTATTGGAGGATTTTTTGGAAAATTTCCGCTGCTAAACGTATTTTATTTATAATTTAATTATATAAAGCCGGTTCTACGGTTTCATAGTTAATTGCATGATTTTTTAGAAATTTAAAAATTGATAGTTTAGTTAAAAGTACTTAAATTTTTTTTTTCGAACTTGAAAAGTTTGTCATGTATGCATAGTAGTTTTAATAAATATCCTTTGGTGATTTTTAAAATTTTTAATTTTTAAAAAAAAATTAGAAGCAAAAGATACACGATAAAATAGAGCAAACAGCTCGAGGTTGTCAGTTTGCCTTGAGTTCTAGCTTGGTAAACGTTAAATAAAAAATGGTAAGAGTCAGGAAAGATTAATTATGGATCGATGATGACCAGGATCTGAGATCTCAAAAAAATGAAGATAAGAAAAATTTTTCAGGTAAGTTACTACCATAATTATTATAGAAAAATCTATGATTTTTCTTCTTCTTAAAAATTCTTAAAAAAGAAATTTCCCCTTGGATTTCAAGTTTTTAATAACTTAGAAAATCTAAAAATGTTAGGTGAGGAGATGCCTCGTCATTTGAAGATCGACATCCTGGAATGTATTGAAGTGAGACTACCAAACTCAGGGAGAAATGTAAGTAGAATAACACAAAAAAATTTTACAGTGGAGATGGAATTATTAATTGGATAGTGTTTGACCCTCAAAGAAGATCAGAAGAAATATATACAGACAGAAAAAACATTAGGAGAACGACAAGGTGAAAAATCGAGGCCCACTACTATTTCATCTTTTGTAGTGGAATCTTGATAACTTTGTTGCAAAAATAACATAATAAAAAAAGTCGATGTTGCAATGTAAATTGTTTTTATTTTTGTGAATACATTTTCGTAATAATGGATAAATTCCTACGGCCTTTCATAATAATCAAAATGTCATTTTATGTTGATTTGCATTTTCTTGATAAATAAAATTTTATAACTGCATAAAACACAAAATGTAGTTAAATTTGAATAATAATTGAGTAATAGGTACCGACATTCTAGAACCTGTGAGATTTTCAAGGTGCGAAGCGAAATATATTGCTCAGAATATACAATAACAATGAATTATTTAAATTTTATTGTTGTAAAATAAATTTATTCCAAATTAATAAGTTACAGATTCTAGATTAAACCTTATTTTTACTCAGCAAGAAAAAATTCGCTATTATATAAATCATACCCCCCTCCCCGGTCTCATCACAGTAATTTTCTTTACCTATGATTTCATTATAGTTTATCAAGTGCATGAATTATGTAAAGAATAATTGCTATGTAAATGAATAAATTAAACCTTGATAAAAAATTATCATTAACCAATATACCAACAATTAACTACCAAATATCCATGTCAAGATAAAAAAATTTTAAATTATGCGATGTAGGCAGTTGCATTGAGAAAATCAGAAAATCAAATATTTACCTTTTAACCTTTCAATTTACGCAATTAAATTTTCATTAAAATTTCTGTATGCACAAATTTTCTTTTACCCACCCTAATTTAAAAATCATGACATTATTGTGCTTATCATATTAAACATGCACTACTTATTCAAGCATATTTCATTTACCTATCATTATGGTACAAAAACAATCTACCAAGGTTACCTATAAATTTAATATTTATTATACATTTTTTTGCAATAAGTAAATATTATTTGTGTTTTTGACCTTGACTTCTCTTCAATTTATTGGTCAGACTTATGTAAATATATAACCAATTCTCTTTCATCAGAGGACAACGAAATTAGATTCACTTTACCTAATTTAAATTTATTTGTGCCGTGATTTGGATTCCACGTTAAACTGTAGGACCATCTTAACTATATACAACATTGCTTAATTCAACTCAACAAAAAGTTGTTGCTTACAAGTAGGTGTAGAAATTGTTGAGACAATATAAATAATATTTAAAAAAAGAAATCTGTAGACAATCAACAAACATAATTTGCAACAATAGAACAGCCTCTATTGCAAGTTTCTCTTGTTAATGTGCTAAAAATCTTTACCAATGTTAAGTACCAATTAACGGTATCTCGTAAATGTTAATTATTAGATTAGTTCGTCTAATTTTAGATTTATTTTAAATTTATAGTTAAAGAAACAATAGGCGATCATTAAATAAAAACTTAACTTGATAAATTTTATTGGCTGCTTTACTCTTTATTTCTATTAAGTCCTGATGTATCGAGTTGGTTCGCTTCATCAAAAAACTTTAAAATTGAAAATAAAATTGATTAATGTTTTAATGATTATTGTACTTATACGAGTAAAAACGTTAATTTATCATTAAAGCGATGATGGTTGAATCCTTGAATTTAATTCAAACACATAGTTTAATTTTTTCCAATTCACAGTTATAGAAAACTTAGGTAAACGAAGGAAATTAACTCGGAGGTATCGGCTATCACATAAGTGAATAACGGAAAACGTAAGCGACTATTATAAATAAGTGGTCGTGGGTTCGAATCCCACATAACGGCCATATTTGTCGAAACTGTCAATAACCCAACCCAACCTTTAAAAAGAAAAAAAAATTATCCAAAATCCAAAGTAAAAACTTCAAATTTTTAAATTTCTTATAAGTAGATATTAAAACTTCAAGCAATATCGGTTTTCTACGATTTTTGGAACTGCGAAAATTATCACTATAACTTATAGAAACTTTTCTTTCTTTGAATAGCAAAAGTCTGGAATTTTTAAATTCAAATTAAAGTGCCTGTAAGGTTAACTGGCCTATACTGGCCATTTGGATAATACGGAAATTTCGGTATTTTTAAATTGTGTCAGGTGCTAAATGCAAGAGTAACTTATGATCGGAAACAATTTGTGACCGACTTTGCCTTAAATTCTAGTCACGAATCTCATTGACTTGCAAATTTTAAGTTAAGTTCACTGCGTTTGGCACCCTAAGTCCAACATTTGCTTTTATTTTTATATAGACCTTGGGTGAATTTTGTTTGACCATTGGTTGACATACACTGTTAGGTTGCATTTATTATCGAGATACTATTTCGGTTTTCATTCCATCCATATAGAATTTTACGAAAAAAATACAAAGTGGCTTTCTATGAACGACGCGATAGTGGCAAGCTAGTAGGAATCAAAATAATAAAGTGCCGCAGGTGATTTTTAGAGCAAATCTAGATTTGAAAAATGTAGAGATTTTGTTCAAAAGTTTTAGAAAAAAATAGGCGATTTTACCCCGAGCAACATTCGCAATATACCGAACAGTAGGAATAAGAAACGGAGCTCACCTAAGACCGATAGAAGAAAAAGTTTTATTATACAAAATAGAATTTAGTTAAACAAAGCAAAGTTAACCTTTTCTCTCGCTCTAAAAAATGTCAATTTTTCCCCATGTTGCATAATGTATTATTTCATACCTAACATAAAATTATGTCAGTTAACCTCCGACAGCTATTGACACAATAATAATAACATCATATTCAATATTTACCCGATTTCTAAGTTCAAAATAAAACAAGATGATCCACATTCGCTATACCAACGATTACGTGACTTATAGTCAGGTGACTAAGGGCCAGTTCTACAAAGCAAGTATAAATTAAGAATAAGCTATACTGAGAATAAGTCTCTATTTTTTGTCTCTAAATTGCGTTCTACGCTTGCGTACAACGAAATCTGTATGACTTATTCTCAGTATAGCTTGTTCCTAATTTATACTTGCTTTGTAGAACTGGCCCTAAGATGGCGTTAACCCAATAATATTCTGTATACCTTCTCTAAATTTACATAGGTACATGGAAATGCAGAAAACTGCGAAAAATTCATGCAGAACTTCAAGTATCTTTATTTTCCAAACAACTGTTTTGTTTTAATCTTTGTAACAATTTGTCAAAAATTGCAAATAAAAAAGTTACAATAAAATTAGTATTAGGTACCTAATTGAAGTTGCTTTTCTTGTTGTTATTTTTATTATTTTAATAGGAAATTTTGTCGGTATAGCAATAAAAAAATATTGTTATGTAATCAAAAATAATGCTAAATAATATTTAAGTACATTTATTTCGTTTAGTAGCGTCTCGAATTTGTAATATACATAATAGGTAGTATATATACATACACAACCGAATTAAAAGCAATAAAAAATATTTGCATTTTAATTTTGTTTTTAAGTTTATGTATACTATAAATAATAAATATAAAAAATAATATGAATTATTTGTGGTATCGCAAATTTATATATAGACATCCGTTACTTACACATATCTAATCTGATATATTTCAAACACATTTCCCGACACTAATATAATTGATAAAAATAAATATTAGAGTTTTAATTTAATTTTCATACCTCAGAATTGCATTGCGCTTCGGTTCCAGAATTCCATAATAATAAACTTATCAGATTAGCCCCTGACCTTACACGGTCTGCAATTTCGGATATCCGTTTTCCGACTAGATCTTCCCCGTTTATTTCCAAAACACACTCTCCAGATTGAATTCCAGCTACTTGTGCGGGCGATTGAGGATCGACTCGACTAACCCAGGGATAGGGGTCCCACTTGCTTCGAGTTAAGTGAAAACCACACGAGCCAGAGCTATGCTTTTCCAATTCCACTAGACGAGTTGAAGAAATATTTCCAACATCTTCAGCGTCAATTTCAGATATCATCGTAATTAAACTTTTCAATCACTTTTTTGCTATCAAGGATTTATTGCGATAACCTTCTGAGAAGAATGATGCGAAATATTAGCGATTTACCGATCAACTGAGTGATCGGTTTTAAGAATACCACGAACATTATCCAAAATCGTGATATGATCACCTAGGGTTCCAGAAACGAGTCTGGTAGATCACCTTCACCCACATCCACAAGGATGCGTCCCACTAGTCAAACGGGGGAAATTTGAAAGAGAAAAACTAGTCAAATCAACTTTTTATTTTATGCATAATTATTCATCACGTTACCATGATGATACAACACAATTATAATCTTATCCGCAAAAAATAAAACTTGTATCTTCCTATCTATTAAAACAAACAATTTTTTAAATGTAACATAATCAAGAATAACAACTACAAGAAGTGGATTAGTTTAAATGGATGTTTGCATGGTTAATTACATTTTCATATTATAATTTAGTAATTTAGGATGTTCCTCATTTGGTGGAGGGTAATTCCCTGTACTCAATGACACAAAAAATTATATAACACGATGATATGTACATATATCCAATGATAACTCTTTAAAATGGATTTAATCAAGGTCATCAACAAATTTGATTCTACTATTTGATTGTGTCGATATCGATAAGAATAACTTTCGTTTCTTGCTATCTATAAAATGATAAAAAAAGTCTATCAGTTCTTTTGCACTTTTTTTTATTAACCGCACTTGTATGTACCCATATTACAGTTTTTGCACAATATCAAACTTCTTTTTAAAATCGATTGCCTCTTTTTTGGGATCGAACCTTTTCTTTTCTTTTAATTTTGCTCTTAATTCCGCTGCCGTCATATTAAGATTAAGGGTGCCATTTTCAGTTTCTTTAATTGTACCGTTCCCGTTAGCACTGACTTGCTTTTCTGGAATGTTGCTTTCCTCCGTGATGTGACCATCCTGCACGTCTTCCAAAGGATCCACTACCAATAAATTTGTTTCATTTGGTAATTCTTTTATTGCTTCTACCACCTGTTTATGCGTTTTATCTGCGATACTTTGTCCGTTTACTTCTAAGATGCGGTCTCCTTGACGAAGACCTGCGGCTTCTGCCGGGGAACCATCGTCCACTTTGCCAATATATTGACCGGGTTTTCCCTTTTCCGCGTGTAAATTAAATCCGTAGCCGTCGAAGTGCTCCCATTTCATTATATGACACAGCCGCGCATTAGGATTATTTTTGTACACCAAATTACTAGACATTTTAAAAGTTTACGCGATCACTACGATTGAACAAACAAAACTGCTGGTTTACAGACAACTAGCGAACCATCGAAACGTTGTTTTGTTCGCACAGGTGCGGATCAGGCCGATGGCAATACCGACTTTAGAATGCAGTGATACTGGTAGTGGTAAGGTAAAATGGGTACCTATCTTCCCCGCCGCGCACCGCGGCCCGCATGGCCCACGTATTATAGTAGTAGATGATCGGTTTTAACTACGTTGTCGTAAATTTCACATTTTATTAACCATTTAAATTCGGTACCTAGTCTCCTAGTGATGACTATTTTGTATGTATTTACGAGAAAATTAATTATTTTTCTTTGCCCCCATTTTCTAAGCAAATTTATTTTTTTACTACTAATAAATTAATTGACTTAATAAGCTACAAAGCAATTAGTAGATGTAAATTTCAAAATAATTTCCGTTTTTTTTTAAATAAAAAAAATTGCAATAAGAACAAACCAATGGTACCTACTGGAGTCCAACTTTTTTGACATCAACGGATTATTTTTAAAACAATAGCGGGAAGTGCAATTACTTCCTTACCTAATTACAGTTTTATTATTCACTTAATTTGTGAATAATCTTTAGGCTAGGTATATACTTATTAACCCTTTAGCCTTAACATCCAATTATTAATTATTGCTTATTAACCATCAGAATATACCGACCTTCGAATAAGATCACATGCGCCTACCATAATACATAAATTTGATAATAATCAAAAAAACTCGAACTTGTATTATATTTTTCCATTGTTAAAATTAACACCATTCATTTGAATGAATCTTCCGCTAGATTATCATATAGATGATATTATATTAGGTCATTACATTAAATGTAGGTACATTAGTACCTACAAGTATGCTTGATGTAACTGAAATGTCGCTTGTTGATTTTGATGTTGTGTTTTTTGGTGAAACGTCTTTGACTTGATTTTCGTTCGTTTGTTTCCTGCAGCAAGGTTTTTGATATGTGGAGACTATAATCTACCGAACTTGCATTGGAATTCTGGTTATCGCGGTGATGGTACTCTTGATGTGAGGGGTAGGAGTCGAGATGATTTGGGGTTTCTGTTGGAAATTTTGAATCTTGATCAAATGAATGAGTTTCTGAATGGCAATAATGATTATCGATTTTGTTCTTACCAATGTTGCTGGTGCGACTGCAACGCGATGTGAGGCGAACGTTTTACCTTTGCTGTTGATGATCATCATCCTTTCTTGATGGTTTCATTATCCCTATGGAGTAGAGAGGAGACATTGAATCGGTTAGGGCAAGACTAGCTTTAACTCTAGCAAGTTCAACTTTAAGAGTTGTCTGCGATGATAGTTGTAAAAGGGCGATTGCCCGTATTGATGAATAAATAAATAAATACCAAGAATTAACGTGTAGGGGAGAGGTTTGCAGGTAGCCACTGAATGCAGGTTGCTACCTCCCTTAGATTTTGGTGTTGAATGTCATAAACTAAATTTTGACTGAAATCGAAACCTAAGGTGTGATCACTTTTAAACTAGTTCTGGAGCGGACAGAGCCACTAAGACAGTGTGTGTTGACAAAAGTTTGAAAAGTTGTATCGTGAAAATTTAAAAATTAAAATTGTGTTTTTGTGCTGTGGTCATAAATTGAACATTTTAATCGAGAAATCAAGGTAAATATTTTTTCTGTATTGCTTTTACATTCAACTTACATTATCCTAACAAAATTTCAAACATATCATGAATTGGCAATTTTTTTCATATTATAATTCTAAAATAGTGCTAGAATGCAGGTTGCCACCCTTTACGATTTGCAGGTTACTACCTATCGTGTTTCCATTGTTTACACTCATATGCCAGTTTTTATGATTGTTTGATGTTTACAATTGTTATTGAGTCAAAAGTGAAGTGTTTTTATTGCATTAAATAATTAAATTTGCAAGATAATATGGAATCATGCAAATTAACATGAAAAATCAAATTTTGATTTTTTATCCCAATTTACACTAATTTTTTTATGTTTACGACCACTGAGTGCCAATAAAAACCCATAAATTTTATAAATCAGTTGGTTTTCTTTCCGTTTTTCTACATTTTCAGCAATTTCTCGAGGGGTGGCAACCTGCAAGCCTAAATTTCAAGAGCTCGATTTTAGGTACTTTTCAAAAACTCCCTGTAAAATTTTTATTTTTTGAAAATCCAAATAATTTCTACGTCAGGATTGTGCCTTTTGAGTTCCTCTTTCCAACGAATGTTATATAATCAACAATACGTTGGTTTTGTGACGAGCTATGGGCAAAAAAGCTAAGGGGGGGGCAACCTGCAAACCTCTCCCCTACTTATAAGTATAACTAATATCGATTATTGGTTGATTGATGTATTACGTATTCGGTGGACTCTTGTTTTATAATTTACTAACTCCATATTTTAATAACTTTTTAATTATTTAAATGATAGCAGGACTTTTAATTGATGCTTCACGATGCTCTTCAATATTATCAATTATTAGGTTCACTAATTTAACTGTTCAGTTTCGTATATAGACTATATAGAGTAATAATTAATATATACCTACAAATTAATTGTAGTTGATTTATTGACGTTTTAGTTGTAAAGTATAATTAATTACATTAAAATATATAATATTATGATGTTTAAAACAAATTGCAATTAGTGAAATTTGTATGATTTTTAATTGTCAATAATTAAACCCCAAGTTTTGGGGTTCTAAAACAAAATTTTTTATTTTTTAAATATTTTAAAAATAAAAAAAATTTTATAAATAATAATCATAATGTGAAAATCTCACTAATGTAGTTTTATTAAATCATTTAATAAAAATAGCCTCCTAGAGTAGAATACCCATTTAATCAGCGCAAAGTTCTCAAAATTAACGAAACGTCAGTTAATCGACGATCAAAGAAATTTTTATGAAACTGGCTATAAGTACAGCGGGATTTTATAGTACGACATGCTAAATATAGCTACTAATAATCAACAGTACTATACCAACAATATTTTAGAATTTAGATAACTAAAATAGAGTATCACAAAACACAAAGAAATTACAACCTGAAGCATTTTGTAATATTACATAAATATTACTAAACCGTACTAAACACATAAAAATAGTCGTTAATCAATGAACCAATCAGTATGAGCAATAATTATGAGCAAACGTTAGAAGAATTGTATGATTAAACATCCCACCTGTGCTTAACTATTTATATTTTATAAACGTAAAATTATTTAGTTTAATATTAATATTAATATAATATAGAATAATATTAATTTAAATATAGGGTCTAAAAGGAAATAATCAATTTTGTTTATATAAGTATCAATACTATAAGTTTTCGTATAATAATGAAATTTTAACCATTTATTCAGTAACTATTTTTACTCTTAAACGATTAAGGATTAACGAGATTCTCTCTACCGATCGCTCACCCACTGGCCACCAATTTATTTTAAAAAGAAAAGCACAGTTTAACAAATAACGTAAGCTCTGATACTGATACATTTGGAAACGGAAAAGCTTAGGTTATTTCTTATTTTATTTCTTTTTTTAGAATATATTTATGATCAATATGCAATCCATACCAGTGGCGTAACAATGTCTCCGTGGGTCCGTGTAAAATTATTCAATCTGGCCCCCCTGTACTGTAGATTTTGTTTAATTCTGTAGAATAATTAAAAAGTTGAAATAAATATACCAGGAACACGTAACAAATCTTTTTTTTCCTCTGGAGTATGGGCCCTTGATTCTATGGGCCCGTGTTTTTCGTCGGTTTATATATGAGTTCCAGTTTTTCCCTGACTGTGCCCTTCGCGTGTTCTAAATGTGTAATGGATCCAAACCGTCAAAATATACGCTATTTTACAACGTCAATTCCAGACTACGGAAGTATTTATGTCATTTATAATGTTAGAGTTCCGTTACTGAAAGTAAAGAAGGCGTAGCCAAAATCCGGCGCAAAAGATGACACGTGACACTCAATTCCACCAATTGACACGAACATACAGTCGAACGGACTAATTTTCGTTCCTGCACATTAGCTCCGCCTTTCTTTCTTTCAGTAATGGAACTCTACCTGGGGCCAGAGTGTAGGCATTCGGAAAATCCTATAAAACGTTAAAACTTTGTAAACTATTAATAATTATACAAATAAAATATTAAACCGACTTACAGATTATCGCAAATTAAATATAACGACTGATAAATTTATTTTCCTGAATTTTTATTACGAAATTGATATCTTGTTGTTACACATAGGCACTTTGTTTATTGTTTCCATAAAATGATGAGTGAGGCGTAAAAATAGTTTGCGCCTATCCCTAACTGGAGTGTCTTTCTACTCCCTCTATAAAAAATGCAAACAAGGTTCCGTTTTTAACATAACATCAATAATAAAACATAACATCAATAATTAAAATCGATCAAGCACCGGATTTAGCATACGATATTATCAACATTAATTTATACATGTTGGTGTCAATTGGTGGAATTGGGTGTCACGCGTTCTCCCTCCACATCTACTGCGCAGCAATTTGGCTCCGTTTAGTCACTAAGGAAAAATTTCACTCTGCTTTGATGGATGCAATATAAAAACAATTTAACTGACATCGTTGATTGTCATCTAACTCATATGTATACACAATAGAAAGATTTCACTATGATCTAATACAATTAAAATGCTCTCCTTTATCTACCTCATTTCCGTTATTTTATTCTTTGTAGTATTAATAAAAAATGCTAAAGTTTAATTAGATTTTATTATATAATAATAATTTGAGTACTTATCAGAAATTAATATAGAGGAAAATAATAAAATTGATTACACAATACGAAATGATTAAAAAGATAAACTAAAAATTGCTATTTAATTTTTTTGTATGTTTACCTTACATTAATACAGTTAGATTAATTGATTAGATAAATTACTATTATCTTGTAAAATACATTTGTTTTTAATGTCAACTATAGACAATTTAAGTGATCGATCTTATGTTTCCGTTTCAAAAACTAATCTATCTCAATAACTAGAGATTTAAATAAAAAAAACATGCAAATTTAGATATCTAGGGGAAGTTTAAAAAATAGATGCAGATTTCTTCTACCTTTTTAAAATGATGTATCACCAGGAACGGGAGTAGGGTAGACCGGGGTCAGTTGAAACGGGGGGCAGTTGAAACAAGGCTAATATTTCAAAAACTAATAAAGATAACGGAGGGCGTACAAAGAGAAAAAGACGCGGCTTTCTTGTCGGAACATGCCCGACAATATTTGGTTTCGCTTCGAGTCCATGTTACGCCTACAAGAGGGCACATTGTTATTTTGAGTGCAAAAGTAAGTATTTTTCTTGTTGTTAATTTGTTATTTGATACAAAACTATAATAATTATAGTTTTTAATGTAAGAACCTTGGTTGTCGGAGTACAAATAGGTGAAAATATTTTTTATTTAAATTGTTTATTTTGGATGTTATAAAGACAAATTTTCTAAAAGATGTGGTGGGGTCAGTTGTAACAATTTTTTCGGGGTCAGTTGAAACGTTTCAGCTCCTGTTGGAGACATATGTTTAACCTTCGCATGGCATACTTATATTTTAGTTACTTAGATGGCATACTGGGGTCCTGTGGACCCCAACGGTAAAAGGGATTAAATCAATAGAGAAAATAAAATTTTGAGACTGATTTTTGTAAGAAACACTAAACTAGTGTATTTGTAACTGAAAAGTATAAATAATCCACCTAAAAAAGAAAAACTTTTAATTATATTCGACATTTAGTAAAATATGACAAATTTCATCAATCAAAAGCAACCTTTTAGTATATAATTTATTTACACAAAAATGAAAAAGAATTTAACCGAAAATTATTCTATACTATAAACTAGACATATGGTTCTATAAAATAAAAAAAAAAAAATCATCATATGTTATCACAAAAGTCTTATATGACGTTTTTAAAATTGCGATTTATTCAATGTAATCATCGCACTCCGCACCTATGTAAATGAAATATAAACTCTTATATTTTGAAATATCTTATTAATTAATTATCTGAAGTTAAAAACTTAACAATTTAGGTAATATTAATTCACTAAATTATGGTTATCAAAGGCCAAAATGACTAAAAAAAATATTTCCACTTTAACAAAATAGTTACGTAAATGGCATACTGGGGTCCCACGGACCCCAAGCTCGCTTAAATCGTATAAAACTTGAAGGGCATACCACAACTAACAGTAGCATAGTGTGTAAAATGTCGAGAGGGTTATGATGCTAAATTACAAAGGTGTCGATTTGCCAAAAAAAGATATTGGAACATTCTACAGGCTTTTTAAGATGTCGTGGGGTCCCAGGGACCCCAGTATGCCATGCGAAGGTTAAATAAAATAAAAAAAAATTTTAGTTTTTAATTAAGTTTTATAAAGTTTAGGATTATCTTACGTTAAACGTTAATGTTGTGCCTTTAATATCTTGCATAACATTGATTGTAACCCTTTTGTTCAGAGCATAATAAATTAAAAATCAAAATTTCTTGATATTGCGAAGACACCTCTCTGTCTTCCCAATATCAACAGATGTTGATTTTTAATTTAGTAATATCCATAAATAACCATAGTCTGTAATTTTTTCAATAAATAAGTATGTAACAACATTTATTTTCTTTATTCTGCTAGTGTTACAACTCACCCCATTCACTGTTACAACTGCCCCTTATATGGGGACAGTTGAAACACTTTTTCTGACTTTATAAATTGCCCTCTGGTGTTTTTTGTAATGCAGATAATGGCACTATAACCTTATCCATTTGTAGTCAGATAACTAAGGTTCAATTAAGGCATAATTTCAAATACGTTTAGTTCAAATTGTTGTTATAGGCAGTGATTTTGTCGAAATTGTTTCAACTGTCCCCGGTCTACCCTACTATTTGAAATTGAAAAGTTTCCCCTAGATATCAATAAATCGGGGTATTTTTTAAATGAAATTGGCGGGTTGGTTAGTTTTAAAATAAAATCAATGTTATTTATTTATTTGTTACTAAAGAGATTCCTTGATGTTCCCAAAAATAACTATTTAGATATAACTTGTAAAAAGTCACTGAGCAGCCTAGTGGGATGGCAACATCCGTACATCTCGATCTTCTCACCCACGGCAACGGTGAGGCCGTAGACCGATCAACCACATCCGATATTTTTTTAAATATAAAACAGGAATGCATAAATAAAAATTTTTGTTGAGGTGAACACGCTGTATGCTACACAATATACTCAAGTTTGTTACTTTTAAGATCTTTCCAAAAGATAATAACGCGATAAATAGGCGTGAAAGCATCAAATTAAAAGAAAATAAAACTGCTAAATAGCACCCAATAAAATTAAGAATTTTAACTGTTTAGCAATGCAGCAAAAGTGGTTTCCAATTAACACGCTAGTGTTTCATTAGCATAATGTTTACATAATACCTTTCCTGGACATAAAACAATTCGCTTTATTCATATAAATGCGTTAATTTGGCGAAGGTGAAATTCCTAACTTAAAATAAAAGAAAGTGCTTGTTTAATACGTTAACCACCACGTGCATTAAATTTAACTCACACTAATATTAAAAATAATAGGCTATTTTTAAGCGTGGCGGTCTACGTGTTAACTCCGAGGGAATCTTTTATTGCCAAACAGACTTTTAGCATCAGTGGTAAACGCAATAACAAATTTTTAATCAATGAGGTTGTGAAATTTTGTTGGAGGTGAATTTTTATTCAAAAAATTAGTTTT
The DNA here is from genome assembly GCA_958510855.1 of Rhagonycha lutea. Taxonomy (NCBI): domain Eukaryota; kingdom Metazoa; phylum Arthropoda; class Insecta; order Coleoptera; family Cantharidae; genus Rhagonycha; species Rhagonycha lutea. The sequence goes on from OY294042.1 coordinate 813,387, forward strand.
ACGTTTCTGTTGACAAAACTACTAAGTTTTAATATAAACTTAAAGAAAGCAGAATCGATTGACACTAATGACATAATAATAACGCGAGGTGATTGTTTCCCAAAATCAAGAATTTTGCCTTTATTGTTAGACATTAACTTTATGCTAATAGATTTTAAGCCAAGTTCCAGCACTTCAAACCTTAATTCTTTCCTTACAATACTACAAATTATATGAAAATATCTTTAAATGTGATTTTTTTGCAATCTAGCTCTCCATTATTAGGTGGGAGGCCGAAAATATTCAAGTTTTAGATTAATATTTATCTTACGTCTACGTTTCACAGCATCTGGCTATCAAATATATGATGCCAAAAAGAAAAGAATAAACAAAAAAGATAATATGCTATCAACATAAGATTTCAAAAAACAGCATCCATGATTTGCATTAAGTTTAAAGAATTTAAACCAATCAAAATTGATTTAAATATTTAGGTATATACGAATTGTGTCGTTATCGTAAATTACTTGGGAATTTAAATGCATAACGTTATTATTAACAACGTTTATTATAGAAAAACTTCTTTCAACTGTTGCGTTTGAGGAGGGTAAAATCAAAGACATTAAAGAAATGTCTTTAAACTGAATCACCAGTGAGAATTTTTTAAATTATTCTCTAGATTTGGTAATATAATAGGATTTAGTAAAATAAAACACAAATTTCACAAAAAAACCAACATATATATTTTCTAACAAAAATAATAACAAAGTTGCAACAAGCACAGCCTCCACATATTAATTCTCATTAAACATCATAGAAAAATAAACACCATAAAGGAACTATCAAACCAATTTGCAAAATAAATTCAACTAGTGCTTCAAGTTTATGGTATGTAAAAAATAAATATAACTTTAATAAGAACATTATTTAAAAATTAATGTGTTTTTGTTAAAACCAGTCCGCAGAAATGAAGCATTGCAAATAATTTTTAATTAAATCCCGCATTTACATCTTTGTAATAATTGTATTGCTCACTTTGCTTTTGAAATCTGTTAAAGCGGAATGAATTCTAAAATGTAGACGTGATTCCAGCGAATAACCAGAATAATTTTTCCTGTAAGAAAAAAAAGAACATGTAAAATGTTGCCGTGCAATTTTTCAATAAATATTTACTTAGCATCTTCGAGGGCAAGAATTGCTTTATGTCTGTTATCTTGTTCCCACTCAATTAAAGCCAATTCAACGATAGCATAAGGAATAAGAAAATGATCCTCGTATATTTCCTTCTGCAAACTTATAACGGTTTCCAAACATTGCAAAGCTTGCAACGGAACACCCATTTGTCTCAGACAAGCACCTTTTAACAACAAAATCAGTGCTTTATTATCTGCGTCATAACGATTTTTCTTGGAATTATTCAACTCGTTTTCTGTTTTTTCAATTATTTTAAATATATTCTCCGCTAAACTAAACTTCTTTTTGAAAATTTTAAATAAGTTCCATAAGTACATCATTTCTATTACTGGTAGCACCAAAAATTTATCTTGGGCAAAATATCTCTCTGATTTCTTTATCACAAACTTTTCCATAGGTAAAGATTTTCCAGCTATCCTTTGTTTATACTTAGGCAAGTCCCTGTTTTAAAAAAAATCACTTTATTATCTTATTATATAAAATATATAATCAATGGTTGAGATTTATCAGAAATTTTTGTAAAAATACTGATTTTTTGATGTTTAAAGGATGAATCCCACTATATGGTCTGTCTCCACTCCATGCCCATATCGGTTACATTCAAATATTCTTGACTGTAATTGGCTTCCAACGGAAGGTTGGTATCAGCCAATACAATTTGAATATCTCCAGCATGGAATGGAGGCAGAATGTAGATGGAACATACTATATGGTCGGAATCAACCTTTAATCGAAAATAAATAAATTAGTATTTCGTATCACTAGAAGTAGGTAAACTTTTACAATATATAATAAAAAAAAAGGTTTAAAAATTTCAAGACACAACAAAATTTTATTAAATTTAGTTTCTTTTTTTGAATTAAAAATGTATTCTACAAATAAAATTCTTTAAAATTATGTAGTAACCAGAAATGCGGAGAATGTAGACAAATGTATTCTGTTTTCTGTCAATTATTTAATTTGACTCATCTGTAATCCTTGCTACCTTGCTTTGATTATTATGAAATAACTTGGTATTAAATTTGTTGTCAAAAAAATCTGAATAAAACATTATTTGTATTCATTAAAAAGAGATAAGTAATTTGTTCTGAAAGTCAATGACCTTCTAAAAATTTATATTGTCCATATGGTGTCAAGAATCCGTCCGTTTTTATTACTAATTTTGATTATAGGCCTGATTAATCTATTAAAATTATATTAGAAACTTTTTCTTATGGTGCAGTTTTCAAATTAAGATGTATTTAAAAAGATATTAACACGATAACTGAAAAATAAACCAATTGCATAGTGATATCTTTTAAAAACAATTCAATGAGTTTATGTTATGGTTGATATTTATGTAAAAATGTGGTTTTGGTAAAAAAAATTATTAGCCAAAATTCACATTTAAGTTAAATTATAAATTAAATATAAATTTGAAAATTATTAAAAAGATTAGATACCTGAGTAAACCTTCAACCATTTCCTTCTCACTTTCGCTCAATGAATTTTTCATCATATACATTATTGCAGCTTTTTGATAACTATAAATAGTACGGGACCAGCGACTATTTTCTAACAAATCTGAAGCGTACACTAAGGCTTCCTTCCATTCTGCTTTCACACTAAAAATAATATAAACCAATTATTTGTTTGACTTCACCTAAAGAGATTTAAACTTACCAATGAACCCATACCAATTCCCAATAACACATATGATGGAATTGTGGCCATTTGTCCTGCGATTGGACGGATCTAATGTACCATTTTATACTCGAATCAACTTCTCCTCTCATAAAATCAAGTCTACCATAGAAAAATAAAAACCACACTCCATTTGGATGTTTCTTAATCAATTTTGATAAAATTTCGTCACACATCTTAAGATCGCCATCTTCGTGACTTAGAACATTAACCACGACCAAATTGTAACCCAAAAGAGTCATAACACAAAGAATTTTCCTAAGACCATCCATTCTATAACCTTTTTCTAAGTCTTCTAAACCAAATTGCTGTTTTCAAAATAATGCAAAATAAAATAAAACCAGAAGTGACAATTAAAAAAATACTTACTTTATTGCCTGAAAAACCAATAAACTCCAATAATTTAATAATTTTAGAAGGCAAAAGCGATATCATCAAATTGAAAGTTCCAATTCCCATTCGAACACCTCCTTCAAAATGGGACTTTGTGTTTGAACTTTCTTTTTCCCATTCACGCTCAGTTAAAATATTTAGGCATTCTCTAAAATATTCAATTAAAACATAAATAAGTTTCTTAATATAATTTTTACTTATATGATCCGTAACAGGACCTAATCTTGAAACCGGCTTTGATGAAACTACCTAAGGTTTCGTCTTCCATAAAAGTTAACATTGCTCTAAGTAACAAACACTCAGCATAACATAACTCTGCGTGAGCTTCTACTTCCGAATATTGCTCGTAATTGTTTTTCTTAACAATTTTACCAAGGGATTCCCCTAAGGTATTCTTTTTTCTGTAACGATTACAAACAGCGAGCGATTTTTTTAATTTTTCTGCAGCATGAACAATAGCACTGTGTTCGTACGTCAGTATGGCTTCAAGAAAAACAAACACAGAGTCACCAATTGAATGATATAAACTTGAATCTGCCCTAAAAATTAATGATATTTAAATTCGTACCAAATTTTGATTAAAATTACGAACCATGGTTTAAGAAGTGCTTTAGCTTCGTCGAATTGATTATTAAAAAAGTAATCTATTGCCAATTGTGCATCTTCTAGTGACTTACTAAGAGTCATATCACTTGCTCTAGTTAATAAACATAATAATGTTAAAAGACATTTTTTTAACAGTAATATTAAAAGTAAAACTTACATTGAAGTTGAATCACAGGCATCTTCAAACTGGAAAAATAAAAATAATATTTAAATATCATTGTAGCAAAAGTTTACATTTACTGGCTTCACTTTTGAAGGTCCAGTTATTCATGTAGGATGTAGGTAATAGTTTAACATCTCTGACCATAACACCACAGTTATAATAAATTAGGGCTGGGAACAACTGCGTCGTTTCCTCGGCAATCTTAGAACTTTTGAGCATATAAATATATTAACATCATCAGGTAGCTTGCTAGACTTGCCTTAAGATGTGCCTAGTATCCTGGTTTTTATGTTAATGGTGGCAATTCACTAACCCAGGGGACCACCGGCTTAACGTGCCTTCTGAAGCACGGAGACTAGTCATAAGAAAGTCTATGATTCTCCCCGGGTTTGAACCCGGTATCCCGCATTCGCAGTTGATCGCGTTAGCTGAATGGTAATGACCGTCTCGATATCTATATTTGGATATCGCCCAGCTCTAGATTGCGTTGACTTAATCCGGTATACTGTCAACGTTAAAATTAAAAATTACAACAATGAAGAATAGAAATTGCAACAATGAAGAATTAGAATTACAACAATTAGAGATTGCGCATAGGTAAGTGTGCGGTTCAACTCTTGGTCATAAAATCGAGCAATTAAATTATTTATTTTACAAGTATTATACTAAGGCAGGGATGAGCAACCTTTTTTGCAACGGGCCACTTACAAATAAAAAAATGTTGTGCGGGCCGCATGCGGGGCCGTATATAAGGGGGGGGTAAAAAAAAATTACCCGAAGCGTGTTTATAAAATTATTATAAAAAAATAAGTTTTGGTCGATACAATTCATTTTCAAATTTAGAAATAGTGCTTACTTTTTTTATTACAATGATATATCTATGGAAAATATATTATCAACTTAAAAAATTACCAACCTAAAAATCTTTGGCGGATTGTACTAAGGTATAATAATTAATAATGATTAATAACGTATTAAAATAATACATACGAAAAATAATGACCTCTGCTTTGAGTAATTAGGTACATATTATTATGTACTATGTACGCATGTTATAATTGACCAATAATTACCCATTTATAATTCTGTTATATCATTTACGTTTGTTTCTCATTACAATAATCACCCAGTCCTAAAAAGTCCCAAACAAATTAATTGGAGGATTCCCGGGAAGAGGTTTTGTATTCTTTGACAACTTTCTGTATAAAAAATGATACCCAATTCTCTAATTTGAATTAAGTTTATTATCCGAAACGTGTATACAGATACAACAACTTTTTTTTACTTTGGCGTTTTGCGAATTAGCCAGACTTATGTAAATATAGAACCAATTCATTAATCATAAATCCATAGCGAGTCGATGTTTACTGGAGAGCCGAGCTAAGAAATTCTGTCAAGTCCGCGATTCAAAACCAAAATTTCCGCTCTATAACTCATGTAATCAGCAATTACATCAAATCACTGCTGTGGTTATAAAATAAGCTTATTTTGTGCTGTTTTATGTTGAAAATTATATAGATTCACAAAAAGGTGCAATTGAAAACCTTGTACTAAATTATCTGAAATGAGACACCAAAATAGATTTATATATTATGCGATCAAAAACTGCTGCTGTATTATTTCCATAGAACCGAAAAATGTGAACAACTTAGCCTCCTCTCTACTTCCGGTTTTCATTAAGGTTAATTAGATATCCACATGAATCCGCTTAGAAATTTAATCTGATAACAACCACAATTTTATTTTCAAATTTCACTCCATGATATAAGTAAATAATTTTAAAAAACTATAGTTTTATATCGTAACGTCCAATACCAATTATTACTGTCATGCTTTTTACCTAATTTTTATTATTTTATGATGGCACTTCTCGTATATTTATGATTTGTTAATTGATTATTTAAATTAATTTCTTATTTAAAAATTAAACAAAAATAAACGTAATAATATGCAAAATTTTTTTTGCAAAAGTTTCTTAAGTGGACGTACTAAATAATTAATAGGGCTATTAATTTATTAAAATAATCGGTCTAAATTTTTATCGAATTTTTGATAAAACTTATAAAAATTAATTCGACCTTTTTAAGTTTACCACTAATTATTATGGCCAAGCCATCCCTGCGTTGGATAAGAAATCAACAAGAAAGAACTATTTTGACAATTTTGACAACATTCTTATTTTTTCAATTTTTTTTCTTTCAACCAAAATGCTAAATTCCCCCTCTATCAGCAACTGTCTGAATCCGCCCCTGATTAGCACCTAACATGTAAATACAAAATAATTTGACGGAAAAGGTAACTGGCTATAAGTTACAACGGATAACTTTTTTTGAAAAATCTGTAATCAGATCTGACATCAAAAATTAAAATAAAATCTTGTACTGAAGTACATTAAAAAATATTAAGGCCAGGGCCACGTCAAGTCGCATCCGCTTGCGGGCATAACGTGAGATGCACAAGGACGCCCAACGACTAATAGGCGTCGCGAAATTTTAAAATTTTCTGAAGAATTTTAGGATATAAAACCTTTAAATTTAAAAAAATGTAATAAAAAACCATCAAATATATTCATATTTATTTTTAATTAACGTTTTTAAAATAGAAATATATAAAAATATGAAAGAGTATTTTTAATGAAAATATTCTTAAAAAGGAACTTTTAAGATTTTATATGTGTAATTTTAGTTGTAAGGCAAAAAAATTAAATAATATGGATTTCGACTCACAATTAAAATTCAAACATTTTAAAACTAAACTAGCGTTTAGTTAAGTATTTCGTTAATTAATTGTGATATTCTCGAATATTTTTGTTTGCACGTAGAAGCTTACAAAGAAACTATGTATGGTAAAGTAAAAAATTTGCGGAAACAAACAATGTAGGACGATTAGGTGAACATTTTGAATGTTTTGCTTCCTGTTTTATTGCGAAACTGTCAATAATTTTAATTACACATCAAATGTGAGTGTTAAATTACTCCGACACAAAAATATAAAAAAAGTTAATGCAACAACATGACAAAGCAAATTATTTAAAAGTATATCGACAAATAATGTCAAATTAAATTTATTTATTTAACTCTAATTTAGCAACAACAAAAATATAAAATGTAAGATTAGAAAACTGTTTTCGTAAAAAAATTGCTAAGGAAATTAGGTATTATTTCACTTTTAGAAATTAACTTTAAAAAAAAATTCAAGCATAGGTGCATTAGTACCTATCTATCTATCTAATAACTAAGAAGTATTGCAAAATCATGAATTTTAACAAAAACAACCAAACGGTCTACAGTTAAACGTGAATTCCGAACCACAAAAATAGACGATTTTATACCGTTCATTTCCGATCAAGAAAATTCTTGGGCCTGTAATTATGGTAGCCACGGTTATCTTATTTAATAATTAATTATTATCATTCATATTTCTCATATTTGATCCTTAAATATGACATATTCGATGTGAGCCAAACATATTAAACTAATATAAATATAGAACATATTTGGTCTCTTATTTAACTCATAATATTTCTGACGTTAAATATTAAACTTATTTAATTGCAGTAAGATGATAACAATTACTGCTCACGCGGAAAATTTCTCGATGGGAATTGTTTAAGAGATTTCCAAGTGGAGGCCAATTTCAGAGGAAATTGAAGTTCGGGAGTTTTTACCTCGCTCCTCCAACAAGTCTATAATTTTAATTAAATCCAAAGGCTACATACTTAATCAGTAGCAAATATCATATTATATAGGAGTAGATATATGATTATCTGATAACATTAAAAAAGTTTTCCATTAATAAAAGTATTAAAAAACAATTAAATATTAAACAAGTTCAGCTGAACTTAAGAGTTTAATTTCATCAGTTTCGGAGCTTCAAATTAAGGAGTAGGCTACTTTAGACATTTCAAAAAATCAATTTTCTGTTAATTACATTTTCCGTTAATACAACATTTGGAGAATATTGCCAAAAAGTTTTATCTCGAATTGACATTTTCAAATAACTGATTCAACTGGAAACGATTTATAATACGATTTTATATTCTTATTTTATAATCGATGAAAAACGTAAAAGAGAAAGAAAATTACACCAAAATTATGGGATTAAATTCTCGCCTATCAAAAAATTAGTTTGATACGGAAAATGTTTTAATCTTATTTATCTAATCTAAAACAAGTAAACTAAAAAATAAATTTTTAACTTTTTTTTATTCAACATTATCGATATCATGTAGAATCATAACTTTTTAATTACTTACTATCGATTTTTAAATGTTATTACAATTTTTTAATTTTAATTAAAAAAAAATTAATAGTGGATGCTGAACCATGTCGCGAGCTTTCACTTAATACACAGCAAAAACCGTAACAAATACGAAAAAATTATAATACGAGCAACCTTTCGGAAACTAAATTTTCTACAAAAGAAGCAAAAAGAAGCCAATATAATATAATTAATTTGATCTACCATCATATAATATATACCATAATTTAATTCCTTACAAAATTGTCTACATGTAATTTTTTCGCATTTGTTATGATTTTCACAGCGTTTCGAGTGTAAAGTCGGATCGTATCGGTTTCTTACAATTTCTATGTTGTTTTTTAATGGTGTAGAATTATTTGAACAGTTCAAGGCTCTGCAGTTAGGTATTAATGTACTTGAATATTAATAATAGTAACAGTACATAGTATAATATAATAATAATATTATAATAATATTATAATATAATAGCGCATTTATTATTTAAGATTTTTAATATGTTCCAGCAATATGATTTCTACTGAGCAACAGTCAAGGAGGTAGTTACGAGACTTTCTAGTCATCTAGTCAATTGACTATGCGTTCTAAATTCAATTTATCAGAGAAATAAAAGACCAATCAGATTATTATGCAAATATACTTAATAAAAGCTTTTAAAAATAGTTTAATGCATCGCTTGTAATTGATTTTATAATCAATAATTCATTAATAATTGACCCTGTTCACATTAAATTTAATTGATCAAATTAGATTTTATCTCCAAAGCAAAAAAAAAGAGATAAAAGCACAGAACTTTTTGAGAAAATCCTGCCGAAATTACAAATAACTTTATTAAACTGAAGTGGAAGTTTTAAGACATACAAAAACGTGGTTTTTTGGTATAAAAACAATATTTCCAAATTAAATTGTTTAATAAAAATCACCTCAAAATCATAATTTAATATTATATTTTATATTATGTACTCTACATCATTTTTACGAAATTATTTGTAATTGCTGCTTTCAGAGAGTTCTTGGTCTCTTTTCAGTACATATAAAAATAATGCAATTTCTTTGTAGGTATATTCAAAGTTTTCCGGTTTTGCCTTTGTTTATAAAATTACAAGTGGATTTAACTTTTGTTTATATAAATTGAACCAAAAAATTTATCTCTCTTGTTATCGGTTATTACACTTTGTTGAAAAACAACAAATTCTTTTGGTAGTTCCTTTACTAATGAAATGAACCACGAATTAATAATTTATTTCTATCAAGATATCACCGTTTGAGCAAAATCACCGGTTATCAATTCTAGCAAATAAGAAATTTACAGGTAAGATGATAAAGTCAAACACTTGTCGATAAGATAATTATCGATAGGTATGTAGAATTTATACTTAAAATAATAATACTTGTCAAGATAAAAAAGATTTCAAGTACCGAGTGAGCTTAATGATTTACTATTGATTTACTTTTAGAAATTAATAAGATTAGATAAAAAATATTACCTGGTCTATATCCAAGTCTTGATCTTCTACATCCGATGCCATGGTAGTGGAGACGGTCACTGCAACAAGAAGTCGTTATTGTAATAACAGAAAAAATTAAAACCTACTTGTAAAATTTGAGACTGTTCTTCTCAAGTGTTACACAGAATAATGAAAGAAATTTAATTTACCATCAATTGGCGCGTAAACCACTTACAGGTAGGTACAGCTGATTGAACAGTAAAGAAAGTCTTGAAAACAAATGAAATTACCTACTAACCTCCTTTTACCACTCTTACAAAAATTACTCTCCAACTATTGTTTTGTACTTGCAAAACTGATCTCGCTCAAGCAAGCTAAATATTAATAAAATTGGCGACAATTAAAAATAATTAAATTACTGTTTAATTATAACAAAATTAACCATCACCTACCTTCAATTAATTAAACTCTAATTAAGATTCAATTTTGTTCACTAATTTTAATTAGACGTCTTCCACGGCTGAACGATATTTCATTTTGAGTAGATAAATTAAATAATAATAAATTATTAAAAATAAATTTTTATCGACTTATCTACACTTTGGTTATCACAAACTGAAGATACGTCAAGGTTTGAGGCAAATTAACATTAGGAATTAAATAAAAATTGTTATAATTTATTTTTAATTGCAACCTTGCGTTATTGTTGCTAAAAAATACTGTATTGTTAATGTTATACAAACAAATCAAAAAAACAAAGTTATAATATTCTATTTTTCATAACTGTCAACTACTCCGACAAAGGAATTTTAAAACATTTTACGATAATTACTCCCAATTATTAATTAAACCAAAAATTTAAATTTAGAGCAACAAAGTTACCTATCAAAGAGGTTTAAATGAAGTACTTCATTTACTTTTCTAAAAATTTAAATTAAATAATTTACTTACTACAACTAGAGGGCGTGCTAAGAGACACTTCCAATACTTTGACATTTCAGAAGTGGATATTTAACCTCAATTTTACTACAAATATAAATAATTAATAAATTAAAACAATTTTTTACAAGAATATGGAAATTATGTTGTACAAACTCGAATAAAACTATGGATAGTTTAAAAAATGTAGAAAATGATAAAACCTCTTTTTGGAAAAAAAATATTAAAGCGGTTCCTGGAAGGTATGTGTACACAACATTTGATGACTTAATTATTATTTTATAAAATCACCGTAGACCAAGTCCAAAAAGAGACATACGAAGTGCCAATAGAAGTAAATCAACAGGACCTACTTCATTTCAAGATTTCCAGGCATCGGTTAGCGATGCTTGGGCCATGGACGATGATGAATTTTGCATAATATCAGGAGTACAAAGTAAATATCAGTTTTTCATTGGTTTAAATTTTTTGTTTGGATCGACGTTTTTCATTTAAACATGCAGTTTATAACTTTTATAATTGCAATTATTAAGTGGGTCATGTAAGGTTATTTGGAACTTGTGCTGCATTTCACATGTTTTGCGATACCTGATAGCTCGACTTGAAATTTTGAAAAAATCATAATTAAACATTAACTTCAAAAAATTACAACAATATTTGCTTTTATGCTATAACCTTGAGTTGAGTTATTGTTTGTTAACATATCCAGTTTATCAAGAAACTTAAGGTTCACACTTGTTTACCTACACACTCAAATTTACATTTTTTTATCATAATAAACGTGGGATGAAATTTGTATTAATGAGCATTAGTCAGCATGGTTACTATTTGTGTATACCCAAATACGATTAATAACAAGTAATCAAAATTGTATACAGCAAGGAACCCCACACTCGGGCAATTTTGGTTTGTAGAGCTTTTAATTTGCAAAAGTTCCATAATTCTAAAAGACCAGGAGGTAGAGCAATGACCAAAAAGCAACTTCCTAATTTTAAAATTCTAAAATAGTAGTCATAATATAAAATTGTTTCCATTGTACATTGAATTCAAATGAGTGTAGGTAATTTTAATTCACTCCATCAATCAGATGCTCAAGTTAATTTGTACAATTGTTTTTGTTTAAAAATAATTTTTAGAATTAGTAGAACCAGAAAAAAATTAATTAAAAATACAAATACATACGTAAATTTTCTTATATTACACCCACTGCTTTTTGACCTTGCACCTAATTTTTACAATATATCAAAACAACTTAAATTTGAATCTGAAGAGTCACTTTTGCCCGTTTTCATTTATATTACTAATAAAAAAATATAAGTAAAGACGTACTCGCCTATAATATAATAATATTTAATACATCAGAAGTTCTTTTATTTTTTTGAAAAATTTTCCATGGAAGTTCAGCTCCCTCTATTGAATTAGGAATATATTGGCTCTTTAGATATGTGGAAAGCTTTAATCCTTGGGAAATTTAATTTAAATTATAAATAAGTTGTTATTAGATCTGCAAGACTTTATTGAAAATTAAAGTTTACAACTTATTTTCGCTTAACTAACGTTTATTTATTAAAAAATTAATCACTTTGAATTTGAGGATCTTTCTTTGCAAGCATCCTGAATCAAATCAAATGATTCGCTTTTTATAATCATGAATTTTCAATGGCAAATTCGGAATTAGCGACTCCAGGAATAAATTTGAACTGTAACAAATTTTTGTTTAATATTTAATTAATTTTGTTATTATATTTTTCAGGTACTCGTATATCAAAGAAAGTATCAGAATCGGCAGCTTTAAATGTATTAAATAATCACAGAAGTGCAAATTCCGAAAGTGGATCTGTAAATATTAATGCAGAAGTCAATGTTAAACATTGTGCTGTACCCATCCGGAGTAATAGAATACCGGGGCGACCACAGCCTTTACTTATCAATAACCAAGAAGAAGATTGTGAATCTAAATTAGAACGATTTGAAAGTTTGTTGTCCGGTACGGTAACAATTGCAGAATTGTGCCAACTTAGTTGGTCTGGAATACCAATTAAAGTGAGAGCAACTACTTGGAGACTTTTATCAGGTTATCTTCCAGTGAATCACGAAAGACGTCAAGGAATGTTGGAGAGAAAACGACAAGACTATTGGAGCTTGGTTAAGCAGTACTATGACACAGAACGTGACGAAGCCTATCAAGACACTTACCACCAAATTCATATTGATGTTCCACGTATGAATCCTTCTATTCCGTTATTTCAACAAAAAATGGTTCAACAGATGTTTGAACGGATATTATTTATTTGGGCAATAAGACATCCAGCTTCTGGTTACGTACAAGGTATAAACGATTTGGTGACACCATTTTATGTTGTATTCCTACAAGAAGTCATTCCTGATAATCAGCCATTTGAATTGTTTTCTGTCGACTTACTATCTCAAGAACAACGTGATATAATTGAAGCAGACTCATTTTGGTGCCTTTCAAAATTTTTGGATGGTATTCAGGACAATTATGTATTTGCTCAATTGGGAATTCAACGTAAAGTAAATCAACTCAAAGAATTGATCAAACGTGTAGATAATACTTTACACCGTCATCTTGTTCAACACAATGTAGACTACCTACAATTTTCATTTAGGTGGTTGAATAATTTACTAACAAGAGAACTACCGCTGCGATGTACTATTCGATTATGGGATACATATTTAGCCGAAAACGATTCGTTTGCATTATTTCAGTTGTATGTTTGTGCAGCATTTCTTCTTCACTGGCGTGATATACTCTTACACCAAACAGACTTCCAAGGATTAATGTTGCTATTACAAAACTTACCCACACAAAATTGGACAAGTCCAAATGTTGGCTTGATGGTTGCCGAAGCTTATCGTTTAAAAGTTATGTTTGCAGACGCTCCAAATCATCTGCAAAGTAATCAAAGTGATAGATGATTAATGCAAGGTGTTTTATGTTAGTTGGAATAATTTTTTAAAAAAGTACCAGCCATAGTACAATACTTGTACTATAAAATTAAACGTAGCATGTCATTATTTGCAGATATTTTTATATTAAATGTGTACTTCTGAATATAAAATATTCATATTTTAATTATCTTTTTCATTTTTTAAATTGTGTGAGATTGATGGTTTCTTGAAGGTAAAGATATTATATCTTGACCCTTATTACAATAGAAAATAAGAAAGTAGCAATAGTAAATATCATTTTAAAATTTGGTGTATTTTCTTCGCGCGTTTCTTATTTGCATTGTTCTAATTGAACTAAATTATTTTTTTGATTGTTTATGTAAAAAATTTAGATTTCAAAATTTTTTAAACCAGCACTTTACAATTTACACCAAAAAATCAATATAGGTACAGAGTGCAATAGCCATTGGAATGTTGAAATTAAAAAAATTGTATTAAATAGGGATATCATCAAAAGGTGTGAGTTCAGACAAAAGTTTTTGTTAATTTCTTTTTGGAAATTATATGCACTCAAGATTCAATTAATGTATGCGGCATACTGAGGGGTGTACCTCGAGTCTTCTTTTATTTTACTTTTTTCATAATCAAAAGAAAACTTGCAGAACTAGGAAAGAATCTAAAGAAAATCAATATTTCTGTTTGAATAATTTAACTACTAATCACCAAACATTATAAACTAATAAATTACTTCTACAATTTTTTATTTTAAGAGTAATTATTGCACATACAACATTCAAAGCAAAACATTAGGTAAAAATTAGTTAGTTAGGTACCACACCACAAGACATATTACACTGTTTATAAAATTTCCATGCAAAATTTTTAGTTAAATACAATTATTTTGAACGTAGCAGGTGCTCGATATTTAAATGTTAGCTAATGTTGTAACTTCTGTTGGACAATTTCACAAAACTCCACTTCTGTAGGTTTCCAATCTTCACCAACACAAATTTGAAAATGTAGATCACAATCGTGCATTTCACCTACAAAAAATTTCATTACAAACTAATAGATCACAATTCAAACCATACTTATTATGTTTAAATTATGGTATTGAGCAATAATGAGTAACAACAATCTCTCGAGACTTGATTTGGGAACAAACACATAAACAGCATCCTTATTTGATTTGAAGAAATTCAACAAAGGCATCTCCACCTTTTCTATTTCTACAGGTAAATTGTTTTTAACTTTAAATTTCTTCTTAAGTTTAGCCAACATTCTACGGATGGGATTATCACGTTTGAGAGGAAGACGGGACCAGGCACGTTTAAAATTGTTAATCACATTCTCTTGTTCTTCTTCTGATAACTCTATAAATTCATTCCAATACTGTAAAGCATTTGGATTTTGTGTCAAGCGACTGAACGGACTGCCATAATTTTCCACAAGTTGCAAATCAAGTTCTTCATTCTCATTTAAAACTTGCAAATTTGTAACTTCAATTGAAATACGTTAAAATATGTTAAGATTCGTTGATTGAAAGATACTTACAATTAACCAGTCGTTGCAATTTTCTTTTTCCACAATTTTTACGGGTTAAAGTGTGACTGTCGTATGCAATCCGACAGTTCCGTAACGGTGGCCTTCGTACAACTGCAATCGATTCGTTAAATGAAGAATCGGAATCGCTAGGGATACTGAAACAAAGAAAATAATAAATTTGAAATACCAACAAATGTTCTTACTGCAAAGATTCCGTATCAGAAGGTGGCGCAGAAGAAGGATTTACACATTTTAATTTTTCCTTATTGATAACAGTCATTTTAGTAAGATTAGCGTTGTACCTTAGTCAAATTTAAAATATTACAAATAATTACACAATATATTCTTTACAATACAAATATAAGTACACTTTTTTTTTATCTTTCTAAAATGTCAAACTCATTTTGACGTTTCTGAGTTTCTGACGTATCAAACAGCACAGGACCGCATCGATCTAATATTTGGTTGACAACCATCTGGCAACCCTACATTTAATTTTGTCGTATTTATTTTTAAATTTTCTCTTGGTGCGTTATGTTAGGGCTTCTGCTTCTCCTTAAGTCCGATATGTTTTGGCATAACTACCCTGTCTCTATTTAAAATGTATCAATATTTAGCGAGAAAACTTATTCTAACAAAATCGAACAAACCAATTCATTGTATAATCTCACCGCTTGCCCTGTTACGTTTTAAGCATTGTAAGTATTTATTTATTTCAAGTTTTAGAAGAAAACGGGACCAGACCAGCAAGAACTTGGGCTCAGGAAGTGAAAGAAGCGATGGAGTCAGAGGTCTAGAAGAGGGGGACTGGACTGATAGAGTTATTTTGCTAAGCCCTTCAGGCCCCAGTGGAAAAGCTAATTAAGCCAAAAATTTAAAATATCCGCGTGTTGCGCCTAAATACTCTTCAAAAACGGGTGTTTTAAATTTGTGGCTTAGGCACCTCTTGCACTGAGCCGTTCAATTATTGTATCGTTCATTGGGTAAAAGACTTTAAACGATTTTTCAGTATCTATTGGTGTCTCATTTACGGCCTCGTAATTAAATAATCTCTTCGTTCTTCGGAATAGGACTGGCTTAAAAATAGAATCTATGCCAGCCAAGGGCGGATCTAGGGTGGGGGGCTATGGGGGCAATCGCCCTCCCCCTGGAAAAATTAAGCAATATTTATAAAACCAGGTTCACACTCTATGATTTCTCATCTGACTTGTCATATGGCCTCTGATGCTGCAACTGGGTCATTCATTTCTTCGTAAATATAATTATATTATTTACTGAATGAATTATATTATTCATTTTATTAATTTGGCACCCAGTGCGGTCACACTGCCCTAGGGTCGCCACTGGGTGTTACAATGTTGGCCAGCGTTGGGATCTATCGGTAAAACCACGATGTAGTAAACAGACAGATGGTTACTAGATCGTGGGTAAAACTACCCTTTTACGAGCTTTATGGTAAATCACCTAAAACGCCATATAAAATATGGCTCTCTTTTCTATTTTTCACGCAAATAAAATTAAACAACAACAAATTTTTGAGAAAACTACCTTTGTTTAAAAATGCCAGATGGCTGCTTTAAAGACAAATGATAATTGTTTTTTTAGCTTTTGAAACGGGGTGTAACACATCCTTAATCTTAAAAACAAACAAAAAAGAAATGATGGTAGGTTCATCTATAAATATTAAAATTAAAGAATAATAACAAAACTTATAAAAAGCGAAGGTAAATTTGCTTAAAATCCTATAATCAAAAACTTAAAATTAAATAAAAATCTAACTAAACTTATCGAAATTATTACGTAATATTGTTGCGAAACAATATGTAGCCTAATTATGTATGTTTCATGAAGAGTTCATGCTTTTACCTTACACAAGCAAAATGTAACAAAACTTACCTTACCTTGACCACTTTGCTTCGTACACCTGATTGTTGCAAAATCGCCATTACTGATCAGTTTATTTGAGCTTGCAGTTTTTATTAAAACTTTTTGTTGCTTATTGAATATTTGGCAAGTATATGAACATTGAGGGGTAATTTCAAATAATCTCAGAAATATAATGAATTGGCCATATTTCCATATTGGCTGCAGGTACCTTAATTATAGATCTTCTTCTCCTTTGTATGCTCCTGAACAAAAAGAAGCGTCGGTCGTGACCATTAATTTTAATATTAAATTACTTTCTTGGCAGATTGCCCTCAGTGGTTTCCCATTGCCTTCCAAGGGGAGATGGATAGAATAAAGTTCTTACTTCGCCCAGAATCGAACCGGGTATTTGGAATTAACAGTTAACGCACTTACCACTATGCTTCCAACCTGATTAACTGGATTATTTACACTGTACTTACATTAACACTAAATTCCGAAAAAAAAATTGAAAATACGAAAATTTGAAGTAGTAAAAGATGGGGTTAGGGGGTAGTAGTACAGGAGAAATTAACAGAGAATTTTAAAATATGGTAGCGTACTATTATAGGCCAGTAGAAGTACGGCCTAATCTTTTTTCTTGGGGCGCCGTTCTTGAGCGTCATTTCTAACAGTTACTGCTGTGATTAAATAAAAAAAATTATTTTCAGGCTTGAATCAGAAAAGTTAAAATTTTATTGTTAAGTCTGAGGCAATGTCGTTCATGGCTACAATAATATCTCATGAAAAACAATTTATAGGGAGGTTTGCAAAAATTAAGTTAAAAAATGTTTACTTTTTATCTTATTAGAAAAATTTGGAACGTTTGAAAAAGTGATAGTGACACAAAGGTACACAATTTTGTGTGCAAAAATACTAAAATTTTATAATTTATTTAATTTTTTCAGTGGTAGGGTATTTCAAGAGGTAAAATTGCTTGAAAAAAACAAGTTCATTCTAAAAGTGAAGAAGAGAATATATTTTTTTCTGGAATTACAACCTATAAAGCTTCGTTTGTTTGTTCAAAAATACCTTAAAATAGAAATGAATAAAATGTTTAACTATTAAGCATTTTAATTTATTGCAAAATAGTTTTAAGGTACAACATTAACATTAGTATTGTTATTTGTTTAAATCTTGGAATATAGAAATAAATAATTAATTATTTATAAAATGCAATAAAATTAATAATAATAACAGTACTAACGTAATTAACAATAATTTTGTACAGGTAACAAGAAGATTTATTAATAAATTAATAATAATAAATCTTATCAAGAAACAAAAATCGTCTTCGACTCTTGCTAGTGCAATATTTGGAAAACTTAGGAATTCAACCTGTTAAAAAAAAAATAAAATGTTAAAGAAAATATTTAAGAGGTCTTTCAGCAGCAAAATTGCAGTTGTATAAGTTTCAATTACGTAAAAGAAAAAAGATTAAACATCTAAATTTATCAAACCCAAAATTTTGTTTAAAAAAATTTACAAATGCCTGTACTTAGATTAAGGGAACTAACTTAATACTTTCTGGAATACTTGGAATCCTAGGTATACAATTTTCACTTCCAGAGTGCAACATATTAGAATCGGCACCAAACAATAAATCGGCAGGAGCAGCAGTCCTTTGTCTAATTTTTGATTTACTGCTTTGGAATGTTTCGTGAGCATTCAACCTATGAAGCAAAACATAAGCTCCACATTTTACCACACGTAATGTACTTACTGTTCAACAGGAGACCCAGACCGACTCGAATTCGAACTCAAATCGTTTGTATTACTAGAGACACTCGTTATTAACTCTCGAGCAAAAACAGGGTGTTCTGTATGCAAAATATGATCCAACAATTGTCCCTTCACGGAATTTTCTTGTCGTAACTAAAAATAAATTTTGCTCACTCTCAACTCTACAGAAAAGTCTCCTTACCTCTGAAACGGTAGCATCACTCTCTTTAAGTTTCGCGTCCATTTGTGCAACGGTGTGATTTTGACTTAAAATCAACCCAAAAAGTTTTTGGATCAAATATTTACTTTCGTTAATTTCAAACATGGAATCTAAAATTTCTTGAATACCATTTGAGTCACTTGTATCTTGCGTTTCTTCTATTTCCATTACGTTATGTTGAGTTTCGGTTATGGTTTCCTGCACGTAATTAATATTTTCTTTTATATCTTCTATAAGGCTATCTAATTGGACGGTATCTTGGAATTTTTCAACTGCTTGCTTTCGTCGCTCAAATAAAATTTCCAATTCTCTACCTGTAAAGAAACATTTCAAAATTTATGCTTCAATGATTTACCAAAAGGGAAGTAGGTAAAAACCAATACCGTCAATTAAAAAAAAAAGATTAAAGAAGTAACAAAGAAATTAAATACATATTATTTGGCTGTATGAACGAATACCACTATCATTTACACATAGAATTGTTCCAGATTTCATATTCTGATTCTTCACAACAAAAACAACTTCCCACTTCAAACTTAGTGACTTTAATATCCGAAGGGCCACAATATTTACAGCAATACTCATAGTCATAATAGACGTAAATAATGCTTTTAACCTGACCAGATTGAACTAAATGTTGAATAATTAGAGGAGCAACAAAGAAGTTCATATCAACAATATCGCGGCACATCTCTGAAATAAGTCAATAAATGTGGAAGAACTTGGCTTTAAAAAACGATGACGATAAATAGCCAAGTGCCACAGGGTTCATTCCTAGGGCCCCTACTATAAGAGAACACAATGTATGATGGGGTACGGAGATGAGGGCAGAGGGTAAACTTCTAATAAGGCAACGTCTCCAAAAAGGGGCCAAACTGCTAACTGGTCAAAAATAAAAGACGGTTATACAAAAATTCAAGTAAAAATACTCACGTGTGGACTTGAATCCTCTGGATACTGATGAGGTACCACAAGGAAAGTCTAAAAATCAAATCCTTACAAAATATAAAGCGTAAAGCTTCTTAATTTGATAAGACAGCAATCTAATAGTAAAAATAAAAATTCCCAGTACGGTACGAATTGAAATGACAGTGCATCTGAGTATGAACTTGTGAAAAGAGCAGTAGAAAAATGCAGGAAGGATTACAAAGATAATAATAAGCACTTGAATTTGACAAAAACAGGGTTTAGCAAATATTTTCCTTTGTATTAATATTTTCAAAAATGTGAATTTTGTAGTTCTTTGAAGTAAAAATTTTTTTAATTGGAAAAGGAAATTTTTAATTATTGCAGAAGAAATTTCCTAACAGGATATTTCCTAGGTACTAAAACCACATTAAAATGGCGAAAATTGAAACGAAATTTTACGAAATAAATTGCAAGAAAAACAAAATCATGATGAAGGACCATAATAGAAAAAGGAGTAAAAAGAGTAAAATGAGAGCAATGAGAAGAGTGCAAAACTAACTACTATATAAATAGATCTATCCAAAAAATGGTATAAAAATTGAAAACCAAAGCCGAGATTTTCTCCAAATAAAGGAATTCGCTCGAATGCCTACAAAAAAGCATAAGAAAACCTTAAACAAGAAAAAATCCAAGACCAAAAAAGCAAAACCAACAAAATATTTTAACTTACCTAAATTTTCTCGTTTATCCAAGAAGTGTTCCATTCGCACTTCTTGTTCCACTATTCCCCTTTTACTCATCGCAATATTATGAATACATTTTTCTAGTTTCAGCCATTTTTGATTGGCAATCTTTTTCGAGTAAATTTTCTCCCGAGTTTTCCCCGCTATTTTTGGATTAAATCGACCCATTTGATTTTTTCTAAGAAGAGAAACTTCTTCTTGCTTCCGTTTCAGAACTTTATCCTTTAATTTACGTTCGGCTTCCATATTTTTAATTGTATTTTCATTCTTCCTGCTTTCTTTTCGTAGTTGAGCAATTTCGCGCATTTTCCTCATTTCTGATTCTTTATGGCGTTGAGATTCTTCTTTCATTTTATTCATGAGTTTAACTTTAGTGCGCTTCATTTCGGCCAATTCGTTTTTAAAGCTTTGCAGTTGATTTTCTTTATCGTTTTGTGTTCTAAGTAACCGGGTATGTTCTTTTTGTGCTGATTGTAATCGTTTTAATTCCTTTTGCATGTCCGTTAACTTTTTTGTGTATTCGTCTTTAACTTTTTTAACTTTATCGTCTTTTGAGGGGCGGCCAGAATACGATTGCAGTACTTGATCGCGTTCTTCCTGAGTGTTACGAATACGAGCTTGAAGTTGCATGAGTTTGTCTTCGTAATGTTGCTTCATTGTTTGAATTCTTCTTTGGGAGAGTTCTAATTCATCTATCAATTTTTGTTTCATGTCTATATCGGTTGTAAGATTCATAAGTTGATCGTTTAAATTTGAATTTCCGTCTTTATCTTCATCTTCAGAATCGTGTTCGCCTTCGCTGTTATCGCTTATGTCTAAATCTAACTCGGAGTGACGTTTATTTTTCTGCAGGAGCATTTTTTCACGTTCTAAATCTTTTCTTGCTTCTTCTAGTATAATTGGAGCTTGACCTAAGGATATGTCGATAATATTAGCTTGTGAGCTGCATCTTGCAGGAACTTTTGACATTTGTTTACGAAGGGTCTCGCATGTATAATTGGATTCCATTAATTTAGCCCGAAGATCTTCGATTTCTTTTAAGTAAGAATGTACCATATCTGCGACTTGGTTATCGTCGCTATTGGTTCCTATCCACTTTCCACTTGCTTTCTCGCTCAGAAGATTAGTATTTTTTGTTGTTAACGCATCAATTGTATCCTGCATTGCTTTAACTCTCGTCCTTAAATTGTTCAATTCGTTCTGTAGCATTGTATTTTCGTAAAACATATCGTTGACCATTTCGCTTCCGTCTTTATCGATTATTCGCTTTCCTTGCTTGTATTCCGTTATTTCAAACTGCAGTTGTGCAATTTGTTGACGTAATTGCGTAATTGTCCTAGAACTTTTATCTTGATTAATGAACACTTTATTTTTAATATTTCTTGCTCGATTTGCATATTTTAAAGTATTTAAAGTTTCCATAAAATCACGGTCACTTGGACTAACACAAGCAATCATAACAGTCTTACTATTTCCACCTAAACTATCTTGGAGCAGTCTTGTTAATTTTGAATTCCTGTATGGTATATGCAGTGCCTTTTGGCTTTGATCGCCCAAGGCAGAAATGACATTTCCTAAAGCTAATAATCCACAATTAATAGAAATTCCTTCCTTTGCTCGATCTCCGGTAGCTCCAGACCGTTTTAGCCTTTCAGATCCCGCTAAATCAACAAAGTGAAATTTGGCCGAAAGAGTTTCAAATTCGTTTTCGTTTCCATCATCTGACTTTACTAGCCTCTGCTGTTTAATGTGTAAAGTAAATATGGCATGAGACCGACTAGATTGAGTGTTCATTTGTGTACTAGCTGTAGTCCTAGACAACGCACCAACTCTTAAACATTGTAACGCTTCTTCAGAGGAAACCACCGTTTTCAAACTAATTCCTTTAATATTTATTCCCCCTGCAGGATCTTCGTGGATTGTATATGAGTTTTCTTTATTAAAGGCTGGATTAAATAAATCGATTACTTCCTCATTGTATAACTCCATAAATTGAGCTAAAACTTTAAATTCGGGCACCAACGTGCTACTTTCTTCTGCTGCTTCAATACGAGCTTGAATACCATTAAATAAATGTTCTATTGCTCTAGGAATTATGCCTATTTGACTTGAAGGTAGCTCTACATCAAAACCCGATCCCATGGTATAAGTTTTACCAGAACCAGTTTGTCCGTAAGCCAA